>VXBI01009232.1:158941-226922 GCA_013397375.1 Toxostoma redivivum | reverse complement strand
AATCAGTAATTTTTGGTTTTTTGCTGTCATAATTTTGCCAGGTAAGCAGTGGTGGTCGAATAAACATCCTTTTCCAAATTCACAAAGCCTCCGGGCGATAATCAGTCACAGACAACCATCTGGTCTTTGTAGATAACCACCAGCAAAATCTGGTGGAAGTCTGGTCCTTGAGACAGGCAGCATTGATCAGACAAAGGCAGGAAAGACCATCAGAAAGTCTGATTTTGTGAGCTGGTAGTCTCTACAACTTATTTGGAAAACATAGCATAACATAACATAACACAGCAACATATCATAACATAACATGGTGATTTAAAACAGAATTATTTAATCATATATTTTCCTTTATCTAGTGTCCACGCTTCACTTCAGACGTTAGTATTCTGGTTTATACAAACCCCAATACTTTTGTGATTAACACATATCTTTTATCAATTATCACAGATTGAATAAGGAGAAAGAGCAGCGCTGCAAGCTCCTGTGACTGGCACCCACATGCTCCTTTACAAAATGGATTCTTTGCNAACATAGCATAACATAACATAACACAGCAACATATCATAACATAACATGGTGATTTAAAACAGAATTATTTAATCATATATTTTCCTTTATCTAGTGTCCACGCTTCACTTCAGACGTTAGTATTCTGGTTTATACAAACCCCAATACTTTTGTGATTAACACATATCTTTTATCAATTATCACAGATTGAATAAGGAGAAAGAGCAGCGCTGCAAGCTCCTGTGACTGGCACCCACATGCTCCTTTACAAAATGGATTCTTTGCATTTCATACCTTTAGCCCCCTCCCTCATGTCAGTCAATTCTTTCTCTGCCATCCATTAGTGGATATTACTTTCTTATATCTTGATTGGAGGTCAGGAGACATTATGCTGCGCCTCCTAGTAACAAGCCAGCCCTGTCTAAATGCCCGGATTACCAAGGCTATGCAAGGAGGAGGGGAAAGGGAACTATGGGAGGACATTTACAATAACATAACTATACATCTAAAAAACCACTTCTCTTAACATACCCATAATATTGATCTCTTAATTGAGAGGGCCAACCACCATGTCACCCATCTATAACACAAACAAATGTTTCTGCTCAGGCACCCATCGCTGATGGCTCTTCTCAGTTGTGGCCCATCTGAAGTCACTGATGTGAAGATTCTCTTTCCCATATTTATTAGGAGAATACCAATAAAGCAGAGTGTGAATAAACACGCTGCCTCAGTGGTCATTAAGGCGTGTCACCTGCTATGGCAGGTCTGTTCTCCACCTTGAGATACACATGATGCTGTTCTCTGCTCCCTGCCAACATTTCTTCTTGCACCCTTTGAAAAAGGATCCCCTGACACTTTATCTTCCCAGTGGGTATGGATTTGTACCAAGAGAAAGGAACGTGAACTGAGGGTCCACAATTTGTCCCACTTTGCTAACAACCAGTGGTCCTTGTAAGCAGAGATGGGCATAGCATCACATTTTTACTATTAGTGAACTGTGGACCATGACCCCAAGCACTCTCCTTACTCTCACTGAGGAAACTCAGGAAATAGCCAAATGGTGGCAGCACTATAAATTGCTTTAGTGCTCCACTAAATTGCTATAATTGCACTACTCAGTGAGAGTGGAGCCCTGGGCACCAGAGGAAAAAAAACAAAAAACAATAACAACCACAACAAAACCAAACCAAAGAAAAAAAATAAAAATAAGCAAACAAACAAAATCCCTACAAAACCCCGACCAAACAAAAAAACCCAACCCAGCTGCAAAGGACAATGGAGTTTGTGGAGAAGAGAATCAAGCACACTGAAACTCCTTATCCCTAAATGCCCATGCCATAGAAACATTTTTGGAGCAAGGAAGACTGAAACTCTTAAAATCTTAAGTCTGAATGAAAGATTCGTCTTGACTGAAATGACTATTAGCAAAAGCCAACAGTGGTTTATCAGATTTCACTGATCTGGAGTAATGGTTCTGGTGCCAATACTCTATATATCATCACAGAGAAGTGTCTAAGAGATAAGCTGTAAGGCCGACTTTAAAATCTTGTAAATACTGAGCATTTCAAGGCAAGGTTTGGGTTTAGATATATGTCCAATAAGAAAACCTTGCCTTTTGTTGTGGTGCAGGCAGTTTGAGACCTGGAAGTAGTATAATCGGAAAATAGAAACTGTTAGAAACATAGAGGTGGGGGTAAAATACAACCCAAAAACCTATATGCTGCCAGAAAGAATCAAGAAAATCAAGAAAATCCTCTGTTTTGAGTACAAGGCTTCGCCTGGGGAATTGTGTTTTAAGAACCAAGTAACAAAACTTCAGCTTCCCTGTAAGTTAAAGGAGAATTGAAATAAAGAATGAATGAAAGAAATCAGCACATGTGTATAAATGAAAGTAAATTTAAAAAAAACAAAAACAAAAGCAAGAAGAAAAAAAAAAAGCATGGCTTATTTATGCCATCTACTGGATTTTTCTTGAAGTATCTTTTCAAGTGTTTTAGTTGTGATGATGTCTATCACTCCAGCAAATACCCTTGCATGGAAGACTACTCACACAAGTAAACCATCTGAAATCCAGCTGATGACTCACAAGTAAACACATGTGCAGACTGACATAGCTGGAGAAGTAGAGATTAGGATAGCTCTACACCTGTTTATTCTGCTAAGCTGATGGCTCTAGGGCAGCCCAGGCACCCAAAGCTGCAGGCAAGCACTAAAGTTCAACACTTAGGAACTTCACAGCTCCTATCAGTGCCTCAGGGAATGTGCTGGCACAGTTTCTCTCCTTTGCTTGACTCCCTCTGGCTGGCTTTGATATTTTGTTCAAAACGTCCAGAGTGTTTATGGACATGTCGATGTTTTGAGACAATGCAGACTGCATGTGCATGCTTTATCTTCTATCCCCCACCACTCCTGCAGCTGAGGCCCTTTTGGGAACCCACAACCAGCCCTGGGGATGCAGTCTATAAAACGATTTGTCAAAAATATCTCAAAAACTCTCTGATTTGACCCATTGACAAAACCAAACAAACAAAAACAAAAACAAAAAAAAATCAGGTCTAGCAGATCTAAAATGAAATGCACTGAACTCCACTGACTTCTGTGAAACTGAAGGCCTTCACTTTTCAGGCAACAGTGATTTAAACTCTTTTTGTCATCTCTCCACTGGCTTGCTGAGTCATACAAAATGTGGTAGTCACATCTGCCCCTCCAAATGACAATCTTGTTAGCAAATAAATATTTTTGCCAGGTTCAAGGGATCAGCCAAAGGCATGCAAAGGACAGATCATCACTAACAGATGATATTTGTGACTTTAAATAAAAAGTTAAAGCTAATGGACAACTATCAGATATCTATTAAGACAAAAGGAAAAAAAGCAAAAATGTTGTTTGATTTTTCTTGTTTTTGTAATCAGATATATTAATTAGAGTTATTTCCAAAGGTGATGGCAAACTGCAGTAATCTTAAGTCACTGACATCATCACTAGACAGACTTAAACCAGAGATGCCTAGACATATATTAAATGAATGACTAAATTTCCTGAAGACTTGCAGTAAGGTTATTGAGATTTGTCTTAGGACTAATGGCAGTTTATGACCATCTCCTATTGCTTCGTTACTCCAAAGATGACAAATCCAGCAGTGTGTTGTCAACCTCACCATATAACCATTAAAAAAATCAGTGAAAAACATTGCCCTCGAAACCATATTCAAAGTTTGACTTCAGCTAGTAAAACTAAAGCAATGCATTATTAAATGATTGATCACGTACTTGTATTCATCAGGCATCTCGATATTTTGGTGGTATTCATCCAGAACACAAAATACCAGATAGGTACTAACAACGTTAATATTTTGTTCTTCTGTACAGTAGTTTTTGTAACATTATGAATAATACAGATGTGAGCAGATAGCCTGAAAGGCAGTAGTAGAATATATTAATTATGTGAAAGAGTGATGAATTAATGTTCTTCTTGGAACTGTTGCGTTTTTTGCATCCTGTACTTCATCTCCAAGCTTGGCTGTCCCACTGAGTTTCTAGTGAAAAGTCAGGTATATAAGCACCTGGTGACTACTATTACTTTTCCTTTGTCTGTCTTTGCCTGCACTGTCCTTCTGTTTTCTCCTTTCCTGCTGTCATTTCTGATTTTCTTCTACGCCTGTTGCATTTTACTTTATTTCGCCTTTCTTGGTCTTTTGATTTAGCCTCCTTTCATCTACTTTTTAATTTGCATTTTCAATTGGCTTTAAGATAATTTTTAGGGGAGCACCTGAAAACGTTCCTGTGTGTGTGCTCCACCATGCACTGAACTTCACAAACTGGATATTCAAGGCTTTCTCCTAGACAAAATTTTGGAAACGGATCAATGCCTTCATATGACTTGAGAAGATCTCAACTAGTTTCATTCAGGGAGGAATTTTGTATTTTGATATACAAAGCTAAGTATGCCTACATTGTTCACCTCCTTAAATATTAGTGATAAATGTAAAGTGGTTAGGGATACATGTAAAGGCAAATCCTAATTTTGTTTCTCTAAACATTGTGTTCATCTTGTCCTGTCTTGTGGGAAAATGTGCAGTTACTGACATCAGAAATGTCAATTCCAGCAAAGCAATGCAAGGGAGAAGTTTCTGTGAGCTGAATGATGGTCATACCAAGCCCACACAGCTTGTGCTCAGCCTTCATTAGTCGGACCATCTGACTGCTTGTGATTGGGGCTTAACAGTGTTTGAATAATGACACTCTCTGGAGGATGAAAAGTGCCGTAAATGTCTCCAATGTTGTACCATGAAGGAAAACGTTCTTTAAATGTCATTTATTAAAAGCTAATGCAAAGTTATCAAGCAGCAAGGATCTGGGGCTTTTCTTCAGGCTAAGATAGGCACTCACTGTTTCCAGCATGGAGGCTCAGTCTGAGCAGAATTAGCTTGGCGTTAGCTGATCACAAAGACAGAGATGCCTTTCTTGGCTTCTTCTAGCAGAAATAAATTTCTACCTACTGTAACTTACTGCCATCTGATATGCTGAGTCATGAAGCTGGGGTTATAGAAATCTTTATGCAATCTTTATAAATCAGCCTCACATAATCTCAGGTGCTTTCTGCTTCATCTCTGTTGAGTCACTCATTTGACAGTTGTCATTCATCTTAGATTGAGATGTAATTTAATAGTTTCATTTCAGCATGAAGATAGCATCATCTAAAGTTGAGCCCAGAAAGATTTAAAGGTGTAACAGAGGAAATATTAATACTGTAAATAATATCTGTAGAGCTGCATGTGTTTATAAATCACACAGTGCCAAGCTGGAAGGGCGGCCTATGTAAAGAAGAAAAAAGCATCTTCGCTCGTCTTCCCCTGCAGAGTTCAGCCACTCTGCCACCCACACCAACTCCCGTGGTGATGGCTACCGAGTTATCACCATGCTCTCACTCGCCCTTACACCTGCTGGAATCACCTGCCCACACAGTTATTGATCAAGATGTCTTTATATACATTGTGGGATAGGAGTGCGAGGTAACCCGTAAAGGGAGGATGCAGTCCAGCAAGACGCCAGCAGCCCCACGACAGAGCAGCTGAGCTGCGGCAATTCGCGTGTTTTATTCAGGCGTCACACCTCTCCCTGGGCCAGGCCATGTTGGTCGCCTGCCCAAACGTGACCTGCCCAACCCAGGGGACCACCGGGCTTAAACATGGCCTCTCTGGAGCGCTTCCACCTTGCTGTCGCAGACCTCGTCCGGCATCACCATTATGGCCTGTGCTGGCCGCTGCGGGGCAGGGAGGGTGGACAGAGGCCGCAGGACGGCCGCGGAGCCGCCCCCGACCGGGGGCCCGGCCATCCTGTCGTGCGGGACCTGCTGGCAGCACGACTGACCCGAGCCCCGCAGCACCTCCGGGCGTCAGGCCGCCCCGGCCCCTCGCCGTGCATCCAACGGGGACCGGCCTGCACGGGGCNAGTGCAGCCTGATCGCCGAGCGGCAGCGCGTCATGGCAGCGCAGGTGAGCAGTGTCCGGGAGGGAGTGCTGCGCGCCCGGGGGGGTCGGGCCCGTCGGAGCCGAGCGGCCGCGCCGAGATGCGGTGCGCTGCGAGACCGCAGCCGCGGGTAGCCTCGTCCCGGCCAAGAGCCAGGAGTTACCGCTGCGTTTCTGTGTTCGGGAGACTTCTGGCTGTATTACTCGCAAGTCGTTTAATTTATTTTTTTTCCCCCCATAAAAGTGGGAGATGCCCNGCGCGGGCCCCGCCTTCCCCGCCGCAGGCCGGCCTGGTGGGGGAGGGAGGAGCGCGAAGGCAAGGGTGGCCGCTCCCTCGGGGCAACGAGGATTTCGCGGCCACAAGGACCCCCCGGAGCAGGGGTGGGGGAGGCGCGGCAGGAGGGGCGACGCCCGCCTGGTGCTGCCCGCCAAAACGAACGGAGTGGCGGGACGGGGCGGGACGGGACGGGACGGGGCAGAACCGCGCAGACCGCTCTCCCGGCTGTCCCCCGCCTGCCGCGATGCCCAGTGACACCCCGGCCTTCAGCAAGCCCCCGGACGTCGCGGGCCCGGGGGACAAAGCGAGCAGCTTCGGGAAGGCGGCGGCCCCCATGGCGGCCGCCCCGGCGGACAGGGGCGCCGCTGTAGCGGGGAAGAAGCGGCCGCGACTGCCCNGTCGGGCCCGTCGGAGCCGAGCGGCCGCGCCGAGATGCGGTGCGCTGCGAGACCGCAGCCGCGGGTAGCCTCGTCCCGGCCAAGAGCCAGGAGTTACCGCTGCGTTTCTGTGTTCGGGAGACTTCTGGCTGTATTACTCGCAAGTCGTTTAATTTATTTTTTTTCCCCCCATAAAAGTGGGAGATGCCCCAAAGGCACGGAGGATTGCAGTCGGGGCGAGCGGCATCGGTGAGCGGTCAGCTGCTTCCGCGAGCCGGGTACAGTCCGGCCCTGTGGACAGCTCCGGGGGGGCTGTAGAACATGCATGGAGCACGACCTGAGCTACCGTCAGTGGCCGTTTTATATCTTGCTTTTAATTTGAAAATTAATAATCTAGCCAACATATTGATTATCGAGAATATTTTGTGCTGGCGGTTCCAGACTCGGTGTAAATTGCATTTCCTAATGCTGTGGCTTCAGTTGAGCGCATTTCTAACTTTCTAATGTTTTGGGGTCTTTTTTAACGGCGTTTTTCGAAATTCTGTATATAGCAGCTCTTCGCATAGCTGTAGATGGGTCATCCTAAATCTCAACGAAGGCTCCGAGTATTCCGAGGGCTAAGAAAACAAATGGTATCCAGTTCAGGGTAGGAATAACATTTTCATTGGGTAATCTCGCAGAAGTCACAGTTCTGGCGGTGTAAATGGTAGGGCTGTATTAACGGTTGTGATATTTCCCTTATAAACGTCACTAAGGGGGTCCTGGGTGTGTAGTGGAGCGGCTGCTGGATCAGTTGAACTCTGCGAGGAGCATCGTTAGAGCAAACGATCCCCTGCCGGGAAATAATTGACAAGGCATTAGAGTTCCTGGTGCGTGTGAAGGGAGTGATACCAGACCCACCCACAAGTTTGCAATTGCTGTGCTCTCAGAGCTTCGTGATCCTGCCTAAAATGTATGTCGGGCTGACAGGTTTTAAAAACCTAAGCGGCCCTGGATTAAAACCTCTGTTTTTTTATTCTGTTACTCAGTGCAGGTATTATAAAATGTCCTCAGAATGCAATGAGAGTAAGTTTTCGTACATTTAAACAATTCCTCCTTGGTGGGGGTGTGGCAGTCAGAAATTGTTGTTATGCCCAAGTTACATGCACTTTCTCTACCTGGTATGAACCATGGCAAAATAAACGTGAATCCTTTTGCTGTCTTCCTCGGGGAAGGGACACAAAGTGCAGTGTTCCCGGTGCAAAGTGTCCCCCCGTCAACACAGACTCTTGTTGCTTAACTGCTTCTGTCAGGCGTTGGTGATGGTCCTCCTGGGGGTATTCTCTTCCCTGCCTAGGATGTGAAAGTAGCTTAGAAAGCCTCCCTGGCTAAACCTTATCTGTGTAGGAGTTACACATTGAAAGTCTGTCTTTCCCCCTTTTGATATATTTCTGCAGTAAGCCCCTTGACACCGGTGGAATTTTATAGGTCAAGGCTATTGGCTTGTGAAGTCAAAGTTACAGTATTGTTTGCAAGTTTTCACCTTCTCTATGGGATGTTTCTTATTGCTAGGGCTAATACTAACTAATAGAATCATACATCTGTATGGGGAAGAAGAGTATCTGTATTAGGAAGAAGAGTAGCTGTTGAACATGAAAATGTAGGGAAGTCCTGTCCCGGATACCCAGGAGAATTTCCAGTAAGTCCATGATCCCAGTCTGTAATCTGGAACATATTTCCAAGGTTCAAGTAAAGATGCACATCAGTCATCTGACAAGTAGCAGGATAGGTAGCTGTAGCAGTGTTGTATATACTCCCCAGACACATATGGCATGGGTGGACAGATTAAATTGATCTGCTAGTTCAGATGAGGCAGAAGGGGCTGTCTGTAAGCAATGAATATGGTTTGTTTGCACCCATGTCCAGACTGTGTAGTGCCTATAGGCTTGGCCAGTACCAGGTAGACTTTGGAACACTGTCAATTATTGGGAAAGAAATGGGAGCTCCAGCTTCTCCAGATCTGCCCAGCTATCTTCAGTTTGTGATGCTGTCTGAGATGCTTGCAGGATGGTACCTGGCATTTGCCATGCTTCTTCCATAATGGTCCTCCTGTATAGTGTACTTTATGCTGAAATTTCCTTGAAGTACATTTCCAGCCAAGACCCAGCAGGGAGCATAGCAGGCCTGGAGAGAGCAGCAAATTGCAGGTACAAGCTCTCATGGAGGGCTGCTTTATATTGATAAGAGGCACAGCAGAACCCTGCAAGCTGAGGTTAACTTCTTAACCCCAGCAGCTGTGTATCAGCAGAGAGGAGGGTAGTGACTACACTTTCTACAGTGCTTGTCCCAAGAGCAGCTGTGTTGGGGGAGTATAGTCAGTTGTAACACATCTTCATCTGACCTCGGTGGAGAAAGAAGTATATGTCACCAGCATTTCATAGCCTTGTTCATACGTGCTTGGACACAAAAAGGGGGTTGGTTTTTGATAGCTTTATGTTTTTCTACCCACTGGCTGGACTTTATGAAGGGCCTAGAGACTAAGCCATGTGAGGAGTGGCTGAGGGAGCTGGTTTGTTCAGCCTGGAGGAAAGGAGGCTCAGGAGGGACCTTCTGCAACTGCCTGAAAGGAAGTTGTAGCCCCGTGAGGGTCCACCTCTTCTTCCAGGCAGCCAGTAGTGACAGGATGAGAGGAAATGGGCTCATGCTGGGCCAGGTTGACATCAGGAAGAATAGAAAGAATTCAAGTACTGAAAGAGGCTGTGCAGGAACTATCCCTGGAAGTGCTCAAGAAACAACTGAACCTGGCAGTGTTGTAGTTTAGTTGACATGGTGGTGTTCGGTTGAAAACTGAACTCAATGGTCTTGGGGGTCTTTTCCCACCTTAATGATTCTATGATCAGCACTACTCTACAGTACAAAGAGTAAAAATCCAGCTTGAATCTGAGTTGTTCATTGTTTCCGATATAAATTGTGCTCTAAACCACAGAGCATGCCCTATGTCTTTCTTGTCTTTTGTTCCTAGGTTGCACTAAGAAGACAGCAAGCTCAGGAAGAGGAACTGGGAATCAGCCACCCAGTGCCCCTGCCCAGTGTCCCTGAGACGTTTGTTAAGAAGAACAGTGGTGGCAGCTCTTGCCTCTCGCTGGAAAGCAGCAGCCCAATGCATTCGACAAGCACAGCCATGACAGCAGCTAGTACACCACCAGGTAAAGTGCTGGGAGAGCAGTGCTCATGGCTGGGAACGATGGCCAACACTGCTTCTGCCCTGTTGACACCTGTTCCCCTCTTTGCAGTGACAGGCTTATGGAGAGTCCTCTCCCCAATGACAGCCTTGTACTTTTGGTACAGTTAGAGGAAGGGAAGGATCCAGTATCAGTCTTTAATTTTATTTGATTATTTTTACTTGAAAATCAAAATTTCTTTTACACAGACTGGTGCTGTAATAAAATTTGATAGGGTGTGTGACTGCAAGTAGAGAATTATGGGAAGCTTTTGTCCTTTGCCCCAAAACATGTACTCCTGCTACAGTCATAGTAAGTGGGTTTTGGCTGCCTGTGTAGCTTCTTCAAAATTGGAGAGTTGTCAGAGCTGTGTAGAAGCCAAGTACAATAGGTAATATTATAGACCCCAGCAGCAGAGATCTGCCAGCCTTACATGGCTTGATGTGGTGGCACATTGGTTCTGTGTGGCATGGTGTGATGAGAACTGCAAAAGAGTGATGTAGTCCTTCTCTTTTACTGCATTTAACAGTTGTAAAACAGACCCACCGAAAAAACCAAAAATAAAGAACAGTATTTGTCTGTATATTCAGTGAAAGCATGGCTAAACAAAGATGGGATTTGAAGATGCTAGGTAAATGGAGACTCAAGGCAAAATGTTTTTTCCAATGCAAATTGCTTTTTCCCTTTTCTAACTATGCCTGACAGATACAGTGATTGAACATATATAGGAAGGAAAAAAGGAGCTGGTGTAATTGATTTCTTGTGTATAGACAGAAAAAAGCGAACAAATGCAGATAGAATGAAAAGGAAATTTCATTCATTTTTAATCATCATACACATGCCAGTAATACAGGTGAATATACTTACCAGATAGAAAGATGATTCTAAAGTGGGCAGTGCCTTGCAATAATTAATAAAAGGACAAGCATATGTGTGTTTGTCAAGTGACGCTATTCTGTTTTGCAGGCCATTAAAGGTATGTCAGATGAATTTGTTGGATCTAGTGCAGACAGGCAGTTTCAGACCATTGTAGAGGAATTTTGTTGGGAAGCTTTTAAAAGAATTGCTTAATAAAGCAATAAATAGCTTTTTATTAGCTTTTTTTGTTTTCATTATGTTAGTGTCACCTTTGAATTGATGCAGTTACTCCTTTCATATTTGCATTACTGCATGCTTTGTCTATAGGCATGGAAAAAGCTGGCTAAAGATTAAGGTAGTATATTCAGTAATGTACAGAGATTGTGTGTAGCTCAGGAGAACAAGAAGATCTTTGCTTATGCAGAAAGGCTGAAGAACGAAATAATTTTACTATTGACAAAACTGGAATAAGCTTTGATCTTAATGTTTTTAAAATAACAGTATTTAATTTATTAATCCCATTTTAATAATTGCTAATTAATTGAATTAAATGATGGTCTTCTAATGAAAAACATTGACCAAACAAGCTTCAGGCAATTCACATGCTTAAGTACTTGAAAATATAAAACTGCCTAATTTTAAAGTAATTTGAATGGTTCTATTTTTGGTCAGAGCAGTCATCTTTCTTACCATGGAATTTGACCAATCTAAATACATTGTTTCTCAAGCATTTTACTAAATAACTAACTGTTGTTATTTGTGTCCGAATAAATAACTGTTTGTGAGTGACAGCATTTGAAATATACAGCTTCATCTCCAGCACGAAAATGTAATTACAGTCATGAACCAAGACAGCGTCAGCCTTGTTCACCAGAAATGGAAGCATCTGCAAATGAATAGGAAATCAAGTTCATAGTTTTGCTTTTGGGCACCTAAGTAGCAAAAGACGTTGTGCTTAGCTCAGAGGTAACTACACTGTATAAACAAAGTAACATCCCTATCAATTTTGGTAGCTTTATCTGCCGAAAGCAGTGTAAGTACTTATGGGTTTTGACTTGATACCAGTGACTGTGTGCTGACTCTGAAGCTAGAGAGGGTGCTCTGCATTCTTCCAGACCAGTATGGTAGCTTTTCAGTACAGGTTGTGGTGGGGAATATAGCCTAAATATCCTCATGCTACTATATTTAGCATATAACAATCTTATTTTTTTCAGATGAGAAATTGCCATGTGGCATGAGTTCTGGCTTTAGATGTAGGATTGTTTTGGGACCAGGTACTTGATGGATTCTTGTATTGCTATTTTATGATTTTATTACTACACTAAACTGCAAGCAAAATGAGAGACCCCAACAGAGCAAGTGTCATTGTCTCAGGTTGGTAGGTTGAGGTGCTGATTTTTCAAGAACTTAGAGTAATTATTATAAAAGCAAGCAGAGAAAGTGGAACCATTCATTGCAAGGGGAGTCAGGAGTTCCCTGCGAGCCCCAGGGGAAGCAGTGGCTCCTGGGAGTGCAGCGTGTCCTGTATAGTTCACATTAGATAAGACAAGAGGTGATTTTGACAACGATAATTCTGTTCCTTCTCTAAGGTTTTTGGCTTATGAGAGCAGTACTTCTTTTGGGCTCCCATCACTTGGAGCATTGTTTGCCAGCAGGGGAGTGATGTCTGAAGGAGTCACACAAATCAGACATAGTGCCAAAGAGTCATTGCTTGCTGTATCCATTTTTTTAGCAGATCAGAAATAGTATGATGCCTGGAGACCAGAGGCAGTTTCTCAGATCCCATTGCGACTCACTGTTTTTGAAAAAGGAAAAATGAATTATCATGGTCATAGCATAAATGTTTGAACATTAACCACTTGAAGCATGTTTACTTTGGATGGGAGCATATGTTCCCACTCAAAAGCAAACTGGGAATTTGCAGGGTGGTTGGAAGGGAGCAGACCATGGTTTTAGGGCATTAATAGAGTGTCTTACAGACTGAATTTGTAGTTTCTGTGCATTTTCCCTTAAAAAGTTATAGACTGCTGAAGGAAAAGGCCATTTAGTTGTACAGAGCAGCAAAAGTCCCAGGGCATTTGACATAATTATCCTTCCTTCTGTAGGATAAGTATATCTTGTTAGGTTAATAGATAGGCGAAATTTAGGAAAGATTATTGGTGAAGCCAATGTGCTTTTCAGACATTCATATTTTATAACGCCTGTCTTCTTCACTGGTTTGTGTCAATTCAGATGCTTTCTCATTCTGGTATTTAGAAGTCATAGGGTAGCAGAGAGGGGAGGCAGATGAAGTCATTAAACACCTTAGAGTTTACTGAAAAAAAAGAAAGCTGCTCACACTGAAGGAAGGAGTATCCATTTCGCCTTCATTATATTTGGTCCTGTCACAGACTAAGGATCCTGTTTGGCATTTGGCCAGTGGAATGGCTGCAGGATACATCACCAGATGACTGGAAGATGCTGGAAAGCATCCCTTCTTTCTGCTCCTCTGCGCTGTTATTGGCCCAGTTTAGAAGTGTCCAGTATGGATGGGATTACTGTGTGATGCAAAATGCCAGCTCCTGGTCCTGGTTCTGTTGTGGTCATTTCCCTCTTGTCTTTGCAATGACAGCAGTGTTCAGGTGTCTTCCTAGTATCACTGGTTGACAAACATAATTTTCGACGGTTGTGAATAGTAAGCTTGTATTTGTTATTTCCCCTTGTTACTTTTATTATGTTTGACAGAAACAAAATAGTATTCTTTTTTTCTCCTAAGTAGGTGCTGCCTTCACTTAAACTCTTTAACAAATAAAAGGGGTTTTATCTGCTCATAAATACAGACCATAGTGGGGTCAGCAGTAATACAATGCCTAATGTCTGATGGTACTGAGATCCCTTTGAACATAGTGCCCTAGCTGTCTAGCTAAACCCTACCCTAGCAAAAACCCTACCATGCCTTCTTTACTCTTCTTTTACTTTCTTGATCACTGTATTGTGATTTCAAAAATTGATGCCATGATCTCACAGCTGTTATGCTACATAGATGATGAGTTAAAAAATTAGTTTCTATAATAGAAGAATATCATAGCCTAGTTAAAGAAAGTGAGAAATTTTCTTTTTGAAAGAAAGCTCTTTAACAGTATTTATAGTATAGTGTCATGTGCTGTCAGAATTTCAGCTTCATGAAAAAAGCCTCATTTTAGTCAGCTGATCATGTGAAAGCTGCTGCGGCCATTCCACTGTGAGAATGCTTAGGGGTTGAAACAGGTTATTCAGAGGGGTTCTGGAGCTTCCATGCTTGGCTGGATGGTGCATAAGAAACAGGATCCAACTGGGAAGCTGGCTCTGGTTTGAGTAAAGTTTGAGCCAGCTGGTCTCCAAAGATCCTTTCCAAACTAGGCCGTTCTGTGGATCTCTGAAATTTCTACTTGCTTGCATTGACATTAAATCAACAGGCTTAAATTTGAAGTTCTGCCAGCCTCAATACTGAGAAGCATTTGCAAGCCTGTGAAAGAAATCTTAACTCTTTTTGACCTAGTATGCTCAATGGTAGATTTTTTTTAACAAAGAATTAGCATTGTGGTGGTGACAGGGGGTGGGAGGAAATGGATAGTCCAGGTGGCAGCAGCCTCAACAAGGCCGAGCAGTAAGAAGGCAGCATTAGCTGCTTTGCCTGCCTGTGTCAGGACTAACATGATGGCTGCATGCCCCCAGAGATCTTGGTGGGTCTGCAGCGTTTACAGGTCCATCCTCCTGCCCTTCGCTTTTCTCTTGGTCGCCTCACAACTTTCTAAGGATGATTTTCTCCTGCTGCGCTCATGGCTGCTTCTTTACCAGTTTTAGTTGCTGACTAGGTCCTGCCAACCTACTTCCATTGCTTCCTGGTGCTTTCCCCTGGCTTCTCTTATAGTCAACAAATCTCTGTTCAGAAGTGAGGAGTACAGTTAAACATGACCTGTCTTTATTGGACTGTAACAGCTAGCAAGGAGAAAAGTTCTGTGTCCTTCACCTGTGAATAACTAATCCATTACCATCATCATCATTTGGTTTTCTCCAGTTCATTGCAGTTAAGATGAGAGAAAAATAATCACATTTGCATGTGTCTCTTGTAAGAGTTTGTGGGCTCTTTGATTGACATGATTGCCACAGCACAAGTTAGGTTTTGTCTTGGGAAGCAGTTGCTGGAAGTGGTCTTCTGCCTATGTAGTAGTTTTCTTAGTTACTAAATCTCTTTCAAGTTGGACTAAGTAAGTATTATGGGAGCTTTGATCAATCTTCCCTTGATTTAGGATAAAATTTATCCTGAATAGTCTTTTTAAATTCCAGACTGATACAAGTATGCAATGAACAAAGCACTCACAGTGTGGTGGCTGTGGCTTTGTAATTTTCAATTGCTATAAAAATAGCGTGTTTTGCTCAAGAGTTATGTAAAAAGGAGTTGCTTGTGAAGCAAGAAGGGATGGGCATTTCAGCTTCTCTCTGCTGCTTTGGGTTCACTGTACTTGGGAAAACGGTAGAGGAGTTCTGAGCATCTCATTATAAAAGGACGTAGATAAATCTGAAATGATAGAGGGAAGGGTGACAAAAATGATTTATTGCTTGTAGAAAAGGAGACTAAGGGTGGATATAAACAGTCTATAAATATTTGAGAGGTAATAATATGGAGGAGGGGGAGGGATTATTTACAGTGCTTGAGACAGCATAACAAGGAGCAACGGCTTGAAACTAAAAAAGGAAAAATTAAATTAGACACTAGACACTTTTTTCTCTAACTAGTAGTGCAATTAGCAACGGAGTGACCTGCATAAGGACAAGGGGGTAAGTGAAGCATAATCGGGAGAGGTGTTTAAGAGTGTGTTAGATTATGATCTCAAGTGATTAATATGGGGGTAAACTCTGATCAATGTTCAGGTTAAAGTAGATGATGGAAATCTCTTGCAGCTTTGTCATCTCTTACATTGCCTCTAGCCATTGTTTGACTGTGTTAAATAAATCATAAAGTCACAGGGTTCTGCATCCCTGATTAGATGTTTCTGGTTAATTCACCAGTTCTCTTGCAAAGCTTGCACTTTTCAAGCAGTATTCGTTATTGCAGCTTTGCATGCACACACGTGTGTAGGTGCCTGTGTTTTAACTGAGCTAATGCTTGAAGTGCTGTATATATTCATTCAGTGAGGTTTGTCAAAAGACTGATATTTCCGTCATATTAGTGAAACAAGGTAGAACTAGTAGCAGTTCTCAAAGTGTCTGAATTAAGAAGTTTTATTTTTCTTGTCAGGCTTTCAGTCCTGTGTCATGCTTTACTGGAACTGTAAAAACAAATAGAAATTTTAAACAGGTTTGGAAAAACCTCAGAGAAGATTGCTTTTCTTTTTCTGTGCAAGTGGTATTCCGAACCTTGTCTAGGGCCACCTTCACCAGGTGGGGCTGGGGAGAGGTTTTTCCAGCATGCCAGGGAAGCAAGGGTGCCAGGGACCAGTCATGACCTACCCTGACTCCCTTCCTTACTCTGAGAGAAAAAGGCTGCTCAGCCCTGAGATGGAAGCAAAGCACAGGAGGCTTAGCAGTTACTTCTGTCCTTTTCACATTTTGAAAGAGATTTTTTTTCCTCAAAAGGACTTGGGAGTATAATATTTTAATTTTTCTTTTAGGATTTTTAAAGTTTTACTTTATTTTCAAAAATACTTCACTGTAGGGCTTTCTGTGTTTTCAGCATCTTGTATCCAAGTTTTTTCACACCTCATGAGGTTTCCAGACACAGATCTATGGTAAGAGCAAGACAGCTGCCGAGTGTTGTTTGCTGTGTGCTGGAGAGGCTTTGCCATGTACTGTGTCCTAGCACCAGATTCTCTTCCCACCTAAGGCAACAGGGCTGGTCAGCACATCCGATTGTTCTTTGTGCCTTGGAAGCTCTTCCTCTGTGGCACTGGATTTGCATATGTGCATTCAGATTTAGAGTTATCTGTGCCAGATTATGCTTTCCATTTGTTATTATAAGCACTGAGATAAGGAATGGAGCAGGAGCAGAAAATGTACTAGGAATTTCTAAGAATTTACTATCCATGGACACATTATTCACTATCTGCAGCTAACCTCTTGTTCCTTTCTGTGTCCTTGAAACAGTTATTATAACATTCTTTGAATGTGTGGGGCTCTTTGTTTTAAAGAAAAGATATAAGTGAGGAGTGAAGGAGTACTGCACGCTTCCCTAACTGAGCACTGATTTGATTTCTTGCTTCTCCTTTTGTTTCACATGCTTTCTTGTACCTTGAAGACTGCTCTAATTTGCTTAATTTTTCAAATAACTTCCTATTTCAGCCTGTTCAACCATTTGCCATTTACAGGAAATTTTGTCACTTAATAACATGGGAACTGAAATGCAGTTTTGAAGGTTTCTTTTGTGGGATGCTTTTTCATATGCTTCTTCTCATTCCTCTGTTTTATTGAACTTTATTAAACTTTCTTCTGAGTTTGAGTACCTGCTAGTCATAATCAGAGTTGTGAACAGCTCCTTCACTTAATAACCACTGTTCATGCACATCTGTCCCATGTTTTCTTGAAGAGCTCACAGAGAGTTAGTTAAATAATGAGTTTGACTTGCTTTGCAATGAGATTGGATGTCTAATTTTTATTTTTTTTAAATTCCTGTCTTCAGTCTTTAGTTATACTATTTTACTGCTTACAGAATAAGCCACTATTTGGTTATTTGGATGTCTGTAGTAATGGGCACAACTGAACCTCAGCAGATGCTAAGCCACTGTAGTTCCAGTCACTGTGTGTTTTGGTCAGTTATGCCTGAACAACATTCAGTAGTGATCAATTTGCATTTACATTGAAGCTGATTTTGTGAGTGCAGATGTTGCACCCATGCAGCAGTGGCAATCATGTTCAAAAGTATGCACATCTGTGTGATTCTTGTTCTCTTGCTCAGGCCTGCTGGATGTCTACAGTTTTTTCACTACTCTTTTAGTTTTTGCATCACATATTAGGTAGAGTTAAAAAGCTCTCCTGTTATTTCCAGTTGGTCCATTGTAGAAACTTTTGAGTTTCTGTCATGATGATAGCTTATAACCAAGCATGGGCTCCAGCTAATTCCAACCATCATCCTACTCCCTTTATTATTTTTAGTGTGAGCCCTAGTGATTTTATCCTAGTCATATTTCCTCCAAGGTCTCCTATCTCAGACACTTGTGAAGCTTTCCCTCCCTTCTAATGTTTTCTTTGATCTCTTGTTAATGACTTAAATCGCTTTAGATTTAATCCACACTGAGTTTCTTTCTCCTCCTCTGAATTTGCTTTTTTGCCCCTGCAGGTGGCTGGGCTGTTTTTCATCATTGTCCAGAAATCTGTTTTTCTTTCCTAATTTCCAATAATTTTTAATTTCTTTCTCTGCTTTTTAAAAGTTGTGTATTTACTTTTGTCTCCATTACTCACTTTAGGAGCATGTTGGATTTGGTAGCATGAGCACAAAGAATTAACTATTTGCAAATTTCCTTCTCAAATCAGATATCTCAAGGTGAATAATAATGATGTATATACGTAGATATGCACACACAGTAGTTATGTTCCCAGCTTTTACACTGAGGATTGAAAATGGTCCATGTTTCTCATGCTCTTAATTTTCTGAAGCACTGACTTAATTGGTCCTGATCCTCTTAGCTGTCACATATGCTTATAACTTCAGATACGAAAATAATCCAGTTAGTTCAGTGTGGACAAACATATACTGGAGTGGAGCACTAATATAGTGCCTACCACCTTCACAGAGTCAAAGATTTAGAACATATTTTCTTTACCAAAGCCATCCATATTTTTTTTGAATACGATGACTGTAGCTGTGTTACAATGACCAAAAGTGCAAGAGGAGAAAGAGCAAGCATTACCCCCTAGCTCACATAAAAAGATTGCTACACTGCTGTAATCAGTGACAGGGACATTGAAAGTTGAATTTGCTTCTGTAGATACCTTATTGAAGGCCTGGAGCTTAAATTAATTGTGGAAATAAAATATTATTTTCTGTAGGTTTTATTTCTACTGCCATATGAGGAGGATTGTTAAGTTGCATACTAAATGTTTGCAGCAGATCATTTTTATTAAGC
This sequence comes from Toxostoma redivivum, assembly GCA_013397375.1. Classification (NCBI taxonomy): domain Eukaryota; kingdom Metazoa; phylum Chordata; class Aves; order Passeriformes; family Mimidae; genus Toxostoma; species Toxostoma redivivum. The sequence goes on along the minus strand of VXBI01009232.1, from coordinate 208,158 downwards.
GTACACTAAATGTGAACAAAATGTGCTTTCTCCAGTTCTACTGAAATCAGAGGTATTTCAGCTTCTCTTAGCTGGATCTGGACTGGAGCTTTGTGTGGGACTGAGAAACTCGCTGTGCCAAGCTGCAATTTTCTGGATGAAATTGCTTTCTCCTTGCTTTTTTTTTTTTCTTTGTACAAATCACTTTTTCTTTTAAAAAATACAGGTTTGTGTGAAGATTAAAATTAACCTAAAATCTTGAAGTTTGAAAGGGTTTTGAATTGTATTAGAAACACACATATGCAGAGTTAGCAATAATTTCACCCATTATGGAATAGTCACTCTACACACAGAAGATAGGAAGAAATGCTCAATAATTATTTTCTGGCCCTTGTTTGGAATAAAGACAGGTAGTATTATAGCTGTATATGAAGATGGTGGCATTCCAGTTTCAACAGGAACTGAAATCAGCAGGACTGGACAACTCATGTGCAGTATTAGGAAGAAAACAGGAAAAAAGCCAGCTTGGCTGAGGATGTGGGAAATCTCCCTTACTGGAAAGTATTCAACAGCTGTCTGGACACAATCCAGTACAATGTCTTGTAGGATGACCCTGCTTGAGCAAGGTGGGTGGACCAAATGACCCACTGCCATCCTTTCCAACCTGACCCACTCTGATTTCCAGTAAGTCTTTCAACACTGAACATGTTCCTAAATCTTGAAAGAAAGATAGTGTCATGCCAGTGTTTCAAGAAAAGTGAGTGTGGTAGGATAGGTGGCTGCAAATCTACCAGCCTGACACCACCTTTTTTGAAAATAATGGAACAATCCACAGCAAAATGGAATATGCAAGAAGAGAAGGGATGCAGCTGTTAAATGATGTTCACACAACATGAATTAACAGAAGTTTATGGATAAAGATTCTGTCAAATTGATAATCTTATATCATTGCAAAATTGTTTGGTGAAGTGACATACTGATGCAGTTACAAATCCTGCAAGGCATTTGGTTTTTGTGTCCCCTGGCATCTTGATTAGGAACCTGAACTGACAGAAAAACAGCATTGTATGTGTTACATGATTTTAAGGAAAGTAGTCCTATTTGTTTGTAGGTCTGAGTGGGCAATTTTAACACAGTAGTGTTTCTGGAGGCATCTCACAGGGACCTGCTCTTTGCTATAATCATCCCACTGGTATCTTGGAAGGAAATTTGGCATCATCACAGGCTGTGTTGGAAGATGATGTAAAGGTACGTGTACTGGCAAGCACTTCAGAAGACAAAAGTACTCTGCAGGGAGGCTTGGTTAGATTGGTCACACGCAAGCAGAAGCGATTTTAACCATACCAGAAGTGAAAAATGGAGAAGTACATCCCAAAGAAACACTGTCGCTGCACAGCTGGTGATCCTGGGGGGTACTCTGCTGAATGTTAGTGGTTCCTGGTGAAAGAGAATGAGCAAAAACTGGCACAGTCCTAGCTGGGCAGGTATGGGGTTGGGGAAGCTGATGAGATGGTTATAGAACTCGTGCTACTGGGATTCCTTCCCTGGGAGTGTAGTACATACCGAAAAGTGGGTTCAGAATTAATATAGGAAGGGAGGGCATCACTGAACCAAAACCAGCAGAAGGTTGGGACAGGGGATAAGGGAAGTACATATGTTTCCCTGTTCCATACTGGAAACCCATACTGGGTTTGTCTTTGTAGCTAGTGGTGGGGGATGTAGCGATGGTCTGGACCCACACACCTGGACTTGAACTTCGAAGAGCTCAGTTAGGAGACAAAGGAATGATTAAAAGACCAGAGAACATGTAGTGGAGTCAAAGTCAGCAGTTTATTTTACACTTTTGTGATCCCCTTAGCTAACCTTTATTTGATCTCCAGTATGATTGTTCTGATTGCTTATGCCTTTGCCAGATTATGCCAGCTCCAGTTAAAGATTTTCTGTGGTATTTCATGGGGTAAGTTTGGTGTTGTGAACAGCAGCAGCATTGGGGATGCAAAGTCCTGTGAATTCACCATACAACTCAAGAAGGCCTCTAGGAAATAACCTTACTAATGAGGTCTCTCAGCTTTTCCTAAAATGTGTTGTCCCCATTGCATAATGTTTATCCTAGAGTGCCTCTTTGTGGCATCTTTCATTCTTGTTAAAATCTGGTGTCCCACTTAGAACTGATTTAGCCCTTCAGAAGTAGAACTAGGTAAATGCCATTTTTGCGCAAAGACCACTCTGGAGTTATTTCTAGAGGGGAGAAAAAAGTAATATTGATTCCTTCCAGGTGAAATTGAGTTCTTCCAGTCAAGTAGCCCTTGAGAAGCATGTCGTGTGCCCACAGACATTGCTGCCATTATGCCAGCTCCTCACCGATAATGGCCGGCTGAACTCAATGGTCCAGCAACTGCACCTAGCAGGGAATTTTTCATGACACCCATACAGCCCTAGTTGTCAGACCCACTGCAGGAAAGGTTCTATGACTGGTTGTTTTGTCTTGCTGTGGTGGGAGAGATTGAAAAGCATGGTAGGAGTTGACACGTGATAAGGCATAGCCATGATAAAGAGTTGGAATAGATTGGTCTTTGTACACTTCAGTTCCAGGGAAGAGGCCAGAGGCCTACAAGAGGCTCAGAGTCATTAGATCGCACACTTTGGTGTTTGTTTGTTTGTTTTAAATATGTATTCCTGCTTTGAGAAGAATGATGAATATTTCTGGTTATTTCTGGTTGGAGAAGTACTGTGGTGTCAGTAAGGTGCTTTGGCTGTGCTATATATTCCTAACTGGGAGACATAGCTGCTGTTAGCTTTCGTGTCCGATATGGCTGGTACTTGATATTTTTCCATCTCCCTCTCTAAGAGATGTTAGAGCACTTCTCTGTAGCCAGGGCTGTCTGGAAAGGTAATCTGAACAGAAAGGAAAAAGAGCCACCAGATTTCATGTTTGAGCTCCGCATAGGGCCATAACATTGGCAATTGATGAAGGGAAGAAGAGATACAGTTCTCTGAAAAGCTTTCTGGTCAATTGGGAGTGCTGCAGATATGGCTTTCCATAGGAGAATGAGAGTAAAAGAGCCCCACACATCTCAGAAACCAGGTTCCAGGACAGGGATACAAGCACAGTCTCCCCTTCTGCTCTGCCTCTGTTTGCTGGCTCATCATGGTTGCAGAGTGGTCTCCACCTCCCCACTGCCTGAGAGGCAGCACAGACTAAAGGGCCAGAGATCTGCAAACTGCAGAGAAACACAGAGATGGGTTTTATCTTCACAGAAGTGCCTTGAGTAGCTACCTCTTAGCATTTGAATTCAGGGTTGCTTTTAGGAGTCCAGGGTCTCCTGGTTCAGTCTGCTTTTAAGGGAGAAGGCTTTCACTAACTGTTTGAAAGGCATGATTCTGTATGCCTTTTGCTACATACCTGATCATTGATGTTTCCTTGTATATTGTCACGATGTTAAAAAAGTATCTCAGATTTTCTGATTCCTGGGAAGTTTGTTTATTTAACTATGCAATTCAAAAGCACCAAAACCTCTTTTTTGTACTACAGTTTCCTAAGTCATATCTTCTTCAGTATGTCTTTGCAGATAGGCATGTGAGTTGAGAGTTTTATACGTACAAGCACCTAAAAGAGAAATCTTAAGATAAAGCACTCTCTGGAGTATATTGGTAAATAAGGGACTAGGGGGTAGGCAAAAGTCAGAATAACAGGGCATTACCTCCTGTTTTCTCCAATGCCCTGCTTCTCTGTCACCTTCAATTCTAGTGCCCTTATGAAGAAGAGAGGCATAGTATGTGGCCTTGTAGTGCCGTGAGGCTGTCATCTGAAGCAGATAGTGCTGAGATGCTGATCACTGCCTGGTCCTTTTCTGGGAACTTTGAGAGTAATGGAGACAAATTCCTGATTCTTTGCTCATTCACATCAGTATCCATAAAGTACAATCCCTGTGAATGTCATACTGGACCTAATTTGTCTCTCAAAACTATACTGCATTAACCAAAGCTGTGAATGGGGGGTGGGGTGATTTGTGTTCTGCATATGAAGGAGCAGTAAATGGACTTCTGTGTGCAAGAGCAGGGATCAGCAGGTTATAAAGCTGTGAAAAAAAAAAAAAAAAAGATGAAATAGACTCTGTGGAGGAAGAGGGGAAAGAGAAAAGGTGGCAGGGAGAGGAGGGAGAGGAGAGCAGCTGGCATTTTCTCCAGAGCTTGATGTTCTGGTTTAGCTGTTTGTTGCTGTCATGCTCCTTAAATTCCCACTGAAAGACTCCGGCCTTTTCCCATTCCCTTCCTTCTGTTACTGAAGGGATTTCCTTTTCTTTTCTTACTTTATCTAAAGCAAGTAGTGGGAATAGGGAAGGAAGGTGTTCGTGTGTAATATTTTGTACCATATCACTGTGCAAGGTACAAATAATAAATCACAGGCTACATGCTTAGACAATTTACTGCCAGCTTTTGTATATGATGTGACAAGTGCTCAAAAGGTCAAAAAAGCTTCCTTAACAAATTTGATAAGATAATGCAGTGAGCTGTAACATCATGAAGTCCTGGGGGCCATAGACCAGAATAGAAGAAATAATTATGCATGGTAATGGGTAATTACAGATAATGGCCTTTTTTGGGGGTGGCAGAAAATTACACAACCCCACAGCCTTGCCTGAAATGAACATTGTCTAGCACATTAACTTTATATCAAGCTAAAAGTTCAGAGCTGGAACCAAAGATATTCCACAACTTCTAATGGGAAGAGAACAGAAATACTCCTCTCAAAGACAGAGCAAGTGTGTGGGTTTTGTTCCTTGGGAGGCAGCGTTTCTCAGCAGAAAGTAATAGTGCCAGCTTTCTTTGACATCTGAAATAGCTCTGTCATGATTGTCTGGTGGGAGAAACACATTGTACCAGAGTTTTTGATTATGATGTTTAGGGAGTGATTTCACACTGGCCTTGTTCAAGGCTACTGTCTAACCTCAAAGCCAGATACAAATTGAACTAAACTAATGCATTACAAGACTTAATATTGTTAAACCAGCTTATAGGAGCGTGTCAATGCTTTACATACTGATCAAGGAGAAATTGTCAGGTACAAATACAAGATTCTTTTAAGATCTGACTGAATAATTTTTTGGTGTTTTTTAATGGTATAACTGTCCCTGATGGAGAAGTTGGGTTGCAGGAAGTATTAAAACTGGTGGAAACAGTCACTAAATTGAAAACTACAGGAAATGTGGCTGAGCTTTGCTTATTGGGCAGTGCTTACCTGCTCCTTGAGTCACTGTGTTACTTGAGTGGTCACAGTTCTGTATTTTCAACAGCAGAGTTGTATATGTGCTGAGTCTCTGTAGGAAAACAAAAACTGTTAACCATCAGTTTATATAAGAGCACATGACAATAAATGGGGGCAGTGAAAGTCTCTTAATTGCCACAATCCGTATGCAAATCCCTTTTCTGAAATGCACAATCAGATAGAGACTAACTTGGTCTAATGCCACATGATAAATTGAACCATGCTACAGCATGCTCTCCGACATTGAAATGTGGCTCTGCTATCCTGATTTATAGAACAGTTACTGGTGTACATATGTCAGAAATAAGCTGACTAATAATCTCCCATGATTCCTGCATGGTCCAGTAACTATTCCCAGTAGGTACTTTGGTGCTACCACCCTGTTTCACATGTTAAGAAAGTCTAATAATGTGGACTCTGTGTCATTTGACCTCATATCAGAGGCTTACCCAGACATACTTAAATTACCATTGCCAGCATATAATAATATGTAAAACTGGCCCCTAACAGTACCAGTAGGAATAGAAAATACTCCATGCTTTTATGCAGCCTTCAAATTTCAGTGTTTGTACTTCTCAGTATCTATACTTAAAAACATTTGCATCTGTGAGGAGGAGATGGTGATGAAAATTCCTGTAAATTACCTGGCCTTTCTCCTCCCAGATGATCTATATACTGGCCTCTGCATTGATTTTGCCATGCATATCCGCAATTTGTGTAAATCGCCATAGCTTTATTGAAGCAAATGGTCTGAGACTGGTTTACATTAGCTAAGGACTGGACCAGTGTTTTTCACCATGCTCTGCTAAGCAAAGGCAGGAGCCCATCATAGGTTACTGAATGTAAAAGACATATATGTGTAACTGACCCCTAGTACTCACCTTCTTTAAAAGAAAATACCAGCCACCCTGAAATGAATTACTGGTTAACTACTATTAATATGCCATAGAGCTGGAGAGTTGTCTACAACACTCAAAGATCAATACCAGTATTTATTGTGCATCATATTGATCTTCTGTGAAAGAGTGGGCCATATTTTACACTGTGTACATAGTGCAAAAAAAGTAGCATCGGTTCTGTACAGGAATTAGTAAAGACATAGCAAAGAACTTAGAGATCCAAGGGCACAGCTCATGGTACTGAGAGGTACACAAGAGGTTTTGTTGTCTTAGCTGCAAGAGTGTTGCTCATGGATGGAGACAAATGATGGTAGCCCAAACCACAGATAGGAGATGGAAAGAGAAAAGAAGGATCAAAAAGCATTTTATTTTTTCTCCTTCTTAATGCAGCAGAATTTTGCCACTACTACTCTTCCAGAGGAAGCTGTAGCACTAACAGCCGCTAGAATGTCACAGAGCATCAGCAGTATCAGGAATACTTGTGTGATCTGGTGGATAGCTATGGGTAGGTTTCTGTTCCAGCCTAGCCCATCTTGCCATGTGTTAGGAAGTATAGTGTGTAACACCTTTCCAAAAGTTGCAACAGAGTCTGCCTGTCACTTCTCCCCCTCTTTTTAGCTCCTGGCACCTGGGGTGGCTGATCTCTCGTTTGTATTAGAGAATCAGAATCACAGAATCATTTAGATTGGAAAAGACTTGTTAAGATCATTGAGTCCAACCTTTGACTTATCACTACCTTGTCAATTTGACTGTAGCACTAAGTGCCACATCTAGTCATTCCCTGAAATTCTCCAGGCATGGTGATTCTACCACCTCCCTGGGCAGTCCATTCCAGTGCTTAACAACCTTTTCCATTTCCCATGTCCTGCCTGAACCTTCACTGGCACAGTTTGAGGCTGTCTCCTGTCGTTCTGCCACTTTGTACCTGGAAGAATAGTCCAAGCCCCACCTGGCTGCAATCTAATTTCAGGTTCATGCTCAGCTGCTGTCACCAGCACCCCCAGGTCCTTTTCCTGTGGGCAGCTTTGCAGCCACTGTGCCCCAGCCTGTGGCACTGCCTGGGGCTGCTGTGACCCAAAGGCAGGACCCAGCACTGGCCTTGTTGAACCTCACACCACTGGCCTTGGGCCATGATCCAGCCTGCCCAGATCCCTCTGCAGAGCCTTCCTGCCCTCCAGCGCATCAGCACTCCCACCTGACTTAGCGTTGCCTGTGAACTGACTGAGGACAATCTTGATCCCCTCCATCCAGATCATGTAGGTGTAAAAAGACCTCATCTTCCTGGTGCTAATATTTTTAATGGGGAGTAGTAGCCCTTCTAATGATGCACTGTAAATCAAAAGACACTGCAGAGATTTCAGAAGAAATCGTGCAGCATAATATAGCCTTGTGAGGAGTTCAGCAGGTGACTGCCTTGCATGTCTCTGTCATGTGAAATCTGTAACCCAGGAAGGAATGTGTTGGAGGATTTTGCTTTTGGCTTCTATTTTGCAACATTTGAAGCAGAGCAATTGGAATGCAGCTTTATTTGAGAGGTAATTTAGGGAGGGGAGTCAAGATTGTGCTGTGCCTGTGGTCTAAGTTCTGATTTTATCAGATGCAGACAAAAGGATCTAAGAGTCTTGCCCAGAAGCAAAATAAGAACAATTGAAAAAAAAATAAAAGTGCAGACATTCTGAAAAGTAGCATTGCAGGCACTTCTGTTTTGTGTGCAAATTGAGGAATACTCCGGATAAACAAGGCCAGCTGACATGGTTCTGCAGAAAAATCAGGTGCAGGAGGCATAAAACAGTCTTTGCTAATAAATAGTTCGTTGATGTCAACAAAATGTCAGCAAGAACAGAATGAGGGCACTGTGTAATTTAGTGACCTGGAAGGGGATAATCTGTGATTGCAGAAAGCTTTCATTATAGCTGAAGGAGTGAAACAGAATTGCATTGTAAATAGCCATAATTGATAAAGGTGATGATTGGATCTAGTATGCAGCTAATACACAGTACCGTGAACGTTGTTATGACTCTGAGAAGCTGGTGTGCCACCATATTCCTTCTACAGGTAAGTAACCAAGATACAGGTACACCAAGAGAAGGATCCAGAATAAATAGGGCCTGCCTGAAATGTCTGTTAGGGCTGTTACTTCTTATGTGCCTGTTGCCCATGTTGCTTCATGTCCATACCTATAGCTCTTGGGAGCTCATCCATATGCTTCAAGCCACATTTTTCTCTTCTCCACGAAACCGATGGACAACTTCATGGGGAGAAGAGGAGCTCCTTACAGAAAACTGGTACAAGGCAGGGTGACAGACATGCAAACTAGCGTCAGAGCTGCAGATATGGAGGGACTTGGATATTTGATTTTTTTCCCTTGCAAATGTATATATAAGATTGTGGCAGTTTTTTGTTGTGTCTGGTTTGTTGTTTGCTTGTTTGTTGTTTGTTACATTGTTTGGCAGTGTAACTGATGCTACATATAAGAGAGAGCTTGAGTGTGCAATAGTACCAACAAGGACCTTATATTTTTCATGCTTGCAAATACTGCAAGGCACTGGTTGACAGTGGAGTGGGGAAATCATAACTTCTCATTGTCTGAGAAGCATCCCCATCTTAGCGAATGACAGGGAGGCAGACCTTGCCTGTGGGGAGTGCAGACAGCTAACCCCTGGTCTGGAGGCACTCCAGAGTGCAAGTAACTACCAATATCTTTCCCTTCCTCCTCTTTTTCTAGTAGTGGGAGGACCTTGTTCTGCTCTGTAATTTTGTAGGTACAGGAGATAAATTTGGGTATGAAGGCTTAGCAAGGATTGAGGACCGTACTGCTCACAGGTAGTGTGTGAGTTTCTGGGATGCCTTGGCTGTTCCTATGGTACTTTCCCCACTGCAGCTTCTCTTGCCTTGCGGCTGTTGCCACAAGGGCTGAACATTCTAGAGGGCATGTTCAGAAAGTGTTCTCTCACCTTCAGGACGCTTGAGGAGTCATTCTGTAGCTAGAGCCTTTCTTCTTCTAGAGAGTTACAAGAGACATGGCACACTGTTACAGGTTAAAAAGTAGTAGGGGACTGCAAAACTAGGTGGTGTAAATCATCATTCCCATCAGTTGATACTGGTTGAGGATTCAGAGCATTGTCTTTACCTGCAGTTGGTTTTGTGTGGTGTTTTGCAATTTGTGGTGTGTGTAGGTGGCAGTCTTAGACTCTGAGTAGTTGTTGGTCCACTTGACTTTTCACCAAACTCTCAGCTGTGTTTGTTTAGCTTTCATCTTCTACATCTTCTTACTTACCACTCTTCGTCCAGCCTTTGGGAGGAATAGTAGTTCATTAGAAGGTGAAAGATAATGGTCTTTTTTTTCTTTTCCAGAGGAACGGATGCTCATCCAGGACATCCCTTCCATCCCCAGCAGAGGGCACTTGGAGAGCACGTCTGAGTTGGTTGTGGACTCCACCTACTACAGCAGTTTTTACCAGCCATCCTTGTATCCTTGTTATAACAACCTGTACAACTACTCCCAGTACCAGATGGCAGTGGCCAGTGAGCCTTCCTCAAGTGAAACAGGGGGTACAATTGTAGGGTCGGCCATGAAGAACAGCCTTCTAAGTCTCCCAGCAACATACATGCCGAGCCAGTCAGGAAAACAGTGGCAGGTATGATCTCCTCTTTGCTGGTTCCATGGCAGTGCAAAACCAGAATCATATTCCAGGGTGGCATTAGGGCCCATTTTAAGAAAGTTAGACAAAATGGGCAGTTGCAATGCAGCATAACAAAATCAATTATATAATTGGATGGGGATAATAATATGGATAAATTGCCACAAGTGCAAAGGGCACTAACTTGATTTTATCTTCAGTATTATATGACAGTAGATTATGAATTGTTTTGCAGAAAAAAGAGTCCAACTCAATTGCCCAGCATAACATCCTGAGAGTCTCAGGAGTAATTTCTGGGAGGCTTTGCTCTTCAGAAACATGGGTTTTTTCCATATTTCACATCTGAGGCACTGAGATGACCCAGGAGACCATGCTGTTGTGCAGTGGTTTAGTTGCAGTCAGTTGAATGGGACTTGGCATATTGCTGGTTGTTTATTGTGGCAATGGCAGCTCCAGAGCTTGTGATTTTGACTTGTGTAGTTCAGGTTACAGGCAGTACCTGGGAGGTTCAAACCAGAGCTCTGTGTACTTCGTTAGGATATAAAGCAAATCAAGCCCTCTCTAGGAGTTGATATCATAGCCTTCAACTCAGCACCGGTCAGAATCTGGAAAAAGGGGAAATCTGCCAATGTGGGGGATTCTTGGCAAAATGGAGACATTTCAATGACTCTGGGACTGTTTGGTTTTGGACTGCAGAGATGCTTTTTCTGTCTGAGACTGAACTGATAAGGCTGTACCCTCTGAGTCTGTGTATGCCTTTGTCCATTGTGTAAGGACAGGAGAGGGCAGACCTCTTCTGTAGAGCATCAAGACAGGGCAGGCTGATTCTGCAAAGGCTGTGTTGTGAAACCACTCAACAATGAAATGTCCACCAAAACCTCCTTGTGTAAGTGAACAGGTAGGTCGTCCTGTTTGCTGACAGAGTTTCTCTAGCCATGTCTCCCTGCCACAGGGTCCATCTCTGAAAGGGCGTTTTAATTTTTGATACTGAGGAGCTGAAAGTTAACACCAGGGTGATTACAACTACTGTAATTACAATTTATCGCTATTCCATGTCCCTTTTTCTGCCATGAGTACAGCTGTATGTGATAAAGAGCTATCTCTCTTCCTTCTGCGGTGCAAGCCCACGCCGTGAGAGCTTTCTTCTCTCTGCGTGTTGATGCATGAAGGTACACCTTTCCAGTTGATGGCATCCTCACCTGCTAATTAATTCAGTCACCAGGCCGAGGGGAGAATTAGTCAAGGCAAGTTACAGAATTTTGTGTGTGGTAATGGGGTGAGGTGCCAAGTACTTTCTCAGCTCTTTTATTTTGGCTGATTGGGTTAGCATGGTATAGCAAGAGTATTTCAAATCATTTACTTCTCAAGCATCTGCAGCACTTAGCTTGCTGATGCATGGAGACACCATCACAACACAAGTGAAGGGTGGCAATACCTTGTGAAAATAATGTTCAGGCTGATAGTCCTATCACCTAGCACAGAGTGTTTGAGGAAGAGCTGTGTATGTTAAAACATGTTAAACCTTGGAATGAAGATACGGTGTCCTCAGGATTCTGTTATCATGTACTGTAATTTATGTAAAAAGTCTTGGCTTAGAGAGTCTGTGTTTCACTTGTGAGATCACCTGTTGCTTGTGGAACCTTTGACACCTCTTGAAGAAATAAAAAAAACTGCATGGTTTCCATAATTCTTCTCTTCAGGCCCTGCAGAAACTTAACTTCTGCAAAAATGCCAGTCAATTTAGTGAGGTCTTGAAGAGGCAAATAAGGAAAAAATGACATGGTTGTTGTCAAAAAGGACAGTTTTCCTTCCACCAGCAGGCTTAAAACTGTGGATGTCTCTTGTGGGATATATCATGTGATTCCATTCACCTTTATGTGAATTTAATTATCTACCACATCTAAGATTTTAATTTCTCCAAAGCAGACCTTTTAGGATCCCTCAGTGCTGTTTTGATTACGTGTCCAAACAGAGAGAATAAAGGTGCTGCTTTTTGCCTGCTGAATTGATGTCTTTCCAGCTTCTGAATGTCCTAAAACCAGGACCCACTTCTCTTCTGCAGTAGAACAGGGTGTAGTTCAAGGTCAGTGTTATGTAACTTACAAGCTGTTAGCTGTTTCTCAGACTGATCTGAAAGTAGGATTGTTATTGCTGGAAGAGTTTTGAGTCATGGGGTTTGCATACTCTTACAACAGCGTAACATTGCACAAATAATCATAAAAAGTTTTAGTGAGTGGCTAAAAAATATTTGATGGCAGTGGGTGCAGTGCTGCCAAGGTTGTAAAACCCTGTGTGGCACTGAAGATGGGTTTGTTGTAAGGGGAATGAGGTCTCAGTTGCTGCACATGGTTATATATCAATTCTGCACCTGTGGGTTACCAGCAAGGGAAGATCACAGAAACAACGATAAATGGAGGATGAATAACTAATGAGCTTTTCTGTCAAGTAAGAAATTAAAGGAGAGTTTCATTGAAAGCATGATCCTCAAAGAGGAATCAGACCTTAGTTACACCTTTGGGAGGTTTTGCTGGCAAACCTGTGCATGCTTATCCTCCTTAGAGGAAACACATAGCTGTTATCTACACAGGGACTTCTGCTGGGCTGCTTGTGCTGAGTGAATTTATTTTTTCATTTATAGGCTTTCTTAAACCAGAATCTAGTATGAGTGCATCTTCTTATCTGACTTGTATTGCTGTAACTGTTTTGATTAAAGTTTTTGATCTTTGTTTCTTTGCCAGAATCATAGCTGGGCAGTGCCTGCTGTAACCAAATTAGGGCAGCTTGCTAAGGTGTTGAGCTCACAGGAGGATTTCTTTGATGGTAGAAGTCACCAGTGTGCTCACTGAAAGGTATTCTGGTTTAAGCTGGGTAGACAAACATCTAGTTTTTCCACGCTCACTTGGTGAAGGTTCACAGATCCCAGATTAACTTCAACCGCACAGGGAGAATTGCATATTTAAGTTCTGGACACAGACAAGGCCTTGAGCAGCGTGGCTGTCTGCTGTTTCAGAATTTAGGGAGCAAGAGAGAATAGCCAGGGAGGAAACATGTGAGTGTGTGTGGGATGAGATGAGGATTAATGCATCATTGAGCATTGGCAAATAAACTGAATCACTGAATCTTTAATGTAGATTAATGTCAGATTTCATTAGTCTTTGTTCTTTTCAGAGGCTGGCATGCTTGAGTGGATTCATAAAGGTGCAAATATTTTATGTATTTCTCTGTAGGTTTTCCTCATCTATATACAGTCACACCAGAAGCTGTATCCATTGTGATTTGATAAGCGTAATGAAGATTATTATTTTGGTTGAGACTCCTTTGGTCATTTATATTCTGCTCCTTCCCGCTCTAAGGCAGATAATCAGATATGTCTGGTGTTGCATCTGAGGAAGAGACAAGCCTAGGTTGGTAGGAAATGTAGCAGATTTGGTGGTTACTGTACCTCTTCTTTCACTCCAACGAAAGCATCTGTAGTCTCCCTTGAAGCTCTTGTAATTGCACATTACAACTGGAATTTGTATGCATTCCATCCAATTAACAGTAAAATTAGTTTGCCAACATAAATACTGCAAGTCAGAGTGGGTTGATGTACTTAAAAGTTGGTGCTTCTGAAACTGGTCTCACTTCAGTAGGAGAATATGGGGTGATTGCAGCCTTTTCTGTCACAGCAAAAGTAAAACCTTGATGGACACATCTGGATCTAATCAGACTTGATTATTTTCTAAATTTCACAAACTGCTGGCATGTGATCCACAGCACAAGTCTAATCTGGATTCATTTTGAGTCAACATCATCCCCCAAAAAATATTAGAACTTCTGGTCCATACAGCTGAAGCATAAAAAATCAGTGAGATCCCCGGGCCCCCCCACCAGTGACTGCCTTTTCTTTGTAATTCTGGTAACCCCCCCCCCTCCCCGCCCCGGGATCCTGCTCCTGGGAAGGGCGTGGCTGTTTTGGACACATTTCAGAATTCCCTCCCCTCCCCCATACCCCTACGCTCCCCTGCCCTACCAATATTCTCACTTTCAGAACCTCAACTTTTTTGTTCTTTCCTTATACAAATTTAGAGCAAAAATACTTGTGGGAAACTGGGGGATTTTGACTTATTTTCTAGTGTGGGATTTACATTTCCCATCTGGAAATGAAATATGTAGTACTGCTGATGTAGGAAACTGTTTTGTAAGGATTTCTTAGAAGTACCGAACTTGGAAAATTTCTCTTTTACTAAATCCAGAAGAATGTGGCTGTGATAGGACAGCTAGGAGTTGGAAGAATAGCCACTTGCTAGTAAAAAAAGAAGTCTCTTTTCAACCTCTGCCACCTGCTTCTGCTTTCTGGCCCAGTTCTTCCTCCAAAAAGCCTGTCTCTTTTATAGAAATTGCAGTTTTGCTCTCCAAAATCAGTGTAAAATGTGTGCATGTGTGTGTAGATATACACACATTGTGCAAGTCACCCAAGACAGTCCCAATTTTATGTGTAAGCAGTGAATTATATACTGTGTTCATAACATACCCTTCACACTACAGATTTATGCTAAAAGTATCCTAATGTTTCTGACAGCTCATGTGTGACATGAATGCAATCCATATTTCTTGGAGGAGCTAATCTAAGTGGTTTATTTTCCAATACTGCTGATAGGGCTATATCTCTAGGTGTCACTGCAGTTGAGATTCTGATGGTAACATATTGTTTATGGGTCACTGCCTTTGTCTAAAAGAATAGGTTGGAACAGAATAGCAAAGGTTAATTAAGTTTGTCTATCAAGGAGGGACAGATATAGATGTGTCTTGTATTTTCTGTGCTAGAATCAAAGTAAGTCAAAGCAGGGTATCATAGACTCATTTTTTCCTTATGCTGTGGAAAACATGCTTATCTGGTTTTAGGAATGAAACACCTTGGGCAGTATGAGTGCAACAGTAGTTGTGAAGGGTCAGCACATGAGGAATAACATTGCAAGGTGGGAGAGTAGCAGCAAACTGGCTTATAACTGCAGAAACTGAGGCAGGGAAGTGTTAAATAATTTGTCACAGTCACACAGCTCACAGGTGACGGAGGGGAGATTACTGATGCCTGAATTTCCATTTCATTGCCCAGTGGCTGCGTTCTTGCCATGCCAAAAACCAACTTGTGAATTTTGTTGTTTGCAAGCAATGACACAAATGCAATTTTATGCTCACGAAAATTGACTTTAAGATCAAGACAGAAGGAGGAAGTTATGTTAAACTTTTAAGTTTCTCTGGTGTTTCCATAATTACTGAGTTTGGTAAGTTTGTTGCTGAGTCATGGGTGAAATAAAAGGATGGAAGTTCTGGGTGAAGTGATTTGGCCAAAATCATGTGGCACACCAGTGGCAGAGCTGAAGGATTGCACTTTGATCTCCTGTGTTGCTTTGAAATTTTTGCAGCCCTTGTCACCCAGGAATAGCATCTATGACTTTCTCCTGTTTTTCTTGGAAAAAAGCCCCATAGTTGGGATCAACTGGAAAGTGTGAAGATAACTGCTAAAATAACACTGATGTGCTCACAAAGAGATTGTGTCTGGCAGCTTCTGCAAATAAAAGAATTACACAGGTGATGTTTTGCCTAAATAAATATCTGGGAAGGACAGGACGATTTTCTAATCTCTGAGGCTAGAGAGGTGAGTCACCACTTGGTGCCTGCTTTGACACCTTCCTGGTTTTGGTTTGGCCACCTTCTCTCCTCAGCTCGTTCTCTATGAAGAAGAATTGTAGAGGTTATGCAAATGTTGCCAGAAGCTTGGGAAGAGGAACTGGGCTTTACGTTCTCTTCCACCAGCTGTTGAGAAAGGATTTTTGCAGGAATGGTTTGATGCAAGAGCTTTTTCATCATGTTTTCCCTGGATTTTGCTGCATATGCTGTCACTGTTGGACATAGCTGGAGGGCATCACTGACGATTGCTCAGCGACACAAGTCCTGTTTCCAGCTTACCTGTGCGAGGGCAAACTGTAGCTGCCTCTCAGTTCCTCACAGTGGCTTTTCAAGTTGCAGGGAAAGAATTCCCAATGCACTCATGGCCTTCCAATCAGGCCATATTTATTTGTTCATGAATTGTAAGCATCCCATCATTGCTTGCAGTACATCTTTTAAAACATTACTGAGTGTATGCTGTGTTGTACAATTCAGGGGAACCTGTAAATGTTGCATAGGCCAGCAGCTGCTCCAATGGCATGTGTCTCCCACTGAAGTCTGTGAGGTACTTGGTGAATCCTGCAGCTGGAGCAGGACACAAGCAGTGGGTGGCTGGAAGGGAGCTCCTTCTGCAGCTCTTGCTCATCTAAAACGCCTTGTTCTTTTGGCATGTAGCCTGCAGTGAATACAAACCAGAGTGGTTTGTGGGACTGTCCCAGTTCATGCCTGTTTCAGTTTGTTGTAGGGGTGGAACGGGCAAGGGAGGCAGGAGACACCAGAAGGCCAGGCATTCTCCTGTGATCCGTGCATGACCCCAGCATTCTCCCTGGACAAGGCCTAGGACAAGATCCTAAACCTGGTTCCTGACTGTAGCATGTGGAAAGCTGAACTGCCCGAGATTGAAAATAATCTGAATATTCCAGGGCTTTCCCAAGGCTGTCTTGATCTCTCTTTCTGGCACACGAAAACCTGCAAGGATTCCACAGAGCTGCAGGAGTTAATCCAGGCCAAATGTCCCTTCTCATGAGGAAGTGGTCTCCTAAGCCCCCTTTTTAAGTCAGCACTAAGGTCAAGAATTTTTACAACTGGTTGTTTTTTTATTGTTACTGTAAAATAGGACTGCTAAGCACTATAAAAAGGAAACCTTAGGGTTCAGATTTACTGTGGTGTGGATTCTAAACAGTTTAATAAAACCAAAAGCTTCTAGATTTTCTTCAGTGGTTAATACACAGCATATTCTTTGCAGAGCCAAGCCTCTGGCTGTTGGTTGAACTGTGGTTCATAGACTTGGTGTGGGTAATAAGATTATAAAACATGTCTCTTGCTAGCCAGCTACCACACACTAATAATAATAGTAGTAATAATTCATTGCATCTAGGGATTTTAGGTGAGTTGTTTTTTTAAGAAATGGAGAAAACCCCTAAAAAAAGTGTTGAAAGGAGACGGATCACTGCATCCACACTACAGGGAGGGGAGATGTGCTCATGATCGAGTCAGTGCCAGGGAGTGATCCCTCCATTTTGTTATAGCTGAAATAATCCGTCATGCAGGCAACCTTTTCTCAGTTGTACGTGTGCATGCATGGCCTTACACAAGGGAGAATTGGAGATGTGAGGTCTGTGGGTGCTGCCCTGCCCCACCGAGAGAAGGAAGACTGTGTGCAACACAGGAGGCAGAGGGGAGTTTGCTAACTTTTTTTCCCCAGTACTTCCAGGGCTCTTGAGCTTTGTAGAAGTGCAGATTCAAAATGCCCTTTGGACTGTGCTTTTGGGCACTTCATATTGCATAGAGGCAAGGTTTTGTTGAGAGAGTCTTGTTTCCCAAAAGGAGAGTGCCCTTCGGCAGAAGAGGAGAAGCAATGTCAGTGGTTCTTCAGAGTTCAGGCTTCCTCAGGATGACTCACTGAATTTTTGAAGAGCAATTTAGTGTTTAGAAGCCTCTTAACTTTCACAGGCTAAAAGCAAGTCCTTCAGTACATGTGCAAGTATGTGCAACTGTGCTGCTGTCAGAAATCAGTGCACTTTACTTCCTGTGAACAGCCACCATTCTCTCTGTACTTAATCTCAGTGCAAACATGCCTCAGAGAGCACCAGCAGGGACACATTATTTGCAGCGAGGCATATGAAAATGAATATGGAATTCTTACAGAGACTCTTGCAAAACAAGGGGATGACTGGATTCTGGAGTGGTTCTAGGAGGTGCTGGTGGTTCCTACTGCCAGGACCAGACCTTGTAGGTCTGCTGGCATGGGGCAGCTGTCTGGGGCTGCAGATTCCAGCCTCTGCTGCTCCCTGAGTTCTGCAGCCTGGGAAGGACTGAGACGCAGGGCTCCAGCCACAGCTGGCTGGGACCCAAGGAAACAATCATGGAGCAGGCAGACCTGAGATGGGACATGGCTGAAAAGGCTGTCAAGCATGTCTGCTTATGGACACTGTGTAATGGCATAGGTGGATGTGCGTTATTATTAGCATTGCTACTGTCATGACTGGTACAAAACTCTTTTGACATTTTGTCTCTGCCCAGAAACTTTCCATCTTTCAGTCATTCTTTTCCTAGCATACTTAGGGAAAACAGCCAGTCTTATCTTTCCAATTGAAAACTTTAATCTTCTTGTGGCTGCATTTTTTGAGCACTGAGGCCATGTTGCATTTTAGGGCTTTGTAACAAACAATAGTAAGTTAGTAGTTCTTTCATAAAACACAAATTTTAATGCACCACTCCTCTGAAGAGATCAGTTTGGATGGTATCAGGACATTGAAGTAGGTTAAACTTTGATGTCTGAATGTTGCCACTTTGCGCAATCTGTGGAAGGGAAAAGGGAAATCTGGTGGATGCTGTGCTGACGTGGCAGACTTGTGGGCTGGTGTCCAGTTGTGGCTTCACAGCCGGCTTCCTGTGTAGTCTAAACACAACATGCTTTTTTTTCAGTAACTCAGGAAAATGTTTTTCCCATCTTACAGTGTTGTGAGAAAAACTGTGCTTGTTTCTGTGTGTGTCACTGCTCAACTCCATGGAGCATATCCTATGAGAGTCAGTCGATAGGACTGTCCTCCTTAGCCACCACCCAGCAGGTACGTGGCAGAGCACTTATTAGCAGTCTGAGATGAGTTAGTCTTTGGGGAGGTATAGGAGCTGGATGAACACTTCACCTCTGACACTGGCCAGGTGTATACACTTGTGTGTGCCAGAAGCTGGGGGACTTGGCAGGAAGCTGCTTGCAGTGAAGGGTACTTGCTAGTGTGCCAGATGCATCTCCATCTGCAGTAAGATAAAGCAACCTTAGCTGGGTCTGCTGCTGGTACTGGATCACATCTTATACCACACTGCCTGTAACTAATTAGTGTGGACAGACTGTGAAGCCACCAAATGAAAAACCCAAGGCCAGTATGTCAGAATTTTACTTTCCATGCACCCACTGTGACCTCCTTTAAAGCCATGGAGGAGTGGGGGGGAGGGATAGCAGGGTTGCCCCCATGGCACTAGGGCTTGATTTTGACAGGCTGCTGTTGAATTTCTCTCTCCTGACAGGTGAAGGGCATGGAGAGACACCACACTGTCAGCTCCCAGTACCGTATGTGCTCCTACTACCCACCTGCTTCCTACCTGGGACAGGGGGTTGGTGCTCCCATGTGCCTCCCCCAAATCCTGGCCTCTGAGGACATCCCCTCCGCCTCGGAGTCAAAAGCAAGAGGTAAGTGCACCCACTGGGGAGCGTGGCGCCACCTTGCCTTGGACCTGCACCCAGGAGGTGTGGGTTGCTGCTGGGAAGGAAGCAAAGCATCATAATGTAGGTGTTTTAAAGATTATGTCTGATTTCTGGAAGGCATGTAGTGTGGTGGCAAAGTAAGGCTGATGGTGTACAGTCATGCAGTATTGCACTTTAGAAGCCTTATGGTTCAGGAGTCCAATCAGCTGTACCTTCTGCACTTGTGTATGTCTCTTAAGTTGTACAGCACTTGAGATGCTGTCTTCGGTGCTTACCACCTGGCTCCCTCATAGGAATAAATAACAATCTTTGCTCCAACCTCAGAATTACCTTTCTTCTCAGAAATGCTGTCATTTTTTTCCACAGGCCTCCCACTGAGCCTTTGCCATCCTTTCTGAACCACATGCGGGAACTACTCCTGCATTCCAACCATATAATGAAGCCACTTGCAGACTGGCTTCCATTCTTTTTTCCCCCCAAACTCATCATACCATGTTATTTAATTTAAAACTACTGCAGATAATTCTTTCTTTCCATATTGTGTTTCAGGCTCTCCTAAGGATTACTGTAACCTGCAGTAAATTGCAGTGCTGGTGAATTTACCCTGTGGTTTTGGCAGTGTTTATTGAGCTTCCTTGTTCCCTTGCTCCCAGAACTCCCAACACTAGCAGACAGTGCTAACACAGGTGTTAACACAGCTCTGCTGGAGTAAGCCAACTCCACTGAGCTGTCTCTCCATCCCTGAATCAGGTCAGTAACTGATGCTGGAGAAATAAGAGAAACAGAGAACAAAATCTTCACACTCTCTGGCATTCAAAGGTATCCTGAGCCAGGAAAATAAGCTTTTCATGTATTTTGTTTCTCTATACCAATCAGCGAACTTGGCAATTTAATTTTGTATGGTCTGTGGGAAGTACCTTTTTTCATTCACTTTACACCTGCCAAGTTTTAGTGGGTTGTTTTTGGTTTTTTTATTTCACAAAGTCACCTCACTGATAACAGCATCCATAATCATTTGCCTCTCTTTCCTTCTACATTGAAATTAGTGTTCTTCTCTTTCTGTCTAGTGGGAGGATGTATGTTGTGTAGGTTCCATAATTGTTCTCAGTCATGGTCTTTCTGTGGCTGAAGTACTGGTGTCTGTTTCAGTCCTGTCACGTGGTTGTGTCATGGCAGGACATTAAGGATTCAAATGATGTTTAGGAAGGTGAAGTATGTATAAAGTAATACCTGTGGCTTGTGTAAGTCAACACTGAGACCTTGAATTCACTAACTCCAGAATTATTTCTGTTGAGGAGGTGGCTGTTGCTTCCATAGTAGCTGTAGTCTTCCAGCTAGCTGTGACATGTTAGATAGATGAGGAAACAATGCATGGTGTGATGAAACCTTAGACTTTTCCTTCTTCTCCAGTAGTTTTAAATAGCTTAGAGAAATCAGTGATCCTTGGTTCATTTTCCTTCTCTTTTCTTCAACTTTATTTTATTCCCTCTTTTCTAACCACCACTGAACAGTGACGTCTTCCTTTCTGCCCATTGGTTGGAGAAGCAGTTGGTTTTATGCTCAACTGCAGTTGACACTTTTTCTTGCATCCATCACTACTCACTAAGAAGTCTTACCAGCCTAGTGTTTTTAAAAATAGACAAAAGACCTTATACCCTTTGTTCCCAAATGCACTTCAGTAATTTTTCATTACTCTAGAAAAAAATTATACGTAATGTTCCACTGATTTTTAAACTGCATAAATACTGTATTTTCAATAATCCCTGTCTGCTTCTCCAGACACTATTCCACACACAGATATTGTTCCCTAAGTTACACCATCAATCAGAAACCGACAAGCAGTGAGATGTAATTTACTGAGATCAAACAGCATTTTCCAGACTCTGAAGAAGTGTTTTTCCATAGCAGGGAGCTAGTGGGTGAAAGAGGCACCAATATTTTTGGAAGAAATTTGAAGCTGTGAGCAGGATCATAGCCAACAGGCTTCTTAGAAGTATCTTCTTTTTTCTTAGGCATGTTCTTGGAGAAGATGTTTCTGCTTTTTCTGTCTACACACATTATTTGCTCTTCCATTACATTTTTCTTCTGGTGCTATTCACAGGCCTTAGAAGGTTAGATTTTTCTTGCCTCTGTTGTCACCCGTGTGAGTTTTGAGTGCATCCTGTATATTCAAGAGCGTGGGTCATTTCCCCATGGTATTGACTGCACATGTTGCAGTTGCTGTCTCCTACAAAAGACACATTCTTAAGTATTTCTCTGCTGATTGTTGGGCTGAGCTTTCAGTCTGGTCCCTGCCTCCTTTGTTGTGAAGCCTAAGTGACATGTTTCTGCAGGGTTAGTGGTTGCTACTTGTTGAAGACAACTCTAGTGCGTGTTTTAAAGAAGCAAATCATACTTTATTCATTTCTTTTTGTATGTTTGAAGTGGTAATCATGCTCAGAGGCTTCCTTTCTTTTTAAAAATATGTATTGATGGATTTTAGATCCAGAAGGGAACATTAGGATCATTTAGTCTAATTTGCTATATAATGTAGACTATAATGTAAAACTTCACCTAAACTCCTGCGCAAACCTGTGACTATATTTTTAAGATCTCTGTGAAGACTTAGGTACTGCTAACCCAGAAATTTTGCAGGAGGGTAACAGTGTGCTTAGAAGAGCTGCAGGTCAAAATAAAAAACTGATTTTTTAAGCCACATTTTCAAAACATCTGAAATGTGCATCTTCAGAAAAAATGGCTATTAAATTCCCAGACACAAATCTGCAGTGGTCTTACAACACACACATATAGTCTATTACCCTTACTTCAGCTACAGCTTCAGCATTATAGAGGCTTTGTCAGTTCATATGTTGTTGTATTTGAGTAAGACCATTTAACTAATTTTTTTCTGGTAAGTTAACTGCCTGCTTAGACCAGTTACAGTAAAAGAGATGAGAGATGAACTAGCAGATCCACACTTTCTTTCTTTCAATGATTTGAAGGTCTCTGGATGCTTCTAGCACTTGTACAGGACCATCATGGCATGTTACAGTATCTTGCATATAGTAATGGGCTGATGTTTTCTGAGTAGCAAAATACCATCAGTCAATCTCTATGAAGTCTGAAATGTTTCCAAGTAATATGCTTTGCTTCCAGCTAAGCACAGCTGCTGCCCTTTCAGCAGAAACTGGGAAAAAAGGGGAGAAAAAGTTGATAAACCGGTGACAAACAGCAAAAGGATGTTTGTAGAGGGTTTCTTCAGGTCACCAAGTTTTAAATTTTAAGCAGTAATTTCTAGGTAGGAGCGGGATTTTATACTCAGTACTGCAAAATATTTCCTCCTTTTTTCTGCAAAAGCAATGGGAGGAAAATGCATATTAGAATGTTGTCAAATCTTGTGCATACGGATGCAGAAATATACTTTTGGAAGACAAGTTGAGAATTGGGGAAGTGAGAGTGGGACACAACAACGTATTTCATCTCCAAAAGCCATGTACTTCGCATGCTTTTTTTTCNTTTTTTTTTTTTTTTAAAGCTTCTTAGGTTTGGCTCACTTCCCATAATATTCCAACGCCTTCCACTGATTTTCAGTCAGCCTCTCCAGCATTTATATTTGTGAAATAACCTGCGCAAGACCTTGGTTTGAGAGAGCAAAAAAAGCATGTTCAAGGCACGTGCCTCACTCTGGGTCCTGTTTCCACTGCAAGTTCAGCATTTGCTTATCTGAATGAAAGTGTTTTCCAGCGTTCAAATAGAAAGATGCAAAGGATAAACATCCCTGTGTCTGCATACACTTCAGATTTCAGAGTAGTTACCTGGTCTTAAAGTTGGCGTGAAGTAAAAGCTCCTCTATATCCTCATTGTGTGAAATGTTGAGATAATTACACTATATGTCTGGCTGTATTGAAAAATATGTCTTGCATTTAAAATTTTGTTCCAGCTGCTGAACAGGTTTAAATTTCTTATTTTCCTGTCCTAAGTGTCATGAGTGCTGGAAATACAAGGAATGAAGCACTTGGAGCAGTGCTGTGTTTGCAGCTTAAACATTTAGCAAGAGTCTGAAAACCCTCCCAAAGACATATAAGATAAGATGATATTTTGATACAGAAAACATCAGTAGTTTTGTGTAAATAAGCAAACATTTTATGAAGAAGAACATTCCTGGTAACAGGTTTTCTGTGTCAGCATAACAGCTTCTAGCACTAAAACACTTCTTCACAGTCCTCTCTAGAATTTAAATAGCAGGTATCCCCAGTTTTAAAGCTGTGGAAGTGAAAGCAACGTGACATTTCCAGAATCTGGATTTAGAGACTCACCCCTGCCTCTGTGCTTGGATGCTGAATCAGTAGCAGTACTGAGCTGTGGGAGAAGCCCGGACAAACTGGAGCAGCTCTGTAAAGAGCCTCTTCCAGTAGTTCCACAAGAAAGGGCTTGTTGGAGGCAGTCTCCCTGCTTAAGATAAAAAGTTTCACTTTGGCAGAAGCATTGCGGGAATGCAAGGAATGCTATGTGCCCTAGAAACATGCTTGAGAGATGGAAAGATTGGATGTTTTTTTCCCAACTGGGTTTTTGTTTTGCACCAAAGTAATTCCCCTTTTTTGCAGCTTCCTATATATCATAATTTTGCGTGAGTATATGTGCTAGAAGTGAATGCCATGACAAACAAGTAAGACTTCAGAGCCACACCTGGCTGTATGTTCAGAGGGGTCAAGTCCTAGTAAGCAAAAGGTCACTGAGACCATTTCCTTGAACCTGAACTGCTTTCTGCAAGCGTCCAAGTTACAAAGATGGCACTGCAAACAAAGCAGGCTGGTTTCATATGGCTAAGAAACTGCCCCAAAGAACAGCAAAAAGTCTTGCCTCTGTCTGCTCTTAATTTGCAGCCAGCTGGGAAGATGCTCTGACAAAGCTGTACTAATAAAGTGCTTTGGAATTGGGAAACAATTGTAGCAAATTCTCTTCTGTCAGCTGGCTAGCCACAATCTGTGAAGCTTAAGAGTAGCTGTTTCAGTCCCAGGTGGTCCAGGTGTTGTCAGGTGTGAGACATATTTCTTCTACTCCTTTTCTGTGTGCCTCTTTGGAGAGCATCACCAGAATTCATCTTGAGTTTGGAAGGGTTTCAGCGGCAGAGTGTATGGGGAGGATAACATTTTGCACCCAGAAGTTCATTAGTATTTAGCTTGTATGTTATGTATGTGTGTCTGTCTTCATCTTTTCCTTAAAAAGTGACCTCTACTCAAGAATATATGTCCTTAATGATGAAAGAGCAAGCAGTGTTCGCTGAAAACTCAAGACTAGTTTCCACTATCATTTTACATCAAATCTTAGCAATAGATTTTGAAATAACACTAAAGAAGAGGAAAGGGATAAGGATCTAAATCTGTAGATCTTCAACAGTTCACTTGAGTGGGTCACTTGAACTTGAGGCACCTGTTTGTTTTTTTGTGCATTCTCATTTCTGTTTCTTACAGTCCTCAATAGCTATGCTGCATGCAGCTTCCCTTTGGCACTGACAAGGATGGTGAGCAGATTTTGTATTACATTTCTGCATGCTTTAGTTATGCTGTACACGCACTGCAATGCTTTATAGATCTCTTCAGGCAAATTACTTTTTGACAGGTCATTGTCATTAAAAATTTGAATTTTGGATGTAGCTGAGCAGACAGTTGTTGAATGTGGCCTTTTTTTTTCTTACAAGCTGATTGGGTTGCTAACTCTGATTCATGACAGTATTAAGAATACTTGATAATTTCAGTATTTCAATGCTTGTAACGTGAGCTGTCAAAATACATTTGAGAATGTAAGGCATATTCAGTGTATGCTTACTTTCCTGTGTGTGGAAGTCTTTTTATAAGTTACTGGTCTATGTTCTAAATGAGGTTGTATTAGTGAAAATTTGAGCAGTGTTAAAATAACTTTTTAAGGTCTGATGGGAATTCCTAGAAACAAAGTAATACGAGCTTTTTCTTTTTTTGGTGGGGTTTTTTCATTCTTCTTTAGTTCAGTCCTGATTAAAAGGTTCATTTTAGTAGTTTCTTCCCTAAATGCAACATTTATTTTATGCTCACTCAGAAGCACACAGAACAGCTTTGCGTTGGATAACCACAGAACACAGGCTTGTTCTGATTCACAGGTTTTGCTGATTCATGTCAGGGCAACTGACAAACCCGTGCTGTTCGATCTGGGAGCAGCTACTGGTCTGAGGCAGGCCTCAAGAGTAGTAGAAAAAACTGTATTTTTGAAGGCTTTCCACCTGTTTTTTAGAAACATACGTATTTCTGGACTGAGGCTTCAGCATCCCCTAGCAGGAATTTTAAGCTTTCATGGAAGCTGTGTGGGAATGTCTTCATTTTTCATCATCCTAGCAAGAGGGAGTGGGACAGCCTGCAGTTGCCAGTGTCACCCCATCTCCCCCCACACCTGCAAAACCACATGCACATGCATAGTTGTGAAAAAAAGCTTTTCTTCATGAGGTACGTTTGTCCATTGCTTAGTATTTTGTGTAGATCAAAGGATGCAGCATTTCTGAAACTGAAACCTGCGTTTTGTTATGAGTTTCAGGCTTTGAGTTGGTAAAACAAGGGTTTGAGGAGAGTCCTATTCTGAGGGAACTTAAATCAGTGGTACAGTTGGTCCAGGAAGGTGCCAGATCCAAAGCAATACATTTATGTATTGCTGCCGAAATCTCTACTTTTACAGTTTCCTTCCATGAAAAGTAGTTTGCAGTGTCCCATCAATCCCAGTCAGGAAGGCCTCTGAGGATTCAGCAGAAAGCCAGCAGTGGGAGAGTGGTGCCACCCTGGTGGCACTGGGTCCTGAACAGGGCATCAGCATCTCTCTGTACACCTGCCAGGGTGGAGGAGAAACTCCATATTCAGCTGTAATCTCTTCAGTATGTGAGTGCCTGTCTAGACAACCTTAAAGTTCATACCAGTTTTGCAGCTCAGGTGAGTCTACATCTGAGCCAGTTCTTTTGCAGCTTCTTCTGCTTTTAAAGTAACCCTGTGCAGACTGAAACTCTAGCTAAAGAAGTGCTTGTTACTGAGCTCTAAAGAAAAAGGGAGAAGAAGAAAAAGACTTGCTAAGTCTCTGTAGAGTAGGCTGGCCTTGCCTCTTGCAGGGAGCTGAATTGTGATTCTTTGCAAGTGGTTGTTGCAATCCATGGTGCTGCTCCCAGAATGATCTCAGGGGAACCAAAGGGTAGCATCTGTTCCAACTTCCGTGCTTGCATATTATGAGTTTTCTGTCTTTTCCTTTCCCCTGTGACAAAAGCAAATTTCTGACAGAAGAGAAGTAGCTTTCCTACAATCAGATGGCAAAGTTGCCGGAGGATGTTGGAGTGCTGTGTGCAACTGCGTAGGATGTGCTGTGTGTAACTGCACAGGATAACAGGAGCAGGACCAGACAGCCCATAATTAATTCTGCCTGTTTATAAATATACATATTTATATTGCAAGTATAAATAAAAAACTGATGTATGTTCCCTGCACTTGATGTATGCAACCCTGCGGGACAGGGTAGGGGACAGATACCAAGGCTGCCTGACAGGCTTTCTTAATTTGGCAACCATCAGTGTGCCTGCCCATCAGAAATTTTTAATTCTATGATTCAGTGTAGCTGAAGAGTTTGTTTCCAGTGCTCCTCACAGGCATAGCTCAGGCCAAGTACAAGTTGAATAACCTTCAGGAAAGCTGTGCTGTCCTTCTGTCGGCTGCTGTCTTTGAAAATTGCCTGCAGAGTTAGTGAGCAGGAACAGTTAAGATTTACAAACAATGATGAAGCTTGTCATGCATCTTTCACCATTCATCATCTGGGTGCCGTGGCTGGGCGGTGAAGTGTTCTTCATAAAAACCAGCTCAGTGTGAAATACACCTCGCAGCAATGTTTACTGCTCTGAAACTCGTCAGCAGCCCTTTATAGTAAATCCAGATTGCGATGTGACATTACAGTATATCATTGCAGAGCGCGCTGGGGTTTACACTAGGAATGAGTGCAGTTCACACCAGATGAGATGTCGAAATTGAGTTATGTAGGAATTTGGCTGTTATATGGGGATAGCTTTTGTTTTCTGAGGACTGAAAGTTAGCTTTATATATAATATATATAATGTACACATACCTGCACTCGTGTGTGGGTGCCTATATCGATATACATGGGTATATAGATACACATACACTATGCACACATTCTGTATGCACATTCTGTATACAAAATCTGCATACACACAGATATCTCTGACAGGACGCTGTCTTACGTTTATGTTGTTTCTTAGTAAATATTTCAGTATTTTGTTAAAGTGCTGCATTTTGGTGTTGCCTCTTCAGTGAAGTAGCCATTTATTTTCAAAAAATTCTTTTTTCAAAGAGTTTTCTATCTACAGTAGAAGCTATGCAGTTGGCTGGTAACCACTGAACAGAGCTGAACAGATTTGGTTTTTGTGGGGGTTTTTACATGTGAATGTCTCCTAGAGCTTGGAAGGTGAAGCTTTCAGCAGAAGATTTGGGGGAAACTTAGGCAAAAACTTTAAAATACAAAAACTGCGGACGTTATTGTACATCTGGCCATGTGCTGGGATTGGCTGTGTTCTCTCTGCTTGTGTTAGTCCTTTCAATTGCAGTGTGGACACAAGGTCATTGAGAATAGGATAAAATAGTAGGTACCTTCATCTAATTATGTAAGTGGGAGGTCAGTGCAAAATACAACCAAGGCACTTTGTGTATCCGTAAGTTGAGACTCAGTCTTTGGAGATAAATATCTTGTCTTGGGCGTCTGGTGGTCTGAGAAGCACCTCTGGAGTTAAGCAGTGATGGCTGTGTAAAGTGGAAAGCATGCTGTACTGGTTGGCCTACAGATAAGGACAATAACTTGCTTCAGTAAAATTTAGGTATTTTTGTGGTAGTTAGTGGGTTAAAAGAAAGAAAATATTTGAGATAGACCAGCAAAGTTTTTTAATGCTTCCTGTGATTTTAAGTGATTTTATTTCAGTGCTGTTCTGCAAAGCCTGTGAATTAAGTTATATTTCACTGTATTCAGTGACTGCTTTATCTTCTGAGGTTGAAACAAAGCTGTCATTTTCTGGAATCTTCACTGAAGTCTTTTGGTTTTATTATTGCCTGACTTTTCAACCAGAGGGGGAGATACATTTGAAATGCTGTTATATTTAATTTTAGCTTTCTGAGACCTGTGCTCAGCTATTAAATATAGTTCAGAAGTGGAAAAAGGAGTGGACTGCAGTTGTTACTACCAGACAGGAGAGATAACTATACTTCATTTGTTCTCCTTACCTATTTCCAGTTCCTACACTTGTTTATGCTTTGAGTGCTAATGCTGCAGTGAAATTGTACTTTTCTAGCTCAGAACAGTTTCCACAAATTAGTTTATTAATATTAATTTTGTTTGGTTGTTCGTTACATTTATCCAAAAAAGCCAACACTGTAAAATTGATCTTTGAGTCTGCTACAGCCAAAATGAAGGTAAAGCTTCAGATTCACTAATGATGTAAGTACAGAGGTTTCCAGGCTTACCAGTAGCATTCTAGTCTTACTTGTATTCATAATTAGCTTAATGATACAATATTAATCTCACCTATTTCTTTACCAGAGGCTTTAACGAATCTGGTGAAGTTTTTTAGGGAGGAGGGAGGGTAGAGGATGGACAGAAGGTGACAGCAGTGGTGATAGAAGTGTTAAGTATTTTTATGGATTTTTTTTTTTTTACTTCTTTTATTTTGAGAGGGAAAAGTTTGGACACCATTACTTTTGTGGCTTGAATTAGTGGGGTAGACAGTAAAACTGTCACTTATAATGTAGTGGTTTCAGGCAGCAGAATGTTGCATATAAAATCAGAGGGGTTTATTTCTTCACAACCTTGACTGCTTTATGTATCCACTCAATTTCTAGTAACTTTACTAAGCTACAGCATTCAGATACTAGTAAGTGGTGCCCTGTCATAGGGATGCTGTAATGGCCTCAGGAAGCTTGAGGTCTTTATGAATATGTACTCAGAACACTTCTGTAGAGCTTATCATTTAATTTCTCATTCTGCCAGGTGACTCCTTGCTCTTTGCAGTGTCTGCTTTACATAGACCAAAGAAATCTATCTCCATGACTTAAGGCAGGAATTAGGAAAAATACTCTTAGATTCTACATTAACATTTACTGCAGTGTTGGCATCCAATTGTTGCTGTCCAGACATCTCCAAATGTGAGTTAAATGGGTAAGTGTGGGCCAGGACTGAGAGAAAAAAAACGGTATTTTGTAGACCAGGTCAAGTCACTTAATTGTATATTGTTTTCTCACACAAAGGTCTCGTGATGGCGATGACCTTTTATTATGGTGACCCTGCAAAAAGCAAAACAGATGTTACCTATAGGGCACCATAAAAATAATCCAAGAGAAATGGCTCAGATTAGGGGGAAAAAAACTGCTCCACAAATTAGCTAACAGTTCGTTGGCTGATTATAATGACTACCTTATAGCATCCAAGAATTGTCAATCATACCTTAATGTTTATAGAAGTGAAAAGTCAATGTGTAGTTGTTTAATTTGACATGACTCTCAGTCTGAGAAAGTGTAATCGCTGGAGGGGACAGTTAAGTAGCTGTGCTCCGTGTCAGCCTGTCTCGCTCTGACTACTGCACTAAATGCTTTCCTGATGAGCGATAGATTTGTTTAAATACCAGGATAATTGCTAGCTACAGCATCCAGCACTCTTTTAATGCCTTGTACTACATCTGTATTGGCTCTTGCCTGAGGCTGTTTGAGGTTTTTCTGCAGGGAAGAAGGCATGTACCTTCAATTACATTGTTCTCCTTCGGGTTTTGAAGGGTAATTGTTGCAGACATAAATAGGCTATAATAAATTACATTTCGTTTCTTCCAAACTTGTTGAAGTAGATCAGACATGCTAGTGTTACAGCTGCTTTCTGCTTGTGACATCTTGGTAGTCTGCAGTACTGAGAGAGAACACACAAAGAACAGGACAAAGTGTTCCTTCACCAGAAAAATGGAAAAATACCAGACTTGTAATGCTATACTGGTGCAAAGCCAGTGAACTTGTTTTGCGTGCATAAAAGTATTTGCTTCATCTCACTGCTTCCACATGTGTAAATT
The DNA here is from genome assembly GCA_013397375.1 of Toxostoma redivivum. Taxonomy (NCBI): domain Eukaryota; kingdom Metazoa; phylum Chordata; class Aves; order Passeriformes; family Mimidae; genus Toxostoma; species Toxostoma redivivum. Next base: position 177,929 of record VXBI01009232.1, on the reverse strand, counting down.
ATGATCATATATAAATATTAATGCTGATTGTGAATAATCAGAATAGGAGAGAGACTCAGCTCTACTCTCTGTAATTAGGAGGGCATCCACATTCTACCTTTTTAGTGCTGTTAGCAGTCTAAGGAGAAGACCGAAGAACTGGTAGTTTCTGCCAAGGTGGTTTCTCACTGTTTGCCTTCTGCTGTGCACATTCCTATTGTGTCACAGCACGCACACTGTGGTGCAGCTGCAATGCAAATACCAGCAGCTCCCTACCCTTCCCTCAGTGTGCCCCCCACATCTGCTACAAAAGGTTCTGCACTTGGTACCCACAGGCTGATATAAGAAAAGCTGAAAGCCTGTGTGTGTAGATTACAACTCCCTTAAAAAATGTTTGAAGGGATTGAGGGGAGTGTTTATTTTTGAAGCGTGCTTTTCTTAAAAGTCTGACAAAATAGTGAGATTGGTTTTGAAGTATGTTGAGAATTGAAGACTTAATTTGTAGGTATTAATTTTACTATGTGATCAGGAAAGAGTGGGAGACAGGTAATACAGAGTATTCCCTGTAGTTCATTTTGAAATAAACCAAACAATTATAATTTAGTTTCTTCTTTAATATTGGGATGTATATATTTGCATTTATTCCCTGCTTTCTCATAATTTTATAATGCCAGTATCAAAGCTGTGTGCTTGATGTTTCTCTCCCAATATATTAAATCAGTTAAGTTTCTCCAGTTGAAGATTTGTCTGAGGTCTGAATCACACCCTGTATGCTGTATGTAGGTTGTTTATTTATTCCAATTATAGCGTTAATCATGTATTAGACTGCTGAAAGTAAAAGAATGTTCCTAGTCCAGTTGGCCAGTACTTTTGTTTCCTTTCTGGACATAAAAGGAAGAGAAAAATCAATGAGAGCTCTTTCCCATTTGTTAATAAATCATTTTGCCTTTCAAGTTCTGTTTCTGAGCAATTTCAGTCACTGCAAGGAGGGTTCTGTTTTCCCACCCTGGAACAACTGTTCACACTAGTTTTTCAGTTTTGAGCCAGATTTGAGCTAACTGTATATCCCTAACTACAGTATAAATTTCCTAGTTACTCTAAATCAAGACTTCACTCTCGTTAGTTTTTGCTAGTTTTTCATTAGTTTCCTCCTTTGGATAAATATAAACTCCTAGTTAGTAAATCTGTTTCTACCAACACATCTTGCGCCAATACTTCCTGAATCACAAGTTCTTTCAGGATCTTCAGTTTTGTGGATTGAGTCTCTAATTTTTCCAAAAGCATAGACAGTACACATAGGTTTGTGCCAACAGAGTCTAAATTGGAGTGAAATAACACTGGCTTGTTAAAGAGAGGTTTGGTGTATTCCTGTTAGGTGGATACATTAATTCCCTGGGACTACCTGAAATGAGTATGCAGCTGCTTAATTGTTGTTAAAAAGGCTCACAGAGGATTGGCCTGTAGTTTGAAAATAATTGCCTCTTCTCAGCAGTGGACCTGACCTCTGTAACTGCAGATCTTAACTTTCCAGCTTGTACCATTCATCTGCTTTTCTTTCTGCCTTGAGCTGCTGTGTGTGTGTGGAGTAGGACTGCCTTCCTGTCTTTCAAGTGAGGGAAAAACCCCTGCCTTGACTCTGAATAGCACCAAGTACAGAGTTACTGTGTAGTGCAAGCTCCTTGCAGCCCCTGCTCTTGACTCCCTTCGCTGCCTTATGTCTCTGGTGGGTTGCAGCAGGGCTGTATGATTTCCTTGGAGGCAAGCAGTCTTTGATACAGCCACCAGGGTCTGGATTGGGTCCAGAGATCTGTCTTAAAGTTTTCTCTACAACAGATGACAATAATGAAATTCTTTCTATCTATTTATCTATTTAAGTATTTTTGAACTTTCCTGCCACTATCACTATCTGGGCTAAAGAGAGTGCCAGGCAAGGGTAGGGAAGTGCACATTGAAACTTGCTGGCTACATTTGCTCCCATCCAGGATTAGTAAGGAAAGATGGCACAGGAGGACCTAGTAGCCTTGATGGAAGCTGACACAACCAAGGTTTTTGGGCCCTACTGGGAAGACCTACAGCATGTAGGCTGTAACCAGTGTGATCTTGGAGAAATTTTGGTCCCTCCTAGCAAGGCTGCTGCTCTCAGGATCCTGAAGAAAATGCTGACTTCCCACCAGTGGGCATCTCCAGGTGGGGTGTAGGACATCATTGGGCTTGTGGAGATGCAGCAGCAGCACCGGCAGCTTCATTAAACACAGCCCATGCCCTCCAGCATTACTTGTATGGCACACACTCAGCATTACTTGTATTGTGTTCATGGAAATGAATATAAATACAACACAGCAGATCTGTCTTAAGCCTAATGTTGTGTGAAACTTCATTTAACTTACTTGACTACCTCAAAAATGTTGTGTGTTCTGTTTTTGTCCCTATTTACTCAAGTATTGTGACTTACTGCAGCAAGGTTCCTAAACTTTGGGGGGAATAAATCTCACTTTAAAATAAGTAGCAGAATTTTTAGTCTGCACATACCCATCTTGTGCTGTTTATTTCATCAATATTCATTGAACCATTACTGCAGATCTGCTGAACTTGCATCCACATTAAAGTTAATATTAAAAATGGTAATGCTGTGGTAATACTAAGTCACTTTAACCACCTCTGGGCTTTTTAAGTTGCAGATTCATTTAAATTGCAAGACGTAAATGATCAGGCTTTTTCTTTCCTTTTTACTCAGTTTTGGGCCAGTCATTGTTGAATATAGTATTGCTCATGTTGAAGTTATTGACACGCTTCCTGTTCATTTTGCAGGTGTGGTACAAGTTGCAGATCCTTGTCTTCTGCCTTCTCAGCAGAGACAGTTGAATTATAGGAGAATTTAAAAAGTAAATAAACCTATTTGCAAGTTGAAAATGTATTTACCATAACAGATCACTTACATTATACAAAGTATTTTTGACTGATTGTGTAGTAACCTCTTGACTTCCAAAAGCTTGCAAGTTATGTCCAAAAAAATTTTTTAAGCTGTATAATATAGCATTGTTGCACTGAAACAGTGTTTTTTAAAATTGAATCGTTAAACTTGAAAGGGTTGAGTCCATCAGTATTAACTATTTGATTATGTTTTGAGCATTAGGACTGATGATCCTGGGCATGGATTTCATCCTTGTTTTGTAAATTGACATTGGCAACTATGAACTATGAAGAGAAGTGACCAGAATGAATATTTTTGTGGCTGGTCTTGGTGTTGTGCAAACTGTTTTTTTGTTCCTGGTACACTGGTGAAGATTAACAGCCTTTCTGACCCAAGAATGGAGACATTCAGCCAAAATAATGTTGTGTTTGAATTTCTGTGCTGAATACTATAAAAGGATTTATGTGATTATTCAAGTTCTCTTGTACAGCTGTTTCTTTCCTTTAGCACAGCTACATAAGGAAGAAACTTTGTGCCTTTTGTATTGTGTCTCCACTTTGCTACTTGATAACATTATCCTGAGCCTGGAGTGCACTCTTTCCTTTAAAATTAACCATGTTTAAAAAAAATTTTTTTGTTGCCTCAGCTGTTTCAAATGGCAGTGTGTTTTAGATAGGACTGTTGATACTTCTAAGATAAATTATTCACAAGGAACTTCTTGTATACACAGGTTTGAAATACATGTATCTTAAAAAACAAAGGCAGCTATATTGTAGTGATGGCCAGAAGCAGATGCCCCAGGTGCAGGGACTCCCTTGTGTCTCCTGTGTTGCTCCAGGAGAGAGATGTAGCCTGTGCAGTCTTCCTGTGAAACAGGAAGCAGTTCTCATCTCTATCTACACCCTTAGTGTCAGCAGTCATCCCACAAAAAAGCCTTTTGCTCATTCTGTCACCTCTTTGTGGCATTATCTGCTGGTTAGGTGGTGTTCGGGATGTATAGAAAAGCCTGTATCATCAGCGTAGGAGAAGATGCAGACCCTAGAGGAGATGGACAGTAATCAATCTCCATAAAATTAGTGTGAAGTGTCCTAACTGTGCCTGAGGGAACTCCAGGGTGACGAGAGACAATGCCATGTTCTCTTCCTTAGAACTGGCTGGAAATCATTCTGATAGAAACTTGCTTTGGAAAAATCTAACCCACTGATGGCTTTTGCTGAAACCAAGTATTCCTGCAAACTTTGAACAGACAGACAGACAGAGGATTCAGCTGGCCTCCTTTGCTCAATAGTCTCACATGAATAATGAGTCCATTTTGAGCCTGGAGAAGAGAGTCCAGAGAGACACTACTGGGGCTTCTCAGTACTTAGAGGGGGGGCTGATAAGGGCATGACTGGCTTTTAAATAGTGCCTGTAGATAGGACATGGAATAATGATTTTAAACTAAAGGAGGGTAAATTCAGACTAGATACTGGAACAAATTTTTTACAGTGATGGTGGTAAAATACTGGCACAGGTTGTCTGGAGAGGTCATGGGTAGAACATTCACAGGAATATTCAAGGTCAGGTTGAATGGGATTCTGAGCTACCTGGTGTAGTTCTTGCTGCAAGGGAGTTGGACTGAATAGCCTAAAGATCCTTTCCAATCGAACCATTCCATGATTCCTGTCAAAGATTTGGAGTTGTAGGCAGTCTGTTGCTGTTCTTGCCTTGCTGTCAAGGGTTGCTGCCCATTCACATGGTTGTGTGGCCTCTTATGACTCTGATTTGTGGAATGGGTTGTTCTCTTTTCATAGGGGGAAAAAAGTCCCAAACCAAACAAATTTCTGTAAACACAGTTCATTTCATGGATCTGGCTTCAAAAGGTGCAGAAGCATGTGAGATGCTAAGACCTGCCTTGCTACTGTGCCCAGTAGTGGGACAGTCTAGGGAGTTCCAAGACTCTAGCTTCCACAGCACAGCAATTTTATGCAAAACCAGTACTGGCAGGATAAAATGCTCAAAATAGAAATTCAGGCCTGTGCACTAGCAGCTGGCAAGATCTTTATATATTTCTCATGAGAAATGATTGATATGTTTCTATTTTAATCTTCTTGTTAGATTTTGATTACTATGGGAGTAAGAAAAACAGTCCAAAGAGTGGATTTTAAGTTAATTTTTTTTCTCAGTTCTCCCTGTCTTTTGTCAGTCTTCTCTGTATAACACACCAGGGACATCTTTTTTTTTTTTTTTTTTTGTGGAAAATCAGTCCCCAGTGTTGTGTGTGGAGCAGAGAAGTAGTATCTGACTTCCACGAATAAAGAGATTTAAGGTCCCAGCTTTGTCACAGTCTTGTTGCATGATGAAGCAAATGGCTTCATTCCTCTGAGATGCCTTGCTGCTCCTCAATTAGTGACAGATGTCCAAATACCCCCTCTACCTCACGGCTACTTTTTAAATCTTTCTTTGCTGAAAATCAGTGCTTTTTCCTACGTTTCTGTGGCTGTTCTCTAATCTTGAATCTTTAAATGTTTGTTGGTGGCCTGGTTTCTGGTTTTCAAAAATTCCTGTTGAATTCTGATGCAGTGCAAGCCATTGAGTCCTCTGGTGGACTGTGAATGTCTGAGGGAAGTAAGGATCTCCAAAAGTAGAGAGACTTTTGTAGAGATCTCAAAAAGTAGAAACAAAACTCTTGCTGGTCAAGAGTTACAGCCTGAAGTAGAAGCATCTGCATCTCTGCAGTAGTGGCAATACAGCACCTGTTCTCCATTACAATTCCCCGTGTTGCTGTGCAACTGTGTGCCCAGGACAATACAAGGGATTAAGTAAAGTACTGGAGATGGCTAGGGTGGGAAAAGGGAGATACTTTTTGCATTTAATAATGATGCCATTCTTTGTAGTGTTAATACCAGGTTAAAAATAGGTCAAATCTATGACTTCATCCCAGCTCTTTTGTGGCTGAGGTTGTCATGCTTTATGTGTAATTGTACAGAATGTTTTCACTTACAGATAACTCAAAAATTATCTACAAGAAATGCCTGGTTTATCTTGTTACCCATCAGTGGGAAATGCCTGCTCTATGTTGAGATGCTGGAGAATGTTTTGCATCATGTCTTCCAGCACAAAATCTTTGTGAAATTATTAAAATAATGTTTTCGTTTTGAGAGAACTAGCCATTAGGCTGGCCATTTCTGGCAGTGGAATATAAACTGGGGATGTTTCTGTGGATATGTGCCCAGCTAGGACTTGACTCAGTAGAGTGAGAACTTGGGGTGAGTACATGCACAAGAGGCAAGTAACCATTCACTTCTGCCAAACAAAGAGAGTTTCTATCAGCTGAACTCTTCATGTCACCTTTCAGTCATTTAAAACAAGGCTACTCACCTCAGCACATCAGAAGTTTTTCTGAGATTGTTCATTCTCTGCCTTTCCCAGCCTGCAGCAGTGGCTTAATGACATCAAGTTAGCCACAGAATGTAAAGCTGGTGATAAGAGAGAGCCTTGGTCCATCAGTACCTCCTCTGCTCCAGTTCATGCATGCAAGCATGAAGGGCAGTTGCTTTACAGAGATTGGTATAATTTCAAGCTATGTTTTGGAGTCTGAGTAAGAAGCCTAAGCTTCCCAAGTACCATTTTAGCATCTTGTCTGTCTAGCTGGTAGTGGGTGAGAAGTGGAAAGCCTTATTTAATTGTTTCACATATTAATGCAAGAGAATTTAAAATCAGAGGTGAGGGAGTCTACAGGAGAATATTTTCTCCAGCTTCTGGTTTCTAATTACATCAGTTATAGCCCTACCTTCTTAGTTGCTAAAACTGCAAACATGAACTGGAAAAGAATTGAGATAATCCATAGTAAAGCATATTGAATAAAGATCTCTATTCAGATCTTTACTTTTATCCTGAGTTCCTAATGCCAAAAACTAATGCTATTTGAAAATACACAATAAATGTGCCCTACTGTGGGCATCCAAGATAATCCTAATTGCCTTAAATGTTAGTGACAAGAGTAGATGTTTGAGAAGGGGGAAAGGGCTGTGCTGTGAAATAGTAGTATACCTGTGTTAAGAGATGGAGTGTGCATTTGTTTCAAGATCCTTAGGCTTGTTCTTATTTTTGCATGAAAAAGCAGCTCTGTTTGTTGCTCTTGTAACTTCTTTGTCAGCAGGAAAATATCCACAGACATATATTTCTAGAACTGGACCAGTTTCCATTGTGTCAGTAGTTTGCAAAGCAGAAAAGGAGCATCTCTCCTGTGTTCTTGCAAGTTAATCCGCATTGTGGTCAGCACAAAAGAGTCTGTGACACATTGAACACAGAACAGTCACAAGGACATTTCAGCTGGTCAAAATAATATGTGGAGTTTATTTTTAAGGCAGACCCATAGCTGAGTTTTCTTTATCCCCTTGTAAACTGTTTGGTATCAGCCTCCTCATCTTACACACTGGTGCACACCATACTGCTGCGAAGAAGTCTGCACTCACAGCATGTTGTGGTGAGCAGCTGTGGCAAATAGGAGCCCTTGGCTTCAGGTGGAATCTATCCCCTGATCCAGATCTGTGATGAGGCCCGAGGGACAAAGGAGAAGGACAGTCCTTACAGAAAATGCATAGCGCATTTATGCACTTGTGGACATTGGCAGAAATTTTGAGCAAGAACAATTTCATCCCTGCAGTCATCCTGAGCAGGAGAGATATAATGAAAAAGTTAACAATTTGAGGGGTTTTTTACTTTACTACATACTGAGTAGAAGCAAAAGATACATAATATATTGGGATTCACCAATTGCAAGTGTTCTTCAGGAACATGCATTACAGCAGATTCACAAAATTGGAATCTTTGTGTTCAAAAAAAATTTTGAAAACACAGCTGATTCAAGTTTGTCTGTTACTTTCTTGAAGCTTCTCTGTGGCCTAGTAGGAACCCGCAGATCCATAGGCTCTTGGCTGTTGGTGTCTTAGATCTTCACAAGGCCAAATATCAGAGTATGAGACTGAACCCATTGCATGGCTGGCTTATGAGCAGTTTTTTCACCCTGGCGTAGGTCAATAGTCTGCCATCTTTTTAAATAGAGCGTTCACGCAGGAATGGATCACATGAGAGATATTGCATAGGTAGGTTTTCTTTTTGATCATATTTGCTAGTTAACTCTGCTTAAGGAGTTGAACCCTTGTTCCAAGAACGTAGGGTTAATTACTCCAAAAGGTGAGAGGCAGCTGAAAGGAGATTGCTTAGAAGAGCTTTTTTGACCTTCCTGCATGTGATTACATGAGGGCTGCATCTTGCGCATCCTATCATCTACAGCAAAGTCAGGACAGACCTTGATCGTCTTGCTGCCATTCTAATGTTTTCTCCTCAACAGGAAAATTGTGCTTTCTCCCATTCTCTTTTTTTGTATGTCTTCTCAGTTACTGAGACAGCAGCTGAGGATTCCGATAGTTCTCTGATTCCTAGTGGCTGATTTTGCAGCATTGTTTTGGAGGGTTTGTTTGGTTGATTTGGGATTTTGGACCTAATGCTTTGTCATGCCATTACTGTAGTGTTATCCATAGTTGCTATAGCCTGGTAGGCTGTTGACTGATGCTGGGAGGTAGAGTCAGCCCTTTTGGCAGCAATCTGACCAGGGTGCCTTCTTGGCTTCCAACTTGGGTGGAAACAGGACAGTGTTTTCAAACTGAATTTGACCTGTGGACTTCTTCCAAGCCACCAAGTCAGCCAGCATGGCCATCTATGCTTTATGTCTTCTAGTGGTTTGAGTTGGTGTCCTGAGGAGAATGCCAGTGCCATTTTCTCTCATTCTGCCTTTTATGTAGGTATCATGACTTGCTTCTTGGCTTGACTGCCAGTGGTTTTCCAGGCCAGTTTGGTTTTCAGGAGCCTGTATGTGGGATCTCTGTTGCCTGGAGTGGAAGTTGCTGGCTTGCAACAGCAGTAGTCTTTGCAGAAGGAAAGTGCTTTAGTGGAAAAGGTACTATGAAGAGCAGTTCCTGTCCACCCTCATGCCAGAAACTTAGGCATGCTTTAGTGATGCTCTCATGCCATCAAACTGCCAATGGCATTTAGGTCTTCATCATACATGTGTGGCTGTGCTGACACACAAGTGTGCACACCAGGAAGAAGTGAATGGCCCTTAGCAGTATGTAGGACTGACATGTATGCATACTTACCTTCCCTAAGAAAGGTGAAAGTTTTAAAGAATGAATTGTACCACTCCATTTTAATCTTCACTAATTGCTCCTTATTTAGAGTTTAATAGTTTTTTAAAAGTAAACTCAGGACTTTTCAAGCATGAATGTCCTTCTGATTTCTCACGTCACTGAAAGTGTATTACTCTTTGCAGTCCATTGAATTTTGGGGATCACTCAAGTTAAAAGTCAATGCAGTTACCAGCATCAGAAGACGTAAGGTTTTGTGTCTGTGATTGGGATCCCTTCTTACTTCTTTTCCTGTGTGATATTAGCTGAACTTTTTTTGAGATTCATATGGCTCAAAAGTATTCATTCAGGTGCTTTCTCAAGGGTAAAAGGTAATTAGATCAAGGGATGGTCTTTACTGTCACAGACCCAATTCTGGTAGTGTTATTTATACAGATAAGGGCTGTGTAGCAACTGTGGGAGGATCAGCCGCAAGCCTCAAACAGATGAAACTCATATACTTAAGTCAAAGAGAACATGGGTTTTGTTTCTTTGAACTTGGAATGTCTACGTTTTAGTGCTGTATGATTAAATCACTGAAACAGAATGGCTTATTTCCTTTTTGCTGCCTTTTTATAGCTACAAGTCCCAGTCTGAGTATCTTGTGCTTTTTGTCAGCATTGCACCTACTCACTGCACCTTGCTTTACTTCTGTGACTGTTGATTGCAGTGGAGGTGTCTTGGGTTGCAATGCAGGATGTAACCAAAGGCATGTATTCTATCACCAGCTGTTGAAACCAGGCAGGGCAGTGATCTTTATCTCTGGGGGGGATATCTTCTGTTAATGGACCATCTGTTAAAACCAGGCAGGGCAGTGTCCTTTATCTTTTCCACGATCCATCCTTCCTCCAGGGATGTATCTTCTGTTAATGGGCTATTGAATCCTACTGTATGACTGATAAAAGTACATCATCCCATTGGGAGATGCTCCAGCCAGGGGGAGGAGCCAAACATTTCCTTTTTCCACTGGGTTCCCAGAGGAAAACCAGACCCTTCCACATCATCACTGGACTTTCGGAGGAAAACTACACTCTTCTACAGAACCACTGCTTCAACAGAACCACATCTGTCACTCCAGGAGGACTGCAGCCACCATTTAATGAGACTGCTACCAACACCCTGATTGACAGGGTGTCAGGTTGTATTCTGACTCTGTCAGTGTTTTTTTGTACTACTGCATTTTATTTTAGTTTTCCTATTAGTAGTTCGTTAGGTTGGCCGGTTATGATTTTTTATATTTACAGTTATTAGTAGAACTGTTATTCCTATTCCTACATCTTTGCCCAGGAGCCCCTTAACTTCAAAATTATAATAATTTGGAGGGAATGGGTTTACATTTGCCATTTCAAGGGAAGCTCCTGCCTTACTTACCAGACACCTGTCTTCCAAACCAAGACAGGAGGTCTGTTCAGTAAGGAGTCCAGGTCTAGATACAGAAGTAGCAGTGTTACCCACTTGAGGTAAATCTTGGTAGTTCCAAATGGTCTTTTAAAACGTTTTTGGCTCTCAGTACATACCCTTATGCATCTTCAGAGGGCAGGTTTTATAGTTCAAATTACCTAATAAGCAAAACTTTGATTAATTTAGAAGTCAGTGGGAGAACTGGTGGAGCTTCACTTGTCCAGAAGACTTAGGAGCCACCACTTGAGAGGCTAAGAAACAGATTTGGTTGTCTACCAAAATAAGTTGCTCTCTGTGTCATTCCATAGGTTTATACTTAATGAACATAGAGTTGCTTAAAAAGGAGACTACAAAAAACAAAGTGGCAGTTTTTCTGTGGTAGGGTTTTAACATCTGTACTGTAGCATATTGGATTATTTGTGTTTTGGAAAAAAAAAAAGCACTTTCTGAAACTTTGTCACAGAGATTTATAAATCTCAGTATTTAAAAGTGGGCCGCATCACTTCAGGCACATACATACCTAGAAGTATTAGCAAACCCTTTAAAATAAATAAACCTCTTGTCCACTGGCTATTTGGGAGTAAACAAAAATTATCCCCTTTTGTCCTGGAGTCCAGGAACTCACAGAATCCTTACAGCATGTCCTAGTCCTTCACGTACCTTGGGTTTGCTAAATCAGAGCAGCATGAGGTTCTGAGAGTTGCAGAGCTGAGCCCTTGAGGCAGCCAGCCCTATTGAGGTGATGCCAACTGCATTACTATATAATGCAATGTACCTTATGGAGAAAGAGATGATTCCTGGTACTAGACCTGGCCAGATCCTACCAAAGCTGCACTTGTTGGCAGTTACAGCCTAAAGCTGTATTACCATTGAGGAGCTAATCTGCAGGACACATCAGGAGAGGTGATAATTCTGTATATTCTGTAGATTATTTCCCCTTGGACATTGGCATGTGGACCTAGAGAGCATCTCTGCTGTGTCATTACATAATAGTCAAAGCATGAACCACCCCAAGAAGATACTCACCTGAAATAGTGCACAATGTCTGTTTCAGAGAATGTTTCAGAAATGTAGTGTAGACTGGGCCATACAGTGAGTATATTTGTGCTGCTTTCTTTGAGAGGAGCAGAAATTCTCCTCTGCTGTTCTGCTTGCTTCCTGTAATCTGCGTGTTTACCTAGGAGCTCTTAGGCTGCAGTAAAATGACTTAATAGAGGAAGTGAAGGGGAAAGACAAGTTATATCCCCATCCAGACACTGAGGAGATGTGACTTCTCCTTGGCTTCAACCCTGCTTAAATACTAAAAAGGAAAGGTAGGAAATAGACCACTAGGAATCTGTGGTGTGTTCTCATGGCAGAAGAGAGTTTGGCTCTTGGAAACCACAAGGATCATTTCTGATTCTGCAACACTTCTTCGTTTCAGGGTTGGTGGGCTGGAAAAAGTAAAGATGTAAAGTTGTTCCGAACTGCAGTATGTAAGTGCAGTTCCAGCCTGTTCTAAGTGCACATCAGTGCGCTGGTCATTTCAGACCTGGAAGTGTTGGAGACCTGTTTAGCTGTTCTGTGCATTTGACCACGTAGCAAAGGGATACATGATGCTGCAGACCAGATTCATCTTCCTGTGTAATTAAAACAATTAACAGTATTTTCAGGATGTATAAAAGCTGTTGCAAGTTGCCTTGACCATCTTTCACTCCCTCATGTCTAAGCACTCTGCGTTCTTTTCTTTGTGTTTTAGCTGGGAAAAAATGTAATATAGGGTTAATATCCCATTTCCTGGAGTTAAAAAATTTATGTCAGCTCTAAAAGGCAATAATAGGGTCTGCTTTGGCACAGTGATGTTAGAGCCTTAGTCATCCCTTCTCTGCATTAAAGGAGACACTTGCATTAAATCAACGGGTCAGGTTCTGCAATATCAAAAATGGTCAAAACTCACTGAAAGGAGTGGAAATAGCTATTTTGTCTGCGCATGGGTTAAGTAGATGAAAATGGTGTGTGATGTCAACTTGTAGTGTCTTTTCCATCTCTTGGTGGTAACCAGTGTTTAAAAACAGGAAAAATTCAGAAGCTGAGCTGCAAGTGGAAGTTACTGCAGAAACACAAGATACTACAGAAATGGAATGTTGGTTAAGAGTGTGTTTCTAATTTTCTCATGAGTAGTGGGCTAAACCCAGATGGTGCAGTTTACTTTCTTTGAATCCTGTTGGATTTGACTGGCTATCAAAGTCAGCCCTGACCTCATCTTCATGGAACTTTAGGACTACTAGTAGTCCCCAGAATCTGAAAGAGCCCAGGGCTCAAGTGTGGAGGAGCAGCTCACTTAGTCACAGTGGTGTGATTTCAGGACAGAGTTTAAGCCTCAGCTACATATTCCTTGTTTTTGTGCAGTTGTACTAGATTCATCATGGCTTCTAAGAAACAAGCAATGGTTGTAAACAATATTCTCTTTTAAAAGACCCCAGGCTGGTAATGCTTTCCACTGAACAGTAAAATCCAGAACATAGTATTGATGATAAAGGTGTCAGGGGCTCATGGAGCTCCTGCTGTGATTTAGTTTTCCTCCAGCTGCCTCAACTACCGATGCATTTTGCTAATTACATCATAGATTTTCCTATTGATGAACAGAGTCTGGATTAACACGGGAAGCACTAATGTTACCCTTTCACTATTATTGTTGTACAAGAAGCTGTGGCAGATGCTGGCAGTTAGCTACACAAACATTAGTATTAACGATTGGCCATTTGGAATTGGTGACAAACTGCCGGCTGTTGGAATCCTGAGCCTGAAACCAATCAGGAAGTTAATGAGGAGAGAAATTACCATTGCAGCTTCCCCTTAATTATATTCATGGTAGGCAGGAAGGGAGTGTTGGGGGTGGATCCCAGCTCATCTAAGGTTAGGAAGGTCAGAGACCCTTTTACTTGGTTTTTGTATCTACTGCAAATTGCAATGTTGCAACCGTTCCTAGCGCTGCATTAGTTTTAAATTTTGCAATATTTGGCCTCAGCCTCGGGCTGCCCGAGACAGGGCCTTAGGTCTGTAGGCAGGTAGATTCCTTGTGGGTGGAGGTATACAGCCCCCAGACCTGAAGTTGTTTTCCTCCCACCGTTACTCCTTCTGTTCACCTTGGCGGGAGGAGGGAGACCAGCACCTCAGCATGTACGAGGGAACAACTCCTCGCCCCTCTTCCCAGAGAGGGGAGATCTGTGTGGGTCTCTTCTGCTCGGGGCCAGGCGGTATCTCAGCCACTGTGTGTTTTTTTTTTTTTTTCTCTCTTCCCCTCACTCGCAGTGTTTTCGCCGCCCAGCAACCAGGACTCCGGCCTGGGGTGCCTGTCGAGCAGCAGCGAGAGCACCAAGGGGGACCTGGAGTGCGAGCCCCCCGCGCAGCCCGGCAACTTCGCGATGAGCCCGGTCCAGGAGGGCGGCGAGTAGCCACGGAGCGGCGGCCCTCGCCCGGGGCAGGGCGGTACAGCAGCAGCGTTCTCGTTTTGCTTGTTCTGTTTGGGGATTGCGGGGGACGGGCGGGGGGTGTTTGGTTTCTTCTTCCCAGGTGCGGGGCGGGGCGCCAGCTTCCCCGGGGGTGGCCGTGGGGCCTCCCCGCCGCCGCCAGGGCCGGCTGCCGCATCCCGCCGCCGAGGAGGCAGCGCGGTGCCTCCGCCGCCCGAGCAAAGGCGCAGCGGGCTCGGGGTAGCGGGAGCCAAGATAACCGGGAGTCCTGTGCCGGTCCCTCCCCGTGCAGGTGCCGATAACTCATCTGTGGGAAACATCATCCCGTTATGTCTTCCTAACGGTTCCTTACGGGCTAACGCTGCTGCTTCTTGGTCTGGGAGTTTTCTTCTCATGTCGCCAAATTAACATATTTTACATATTACAGTTGAGTGCCTTGCCTTAGATTGCAGTCTAAACTGCAAGTAAGTCCCTTAAGAGTTGCCATGAGTTTTGGCGTTTGTTATTTTGTTAAAAATGGGCTATGGTGTTCTTTTCTCCTGTTACCAAAGCCAATCCGAAATGAAACTAGTCTAGAAAAATTCATTGTTCTCTGTACTTGCAGCTGTACCTGAAATAAAAATGTTATTGATGACTGAATTTTCTTGTGTGTATATTTGGTGAGCTGTATTAAAACAGAAAAAAAAGAAATTACTTGTATTTTCTTCGCTCTCTGCTTTGAAAACATCTATTTGATTTCACCCCCATCTGTTGTAATCAATAACCTGACCATCTTGTTTTTTATTAAATGCACTTACTCTTAATTTCATCCACCAGTGGTTTTAGAGAGAATAATGTGGAGTTACCTATATAGGTTTGACATTATAAATCACTTCTTGAGGCTGAATCGTATAGCGGTATCGATTGATCCTGATATATCACAGAAATTTACTGTCACTTCTGTTTTCAATTAAAGATACAATCAGTCAGATAATGACTTAATTGGATTTTACAGAAGATTGAGTTTTATTGCCCAGTGCTTTACGAGTTTAGTTAAGGAAGATCATTTTATCACACTTGTCAGCCTGCTCCCGTGGCTCCGTGCCCTTCTGCCGCTGCCGCCACCGTGTCGGCGGCGCGCCTCCCCGGAGGGCACGGCAGGCGGGACCGGGACGGAGGCGGGTGCTCCCTTCCACCCCTGCCTGCTCCGTCAGTCCTCAGGCCTTGCTGAAATACAGCTTCTCAATTTCTGGAGGACGTTTCACGGCTCCTTTCCCCGTCCCTTCCCCGCGCGCACGGCATCCCGAGGGGTGAAGCGCTGGGGCGGGGACCTGCCTGCCCAGGCGCTGCTCCCGGCCCGTTCTCGGTGCGGAGAGGGTCTGCTCCCTGCTCGGCGCACCCTCCTGGAGCCAGGGGCCGCCTCGCTGCCCTGGGGGAGCCGCCCGCGACAGCAGAATGGCTGTCCTGGGCGGCGCTGGGGGCTGCATGCTCTCGGAGAAGCTTGTGCCACTGGCTGCTAGCAGGCGGCCTGGGCCTGTTCCTGGTTGCCAGGCTGAGTGGGGAGCAGCCCCGGGGACAAACGGAGCGGGATTTGCCCCGATGTGGCACACGGGATAGCGGGGAGGGAGGAAAAAAGACCAGTGTGGCACCGGTTGGGTGACAAGACAGTAAGTTGAGAGTTAGGGGGAGAACAAGCAGCATCCTTCAGAAGACTGGGACAATCCGGCCTGGAGCACTAAGCTTTGGAGAGTAACTCACATTCAGTATTGAGGGAACTTCTGTGGAAAAGATCGCCGATGAAGGACGGCCGAGAAGCTCATACCCCACCCCACCAAGAGTGGGGAGGCGCGGGGTGATCTCCCGGGAAAGCCTGGACCCCCTCCTGTGGGAAGGCAGTGGCTCTAGCGGGCAGCGCCGGCCGCAGGTGGATGCCGGGCCGGGTGCCCCGTGGCAGGACGTGGCCGTGCGGGCAGCGCTGCGCGCCGCTGGCACCTCCCTCTGGCCTGCCCGTGGGTGCTCTCTGTTTGCACGGCCCGGGACGTTCCGCCTTTTGACCTCTGGGATTCCTCCGAGTAGAGCTGGCGGGGTTGTGCACCGAGCACGGAGACTTTGCACGGGCTTTTTGGGTTTTGGGGCGGTTTGGGGTTTGGTTGGATTTTGCTTGGTTTTTCTGTGTTTGTGAGTGGTTTCTTTTATTTGTGCTCCCTCTTTTGTTTGGGGGCTTTGTGGTTGGGGGTGTAGTTTTGTTTGTTCGTTTGTTGTTTTTATTTTGCTTTTCCACCGCAGTGCAAGTCGCCTTCCTCCCAGGTATCTATAGCTGGTTGGTAAGCGTGACCTTTATTAACGCTACTTCTCTCAAAAAGTGCGTTCCTCGCCCCTCGCCAGGCAGCTTTGACTGCTACTTTGCGTGACCCTGTGCGGAATTAACATTTTCCTCGAAGTCTTCCATGAAAGTTTCGCCCCTTTCTACCGTGACGTCCCACACAGCCCAACAGGGCTGGCACTTTGCTCCTCTCCCTCCTTACTGTGTGCCAGCACAGTCAGAGACAGTCAGAGACACCCAGAGTCACTCTCCGAGCGGTTAATCATGCCTAATTTATTCCTGTCTTCTCCCAGTAACACAGGTAATGCCTTAAAGCAGTTAAGGCGAGGTGAACTAAGCCAGTCGTTCGTACTCGCTCAGTGGTAGCCAGCATCCCACCAACGCCCCCTCTCCAAAAACTTACTTTTAGAGCAGTGCAAGCACTAGCGAGCACTCCCTCCGGCCCAACCCCCTCCTCCGCCCGCAGTACGCGGGGAACGGCGGGGCACCCCAGCTCAGCAGACCTTGCGGCCGCCCTTGTCCTCCCGGCTGAGGCGCCGCTCACGACCGACTCCTCCGGATGGCTCTACATTGAAAAGTCGCGAAATGCCAGCGGATTCGGGCCAGTTTCCAGCCTGCCCCCAGCCCTGCCCGGTCAGCAGGGTTTCTTTGGCCCTTTGGCTGAGCCGATCCCTTTCCGCTAAATGTTATTTGCAGCATAAGTTTCGTAAATTCATTCTCTTTCGGTCTATTATTCTGGGCGCTAACTGCCAACACCTCATTGTCACCTTGAAATTTCCTCTTCTATTTTGCAATTAAAAGCTTAATAGCCCTGGAAACGGAGTTCATGTGGCGCAGTTTACCATCGCCACTTCGTCTGAAAAGCTTTCTGCTGGGATCCCATTATGTGCTTGAATAAACCTTTTCGGCGAGCAGAAATAGGAGCCGGGGTTGTCAGGTGTTGGGTTACAATGGACTTTCAGGCAGGGAACGTTTTGCTATCATAAATGCGAGTTTGGCTCTATGTATAGATGTTGTCCAATACTAGCATGTGGAAACCATTCCCATCAAATATGAGAAAAGGATTACAGCATTATATCAAACGCGTATTTCAGCCTAAACGCCCGATGTGCAGCCAAGCGAGAGAGGGGCCCCCGGCCCTCAGCCAGCCTACCGCCGCTCCGGGCACCTCGGCTCGGGATCTGGCAGCCGCCCGGCCGGCTGCGGTGGTGAGGCGCCCCGCGGGACCCTCTCCAGCTAGTGGGGAAAAGTAGGGTTTTCCACCACCGTCACCGCCCCCGCAGGCACTTCCACCCTGTTTCTTCGTTTTGAGGGAACGGATTTTCAAGGGTGGGCGCGCGTCGTCTTTTACGTAATTTTGTGATAGTTGAATATTTGGTTCGCTTCTTTCTTTTTCTTCCCTTGATGGGGACTCCCTGGTGTACAAGAGGCTCCGCGGGGGAGGCCAGTTGCGAGCTGCAGCGTTCAGTGCATGCACCCCGGCAGCAAAAAAAAAAAAAAAAAAAGATGTTCTACTAGCACTGTGAGAAAATGCACTTGTTCTCCGTATCTGGTCCGATTCACCTCCCTGACTCGGTGCAATTTACAGGTGAAGTGCTCATCCTCCTTACACCCCGCGCATGACCCAGGGGAAAAATATCACTCTGAATCACTCTTCCTCTAGAAGTAGAAAAATAATGATGAAAGACCCTAACAATGGAATACCACGCAAACACCTTCGCAGCATACGGTGTGCCTTTTACTCTCTCCGGCGAAATACTTCCCGAGTTTTAAATCTGATTTCGTTATTACCTAGCCTCGCTAAAACCCTTATTTCCTGTGGCGGTTATGGCGGAGAGATGTCTGGGAAGAGCAGGGGAGATCTTGAGGTAACGAAATAGGTTCGGGTCCAAGCAGCAGCCCCTGTCTGTCTGCGGACGCTACTCCGCGGGCAGATGATCTCTTGCAGTAAATTTGTTTCCCCCTCAGCAAAAATACGTATAACTTTTTTTGTTTGTTTGTTTTTCCCACCAATACATTACAGTTGGATTCAAGGTTCTCGCTACACGGGAAATACTCCTTTTTCAGTAAGAAACCTCTCCGCGTACGGAAATGCAGAACACTACAAGTCCTTCGCATCAGACATTATCATTTAGATTTCAAGCAACCTGACTTGCCGTTAATTTCACCTTCCTTTCTATAGCCATCGTTTGCGCTTAGGTAGCTATCTTGCCACGGGATGCCGGAGAGGCAGCGGACCTCACAGAGGCAGGTGGCTACCGCGGCTCTCCAGCTCTGAGCTGCGACCCCGCGGGGACGCGGCCGCAGCCCGATTCCGCGCAGTTGTTTTGGGCAGCTCCTGGTCCCGGACAGCTCTTGCTCCCAACATCTCTTTGCGGCTGCAAAACTTTGGCAAAACTTTGAGCTCGGTCGGTCCCTCGGCACGACCTCGCGGCACTGGGCCACAGGCGGTAGCAGCCGTACACCGTGCCACCGAACCCAGTGTCCCGTGGGCTTTCGAGGCGGGCCGACGCAGAACCCGGAGAAACCTCCTAGACTCCGCTCAGCTCTCAGCCCCCGGTGCCTTCAGGGGGTGAGCCGTGAGGGATCAGGGGGTGTGTGGCAACAGCCGCGGTCCCGGTGCGCTCGGGCACGAACCCCTTCGGCACGGGCATCACCGCCGCTCCGACGGCGGGGCAGAGCCCTCCCCCCTCCCGCCGTTTCCCTCCCTCTCTTCCTCCCTCCCTCTCTCTCTTCCTCTTTCTCTCCCTCCATTCCCCTGTCGGCGCCGGGGAAGGCG
>VXBI01009232.1:127279-143276 GCA_013397375.1 Toxostoma redivivum | reverse complement strand
TGGGACCCCTGGATGGGATCCTGGCTGGGACCACGGCTGGGACCACGGCTGGCACCACGGCTGGGATCACGTCTGGGACCATGGCTGGGACCACGGCTGGGACCACGGCTGGGACCCCTGGATGGGATCCCCGGCCAGGAGTGGCACTACTGCTGTGTGACCTTATGGCCAGGTGACTTTGTGGCTGGATGATGTTGTGGCCAGAGGATGATGACACCGANGAGGGAGGGAGGGAAGGGGAGGAGAAGAGAGGGAAGGAAAGGATAATTTCTGACCTTCAATGGCTTCTGGGGAGTGGGTCTTTCCCAGGCCCAAGCCTGAGCTATCAGAGTTTATGCCCACATTGCTGTTGCCTTGAAAAGGGAACAGAATGATCTATACCAGAGCCAGAGGATGAAAAGAGTGGTCTCTCTGTGCTGTGCTCAAGCCTCCCTCCTCTCCCATAAAGTTCAGTGCATGAGGTTTAAGCAGACTTGCATGGTGTATGTATATGAAAAGCTAAGACTAATTCCCAGGTGAATGGCTTGTTTTCTGACATAGAAAAACTCAAGAAAACACCCTGCTTGTTGAATTATTGTTTGGCATTCATGTATTTCCTGATTTGGTCATCATTGCTCTCTGTTTTTTTAACAGTTTAACATTTTTTTCTTCTCTTCTCTTGTTCTGGCAATAGGCAAAGTAACTGTGGTGGTGGGTGTGGTGAGAGGCAGTACAATCACCACCATCCTGCTTGCAGGGGCTCTACTCTGACTCCTCACCTCCTTTGCTGCAGCATTCCTCCAGTGTTTTTGCACACTTTCTGAGGCTTGAAAATGCAGGTCAGCTAGTTACTGTGACCTGGTTTTAATTGACTTGCAGAGGATTAAAATTGCTGCCTGAAAGAACTCAAATCACCTTTTTATTTCACCAGTACCCTAAATAATCACTGGCGGTGAAGAACTGGTGGCTGCAGTAATTCAGCCCACAGTTCCCTTCTCCTCCTTAAGCTGGAAAAGTACATATTCAGACAAAAATGTGAACCGTGTGTACAAGACATTTGAGAGTTCCTCGGGAAATAGGTTATATTTTTCCCTTCCAAATGCATAGAATTGCAACTGTGTTTGAATTCATCCCTGAGCTGAGAATAGAGGAGGAAAAAGTCAGTTACAAATGACTGTACCATGTATTACTCAGACCATGTAATGTATATTATTAAAACAAATACCTAAAGTAAATGCTGGACATCAAAAGCATGGCCTTGTCTTCATATAAAATAAGGCAGCCTGGCTGTATTTCAGGGTGGATTTCTACGGGCTAAGGAGCGGTAATTAATTTGGGATGGGAAGAGAAGAGAGATCGGCTCCGAGACCCGGCCCTCCTGGCTCTAGCCGATGGCCCCACCTAGTGATAGCGTGGGCACAGCGCNACTTTTTCCTAATATCCAGCCTATGTCTCCCTTGGCACAGTTTGAGGCTGTGTCCTCTGGTTCTGTCAGTTGCTGCCTGGAGAAAGAGACCAACCCTCACCTGACTACAGCCACCTTTCAGGGAGTTGCAGAGAGTGATAAGGTCACCCCTGAGTCTCCTTTTCTCCAGACTAAACAACCCCAGCTCCCTCAGCCATTGCTCACAGGGTTTGTGCTCCAAGCCCCTCACTGGCCATGTTGCCTTCTCTGGATGCGTTCAAGCATCTCAAGGTTCTTCCTAAACTGAGGGAATAACATGATGTTATGGCCAGATCATTTTGTGGCCAGATGACATTATAGCTGGGTGATGACATTATGGCCGGGTGACTCTGTGGCCAGATGATGTTGTGGCTGGGCAAGGTTACGGCTGGATGATGTTATAATGAAGAGGGGGATAGGTCTGTCCCTCCCTAATTCTGTGTGGCTCTGGCAGCTTGGCCATGGCTCAGCTTGCCGTCTGCTTTGGGGGTCAGCTCAGTGTGGCAGGGTAGGTGTCACCAAGACTCCTGCCCCCTTGGACCTATTTTCTCAAACCCGAAGACAAGAGGCAGGCACCACAGCAGGCATGCACATTCACAATCAACTTCTCTCTGAAGTCCTCTCTCACAAAAAGTCAAAGATGTCAAAGGTATTTCTATTATCCTATTTGACTGTGGAAGTGGGCTCAACAAGTAAAGAAGGAATGCTTCAGGAAACCTCTTGTGGTTTAACCCCAACAGCCAATTAAGTAGCATGCAAACACTTGCTCAGTCCCCGGACCCCAGATAGGAAGGAGAACTGGATAAAAAACCTTAAGTGTTGAGTAAGGGAATCTTAAGTGTTGAGATAATAACAGTTTGAAAATTCAAACTAAACTAAACTAAACTAAACTAAACTAAACTAAACTAAAATACTATCACTGCTAACAATAATGGTAAAAACAATAATAAAACTTGTAAAGAAAAGGACAGGGGTAGAAAGGAATAAAACCAAAGAGAAAAGTTAATGCATGCTACAGTTGCTCACCACCCGTTGACCAATACCCAACCTGTTCCCCTACAGTGATCAGCTCCTCTTGGACAACTAACCCCCATTTATATACTAAGCATGAAGTTGTTCTGTGGTTTCGAATATCCCCTTGGTCATTTTGTGTAACCTGTCCCATATTCTTGTGTCCCTGCTCGCTGGCAGAACATAGGAATCTGAGAAGTCCCTTACTGAATGCTAAGCGCTCCTGAGCAATGACTAAAACATCAGCATGTTATCATTATTCTCCTACTAAATCCAAACCAGAGCACTGTACCAGCTCCTAGGAAGAAAATTAACTCTATCCCAGCTGAAACTAGGACAAAGCCATATGACAAACCTTTGGTTCATCTAGTGAATAAGTGTTTCAAGGTATTTTATATTGCCTTTCTCCTTTATCATTCTAGAGACTTATTATTTTCCTCAGTGTGTAACCAAAATTCTACATTTTTCTTGCTGCAAGGCAGTTAAATTATGTCCGTGGGATAAAATTAATTAGTGTCTGGACAGTCCAGAGATGTCTGGCAGTGTCAATATATACATATGGATGATGTGTATGCCCTTTCAGTGAGTTTGTCTGTGCTGGACCACTTGCTGTTAGCTGCTTTATGATATGAAGATGTAAACCTTTTCCTAGTTACTTTTGTGTTGGACATCTCAAGCCCCTTTTTTGCTACTTATTACCTTGATCTCTCTTGGTTATAGTTCATACCAGATTATTTCAGTGTGCTGTATCAAAATATGAACTGAAAGTCTGCCTGGAAAGTAGGGCTAATGCCAGATGCAGCAGTTTGTTTCACATTCTCAAATGAAAAACATTTTGTAGTCAAAACAAAGTGTCTGTGGTAATGCCTTGTGTATCTGCTGGAAGTGAGAGTTACCTAGGTTATCTTTCTCTTCATGCCAAACAGTCCCTATTATGTCCTGTCCATGAAGTACTCCTCCCAATAGGCTTGAATTTCATCCCCTTTACCTTAAAAATACCCTAACTGGCTTGCTATTTGACAATGCTAAGGCCTCAATTCTAAATGAGGTTGTGTGGGTTTGATTTACTGTACTTCTAACTGTGTCTGGAATAAACTTAGGGATTGGCCTGTCAGGAGGCAGGGAGCTGTGAAAACTGCAGGTCACCAAGATTTCTTCCACATATCTGTCCAGCTAAGCTCTCCACACCAGCAGCATAGGAATTTCCCATTGCCACTACTTTTCTGCTAATTCCTATATAACTTCAGATGCTGGAAAAAAAAAAAAAGAAAAAAAAGGAAAATCCAGCCAGTCCAGTAGCACGGCTGCAATATGGGAAGGATATGCATTGGGATATTTTCCTTGCATTGATGCAATTAATATCATGTACTTAACAAATCTTTAGTGTTGTGGGAGATAGCAGCAATGTCAAGTAGTTTACACCTTTTTTGCTCTGCTCTGGGACTTATGCTTTATGCTTAGGAAATAGACAGTACACAGACACAGTGCCTCACCGCCTTAGTAAATCTCTTTTTGTGTGGATACTCAGGCCACAAGTGTTTGGTGAGACAGTTTCTGTGGAGAAACTGATTGCCTCTCTCCAACATACAAGATTTTGAAAAGTAGTTAGTTGTGTAAATAGATTTATTTTCTAAACTCATATTTGGCTCCTTCTCGGTAGAGTCAGTGAGTACTTTTTTTTTTGTATAGAGATACCTTGGTCTGGTTTGTTTTGACCAGAATTTGACTAGAATGTTCGTTTTACTTGATGACTGCTTTGCTTTATGTTTGCATCATTCTGAGGCCTTTGGCTAACCCAGAGACCCATCAAGGGTGTATTTATTAAAATAGCATTTTGTTACAGTGAAGTGAGTTCACAATGTAACACTTTTCAATGGTGCACATAAAATGAAGACTAAACCAAGGATAGTAATACCTTGGATGTGGCCTCAAGTGAATTTCCTTATGGATTTCACTGCTGAGTGTGGTGTTTTCTGATTTTCCCATTAACAGTAACATTTTTGGAACGCGTCCTCCTTCTTCAGTAGTGATATTGAGCTAATGTATGACACAGAATAAAGTTTATATTACCAAAATTCATTCCTTGAGATGAGTGTCAGTAGGTTAATATAATTGTAGGGGTTTTGTGGAGAACTCTAGTGTGATTGTTTTACCACAAGAAACTTTTCTCTAAATTCTCCTTCATGCTGCCTAAAGTCTCTGTGTTCACACAAAATAAATCCCCTTACCTGTGAGTAAAATATTTTCTTCATAAAATATGGCCAGTTCTTAAACTGTCTTTCCTGTGCCTTGATTTCTGACTCTGTGACTTCCCTATAATAAAGCTGTTGCTTTATAATGCACAAGGTATACCTCAAAAGGATAGTACTGTGTTTATGACTGACTGTGGTTTGTGATGGTAAAAGTTCTGATTCTTTGTCATGGGCAACTGAAAATAAAACACTGGAAAATGTAACAAACAGATGTTCTGCTTGCCACAGCAGTTCTGAAGTGCTGCAGTATTTATATCCCTGAACTGTCCCTTCCTTCATATGATCAAGGTTCTTGTTTTATTAGAGATGTGCCAAGCCATAAAGCCCATTCCAGCCTCTCTAGCTGTGTCTGTTACCTTTACACATGAGAAGCAGGAAATGACTACAGAGAACAACATCCTGCAGGGACTTATGACTGGACATGCCTGCTTGTGTTTTGGCATCGCTCAGAGGCTGCTGTAAAGTTTTAGGATTGCAGTGTGCAAGGTTCAATGCAGAATGCAAGTTATTAAGTCTGCACTCCTAGTATCAAAAGCTGAAGGATCATTCACCTAACTGCAACAGTGGCTTTGCCTGAGAGCAAGCTGTGAGAAGTGATCATTGTACTCCTGATTTTGGTCATTCTTATTTTAGGTTCTAAGAGGTGGCAAAGCGATCTGTAGTGCTCATGCACCTTCCCACATGCTGGTCTGGCTTCTCTGTAACAATAACGAATTGGTCATTTATACCAGCGCATCTGGCTTGTCCTGGGCCTGTTATTTATTGCTCAGATGCTGACATGGTCTGACAGTTGAGTGGTAGACAAGATGTGATGACACACTGTATACTGTAGGATGTGACACAGACCTGAAAAAATACCTCTTTAGGTATTGGTTTTTTGGGATTATTTGAATTGCCTCTTTGCAGTTGTTGACAGCAGCACTGCCAACCCTCCATTTATTCACTACAAAAAAAAAAAAAATCACATCAGTCCTTAGAGTATGGTTGCACCAAAAACTGGTTAAAATAATATATTGAATATGTTTTTGCATCCACCAAGATAAGAGTATCCACCTTTAGCTCTCAAAGTAACTTTTCTTTTTGACTGCGAATATGGCAAGATCACCAAGACCATCAGTTTCACATGGTAGTTGTAAATGTGCTGGCCTCACTAGGCCACATATTTTAACCTATAGACAATTGAACGTAGGAGAAAGTGGCTTTGTCTATAGATAAGAATATGTGGCAGGGAAGACACAAACAAATTCAATTCATGGGCATGAATATTTAACTTAAATTGTCTCTGTCACATTACACAGCCATCACTGACTATAAAATCATGGTCTGTAGAGTGAAAATAGCTCAATGACAATCTAGAAGTGACTTTGATGCTTCTTTTCTGATTGCAATCATCCACTTGGGTCTTGGGTTCACATTTCTGGGGTTTGCAAAACATGCTTTAATACACAAAGCCAACTAAGCAACATCACAGCTACAATACTACTAATTTGAAGGCTTGGCTGCACAAGTCATTGGTTTTCAAGCTACTGTCAGCCATGCTGAAAGACCAGTGAGAAATATCAGGCCAGCCTCATTTACTCTACCAGAGCCCACTCTATTAAATATTAGTTGCTATCCACTGTAACTGGGATGATGAAAGGTAATCCCACATATACATTCAGAACATAGAGTTGTTTTAGGACATTTACCACAATCAGCACTACCGAACAGCTGCAAAATTGGTGGCTACTGGCTGATTTGCTGAAAGGTGAAGATGTCTTTGTTTGTTTGTTTGTTTGCTTTATTAATGTTTCCATATTTGCAGATTTCTGTGCAGGAATTTTTAATATTAATAGTAAGAAAAGAAATATTAGCCTGCCAGTCCTGGTTTGAGGTGAGGGAGATTGGGGTAGGGAATAAAGCTATGTGTGAGGAAGACAGCTGTTCCTGAGACTCCAGAGGTTGCCAGGTAATGAGAAAGAAAGACTGCACAAAAAGAGGAAGTAGAGCAGCTGTTGTCTCCTGAAGGTACCAGTGCTTCTTTGGAAGAATTATGTGGGACAAGTGACCTTCTCCCATTCTACTGAAGGATAGGAAGTTTCACAGAATTTTTCCAGGGAGACACATCATCAGGGAGCAGAGCTGAGGGTTTTATGTTATTTGGTGCATGGAAGGAAAATTTTGCTTAATTTGGCTATGGAAAAATGGTCCTCAGCATACATTGCTACCACTTCTCCTTGGCTCTTTGAGAAGGTCTGAGGCTCTTTTGGAACTTTTTTTCCCCTCCATGCTGATTTGCACTTCCAGATTGCAAAGAGGAAATTTCTCTTGCTGGCTGGTATGTTGGTATGGTAGCATTTCTAGGGGAGAGAGGGCTGTCATGGCCAGGGGAAGGCAACAGCCCTGTCTATTCCTCTGGTTTCCTTTCTGTGGAGCAATTGCACTGAGAGATGTGTCTTATACATTTCTCACCAGACTCCCAGCTCCTATCTTCTCAACCAGATAAGCCATGGAGAGAAAATGTCTGCTTGTCCAGGCTGGTGCTTCTCCTTCTATCACCCCCTCAGGAGATGTTTCAGAGAAAGTTTTGATGTGGGATTCCCAGGGTGACCGTGGACAGGGCTGGT
This sequence comes from Toxostoma redivivum, assembly GCA_013397375.1. NCBI lineage: Eukaryota > Metazoa > Chordata > Aves > Passeriformes > Mimidae > Toxostoma > Toxostoma redivivum. The sequence continues at coordinate 135,984 of VXBI01009232.1, read as the reverse complement.
GCATTGTCCTGCAGAATCCGAATCTCGGGCGGGTGCTCCCCACAGCCCCTATCAGGAATGAATTAGAGTGTTTCATTCTCTTAAGTGATACTTTTTAAAGTAAACATCCCTGGGTTCCTGTGATGTGTAACTAATGGAGTGCTAAACTCTCAGGGCTGGTTTAAGACTCAGAAAATACATGTGTTGCCAATCCATCATGTTCCTAATACTAATTAACATAGCAGGGACACAATAAAGCCCCAGAACCTGCACACATTACCCAGCTCACATTACCACTCTGTAACAGTCCCTCTATTGACCTAACAAAAGTACACATTGGAAAAATGAGACGCGGTCTTTTCTGACTCAGCTAGACCTATTCAGCCAAAGAAGAGAGCTGAGGACTCTTATTTATTATTGTCCATTATTATTCTGGAACAGAGTTCTCAAATAGCATACAATGAGTTTTCTACCTTTGCTAGTATCTGTGTGTGTTACTTGCTGCTAGGCTGGCAGTCCTAATACAGGCAGAGCAGCCACTTGTGGATGTCTGTGTGTTGGGGGGCACATTCTGCTTCTGCACAAATGAAAAGAAGACCTTACTTGTTGATTTGCATCCATGTTATTTGCAGTCAAGTTGCAATGAAAATCTTGTTTGTAAACCTTTATGAATATGATTGTCCCAGACTTAAAATAGCTCCTCAGCAGAAAAGTCAGAAAAAAGAATGGTAAAAATTTAATTAAAATTAATTCTTGACTACATGAACATTTATTTTTAGGTCCCAGGAATTTTTTTTCTTGTACTGGAAGGTAGTGACATACCTGCAATTCCCTGCACTATGCTCTTTTTAATGTATGGTAATTCCACTGATTTTAAGACATGCATGATGTATAGCCAAATATAATCTGGAAGGAATCTGGACAGCAAGAGATTACCACATTTATGTTGCAGTTATCCCTAAGTGGATACAGTCTGGCTTTGTGGAAGTCATGGGCAAACTGCCGTTTACTTCCACAATTTCATGGCTGGGATTTTATGATACATCTCTCTGAACTCTGTAGAGTTCACTCACTAGCACTTGAAGCTTAGGTGTATGTCCTGCTGTTGCACATCACTTGGTGTGTTGACCATAGATAGCATTAGTTTGAGCATTATGGCATTAAAATCTGGTATGGTGTTGGAGTGATGCCAAGTTTTGCAAGTAAGTACACCACAACAAAATACTTGGGCCTTGAGTATATTCTCATGTGTTCTTACTTCTTGGTAGAAATTTTAGATTATTAATTTTTTTCCTGAACTAGTTACTTGTGAGTATCTTGCTGTCAAAAATGTATTAGGAAGAGTTTTCTCATCACTGTTTAGAAGAGGGAGATATTAATTTATAGCTATATATCCTCCCCCAGTAATGTGTCATCCAGGTCTCTAGTATGGGGTTAAACTGGATGGACATTCTGTCTGACTTGCTAGTGTTAATGTCCTGCAGACTGCTACAGGATGGAAATCGTCCCCTACAGACTAGGAAAATGTCCCTAAAGAAAATATCCCTTGGATGGAAGTCACAGAGGAGATGGAGATGTGCAGAACAAAGACAGCAAGGCAGTTCAGCCCTAGTTCTGTGGCACAGCAGCTCCTCCCACCTGCTTTATGAGATTAATAAAGTCAAAGACCTGGCAAGAAACTCCCGAAGCACAATGTTTTGTGGATCATACTGCCAGTGAACTGGTCATGCAGTGCAGGCAGAATCTCCAATCAGCCTGTTGTCTTCTCTCTTAAGGCAAAATGAATTAAATATGGACCTTACCCAATCTCCCTGGCAGCTGGTGCAGGAGGTTTTTTATTGACCTCAACAGAGCTGGTTAAAGACATTGACTCCTAGAATTGGTTAATTTTATGCACTGAGTGGTTTGACACTTTGCATAGTTGATATGATCTTGGATGTTCAGAGACCATGAATTACCTAAGTGTCACAGATATTAAATCATGAAGTAGATGACAGTGTCCTCTCTATGTCATATGATCTTAGTGCACTTTGTGGAATAGTCTCTTGTATCATTGCCAGTAATCATAAGTGCTGAAAAAATACCATTTTAGAGTACAATGCATCCAATGTTCTTAATATGTATACACACATCTGTAATATGTTAGACTCATGCCCATTTAATCTCAAGGATTTCAACAGGGTGTCTGTATGGAATGAAGGGAAAAGTTTGATCCCAGAGTACTCAATGGCTGCACTGCTCCTTTCTGGAACACTTTATGCCTTGGACTTTCACCTAGATTTGTGTTTATAATAATAAGCACATCATTTATGAAATATATATTATAATAAATTCCATGCTATCAATGGTCTGTCTACTGTATGAATAATTTCATGTACTGCTTACTTTCTGTTTGATGATTTCATAAAACTGTTCATCCAGATAAATCTGATGTGGGCATGTTTTCAGCCACAGTGCTAAATGCTTGGTAAAGGTTCTTTCTGCCTAGAGACATGATCAGGATCTGTTCTAAGAATCCAATTAAAGTCTCTCAATGAGCAGGTTCCCCTGTGAGAAGAAATAGGTTTGAAGCAGTTACAGCTCCTGTATTCCTCTTCACACATATAACTCAGAACAAGAATGGGTACTTCAGTTCAGCTCCCTTCTGCCATGGGACAAATTCACAAGATCAGGAAGATGTAGCTCTGCCTGGTAAGAGTGTGTGCAAAACCACTTCTTAGCACAAGCAGCAAATGGGATTGTCCTAAATCTGCCTTAGCAGGTAGATGCTATGTTCAACCAGGGCACCAGCTTCTCCTGCTGTGGCAAAACCACCCCTTCAGAAGGTGGGTCATTTCTAGGCCTCCATTTCTATTGACTCTGGGAAGAGCCAGAATATTGTGGATAGGTAAAACTTTATAAAAGGAAGGCCTTGTAAATTCATGGCTCACTCCTGTTACTTTAGCTGGGTAGAAAAAGATGCTGGGAGAGACTTAGCTGAATGAGAGGTAGAAAAAGAAGTTGTGCAACCATCATGTGTTCACGTTGTGGTGTATGGTGGTTAGTTGCATGATGTTTGCTGTATTTTAAAAACTGATGTAACTGACAAAGGGCTAACTACTTTAAAAGGCTTGGTTTTTGCAAAAGAGTTCTCTTTTGCACCCACCTGGGGACTTCGCATTGCTCTGCTTCCTCACACCAGAGGAAGCTACCAATGATGGTAGCTGAGACAAAGGTTGGAAGGAGTCATATTCTTCCCCTCTCTAAAATACTCAGTAGGAATGTTGTAAAGACCAAGTGTGGCATGCTGAAAACTTGTACCAGTCCATTTACAGTACTTAAAACACCCCCAATGAAAGGGTTCTATTTACAGAGTCCTAAAGAAACATATTTCTATCACTGTCCTCTGTGTGCTTACTGATTCTCTCAGATTCTCCCTGTGCTGTTGCTGAATCTAGCCTCAAATAGCTAATCAGAAGGTGTGCAGAAGTACTAGCGAAAATAGAAGAAAAAAAAAATTAAAAAAGGCTCTAATTTTATTTGTATAGTAACAGAAATCTCTTCTACCTCAAAGATCACCTGAAATCTTGCGGAAGGGGACTCTGCATAAATGCTTCCTTTTAATTATGAGAAGAGTTTTAGACACATCAGCATCATGTTTGCTGTATTGCTGTACCTCTAGCTGTTTTCCCAACTGATGTCCAAAAATCATGGGAGTGAGAGTCCTCAGTACCTCCATGTACCCTTGTGCCACATAGACTGAGCTCCCTTGGTTGTGAAGTTACAGCACAAGCTTGTCTGATTTTCAGGGTTTGTTCTCACAAGGATAAATGGTAAAATCCTGCTTGGAGCTTTAGTGGAAATGTCACAGGTGGTGTTTTCTGCCAATTTTCAGAGAGCCCACTTGTCTTGCATTTACTCTGTTGTGCTGTGAGTGCTGAGATTCACATCTCCCTTACCACCATAGGCATCTGTATACCCCATAGTGGATCCACACTGAGCCAGAGTCTGATACCTATATTAGCATGGTACAATATCTCAATCTAAAAAAATGGTTCTACAAGCTTTCTTGCTAACTGGAGTATAGCAAGTGTGATCAAGATACCCACATGGATAATTTGGCCTGAGTCTGGCTGGCTGGCTGGCTTGTTTTAACTGCTATATTGCCAGATTTTGATGCTGTTTTTCATGCTGACTGCTACCTCAGGTCATCCTAATAATTTCAGTAAGGCTGCTCAGAGATTGCAATGCTATAATCAGGCTAGTTGCAGTTATATGATTGAATTTTTACTGCTAAGCACAGCATAGGCTACCCAACTTATTTGATTTAGCAGGTGTCTTATTGGCATTTAAAATATTTTGCATATGATTATATTGCATCCTGAGGGAAGAAAAACAAAACAAAACAAAACACCACAAACCAGTTTATTAGTAAGATTTTTTTGCTGTTCTGCTAAAATATGGCAACCAAAACGACAATTTGTATTGCAGAAACTTGACCTTTACTTTCCAAGACTGTAAAATAAAACCCCAACCTCCACACTTTCTGCATCTGGTTGACATTTGAATAAAACTGCCAGAGTGCAAACAAATTTTGAGAGAACATCTCCAGCAAACTTTGCATTGACTCTAAAAATACTCTTGGCTAAGCTACTTTTAAAGGCCATATGTTGAAAAAAAGAAACCCTGAAACTTCACCAGAATTTATTGCAACAAGAGATTTGCCAAACTACTTAAGACACACGGGAAGATTATAGCGAAGTATATTAGTTGCTGACTTGACAATTTGCTGTGCTCACTGCTTGCATAGTGGATTCCTGATATTCATGGTGAGAACTGATCCAGCTTTCTAGTACATTTTAGCAAGAGACCTGCCAAATGTCTACTGGCCTATTAAATACTGGCAAACCAAAGGTCAGCCTTGTTTATGAGCCAGAGCAAAGCTACTACAAATGGCACACCAGCACTCCTCATGCCTTCTTTTTTCTTCTTTTTTTTTTTAATTCAAAATTTTAGCACAGGATTGGACAGGAATGGATTTGGACTAGTTTTGACTTAAAGGTCTCTCTAGGTCTGCCCTCATATCCCCTGGCCATGAATCTGGAGGCTGCAGAAGAGGCAGCCCTATTTCACTGAGATGTGTTTCTTCTTGTTTCATCAAATGACCACCAGGACTGTGTGGTCTTGTTTGCAGAGGCATGGGCCAAATTGTGGCCTCTTGGTACATCCCCAATGAGCAGGCAGAGCCTCCAACCACAGAGGACTAAACTGCCCTTCTTCTAAACTTTATTCCTCTCCATTCCTGGCAGCTTCAGCTGCCAGGGTGAGAAGGATTGCAAATTGGGAAAATCTGTTGCACCCTGTGCTCAATCCAAAGCTGCCTATGTCCGTATGAACCTTTCCTTTGAAGACTCTGGACTGCCTGTCAGACTTTCACTAACTGTGTCAGAAGTGGCAGTACACCTGAACTGCTTTTGATATTGTTCCAGTTTAGTAGGACAGAAGATTATTCTGGTATGATAAGCAAGTCTTCCTATAAAGAGGCTAACCTTTGTCCTCCTTGCCAAAGCAAACATTCTCACACATGCAGTGGTATTACTGCCACATTCAGTAAAATTTTCTTCCGTATCATGCTATAGCGAATATGTTACTTCAACATTTCTTACCTCCTTATAATATGTATTTATTGTATTATTTGACTGACATAATGGAATAACATAAAATCCCTCCTCTGACTCTATGACTACAAATCTCTTAGGCAGCAATTAAATGGTTGTTTTAAACAGAACAAGAAACCCCCAAACCCCCCAAAACCCCAAACCCAAATCTTGCTTGAAAATCTTGCTTGTTTAAAACATTCAACGTACAATCAGTTTAGAAAGGTCTTTGTCATGAATAAAAATCTTACCTAGGTTTATTTATTTTAATTTTATTTTATTAAATGCTATTTACAAGTGACAGAGGGAGTCTTAAATACATATTATATAAAATCCACATTTTAACAAAAAAAAAAAAACCCTGCAAAAGAATCTGGTAAATGGTGGTTTGTATAAATTGGATAACACGGGAAAATGTGATGTCTTCGTGGGTGTTTTGGTTTTGTTTATTTGTTTGTTTGATTTTTTAAATCTTTTCCCCAATTCCAATCCCCTACTTCCCGCAGTTGAGGTCACCCGCGAAATGTCAACATCTTCGCTGTGGCAAAGACGCGGTGACTCGCGGAGGAGAACCCTTCGCTCCGGTCCGATCCTGGACTGGATCAGGGAGCGGCCGGCGCGGGCACGGCGGGAGCCCCGCCCGGGCACCGGGCCCGGAGAGGGCCGGGAAGGGGCCGGCGGGCGGGGCGCGGGCAGAGGCAATTTGTTTCAGATTAAACGGTAACATCTCCGACCTAACAAGCGGCTGGGATCGCCCGCGTTTGTCATTGCAATCTGCCCTCGACGGCGCGGAGAGAGGGAAGGATCAAAGCATTCCTCCTGGGAAATTGCGCCCGGAGTTGCCGTTTGGTTAGCCTGCCCTAACCTTGCTAATAAATTTCCCTGTGGGAAGAGAGGGCTGGGGAGGCCAGTCGCGGGGGACTGCGGCACTTGCACCTGCACCTGCCCGCAGAGCCGTGATGCAAAGCAGGACCGAGCGCTGGGCGCCCCGGGGCCGCTAGCCTTCGGGCGAGGCGAGTGTGCAGTGGCCCGGGGCTGCTCTGCTCCTCCGCCCCTCGGGAAAGGGCGCTGCTGCAAGAGGCACGGCCTCCACCGCCGCCTGCGAGGCCTGAGAATCCGTCCCCAGTCCCCATCGGGGTCTGGCACACCCCACCCCACCTGGGCAGCGCGGGTCCCGGCGGGACCCCGAGGCAAGGCGCGGGTGAGCAAGGGCGAGGGTGAGCGGCGGAGGCTCTGAGGGAGCCCCGGAGCACCTCAGGAGCCCTGGCCACGGGTCTCGGCCCCTCGGGCCTCGCGTCCCGCAGGCACCAGGGCTGGCAGAACGGCGGGGAGCTGTGCTGGGAACGCTGAGCCGGCAGGTGGATGCGCAGCTGCACATTGCAGGCTTCAAAGGCTCCCCTCGCGTGGAAATCAGCACCTTTCCCAGCACGGCACGGGGCCGCATCTGCCCATGTCAGCTCACAGCAGGCACGGCTGACACCACGGACCAAAGAGGAGGACTGAGTGGGAGAGGCAGGTCGCCTTCCACCTTCTCCTGCGGGTGCGTCCCGCCGGAGGACGGCAGAGACATCTCTTCTTCCAGACGGGAGAGAGAGAGGAGTGGTTGGAGAGGAGCTCAAAAGAGCTGCGGAGCCGAGCGCAAACAACGGGAGCAGAAAAAAGTTATACAAACACGCTTTAAAATCGTGGCTGGGTTTCACAGCTCCCTGTGGATAAAGTAAACAGGAGGCGAACTGTTTTGTAATTTACTCCAGCGGACCGCAGAATCGTACTTTGTAATTTGGTGTCGGTTTACAGACAAAGGCGACTTCTGTTTCCTAACCTAGCAGGTCCTTTGTCATGCTTGCGCCTTTTAAGAGGGACCCCAAGGGGGAAAGTGGAATTCCTTGGGTATTTGCCTTTTAGTCATGCTTGTAAGTCAAAGAGTAGCCGGGCTCTCTTTTGAGATGAATAATACCTGCCGTCGGGGGATGCGCTTCCTTCTCCCCGTTCTCCCGACGGTGCCGCCCGGAGAGGACAAACCTCCCCGGGGACAAACCCTCCCTCCTAACTCGCGGGTGCCCGCAGCCCGCGGGGCGAAGGGATGGGCTGGTACCCTGTCCGGGCTGCAGCGGAGCCGGAAGCTCCGGGCACCGGGCCCCCGCCGGCTCAAGCAGCTGCCCACCTGAGCTGCCCGCCCGCGCCACTCGGCCGATGCCCTTTGTCCCGAAGGCCTACAAGGGCAGGGTTTTTCCGTGCTGAGCCGGTAGCCGGCAGCTGGTCCGTGTGCTTACCGTGAGTGGATGCCCGTGTTTATTATACACATGAATACTGTCCGTATTTATTACGCACATGCGCTTCTCAAGGAAAAAGAAAAATATTTTCCATTTTTAGGAAACTAGTTTCGGCCATATGTTCTGCATATCGTTAGATTTCGGTTAGTACACCCTGGTAGGAAACTAATGTTCGCCCACATGGCTTTATTATTTTTCTGCCTGGTCAAAATCCGTTCAAATTCACCAGTTTTCCCCCTGCTTGGTGCTGAAATAGGCCGAGGTGTATTCTGTCTATTTCTGTCTCTTGAGAATTCCTATTTTCAGAAGCACAGAGCTCTAGCCTCTCCATGGCACGACTCAGACTTTGTGGGTATTAATTTCGATCGCACACTGACAACGGACATTACCCAGCTCCCAAAGAGCAGCCTCCGTCAGGGAGGGGCGGGAATAAAGCTACTTAGGGGAAATAAAGTTGCTTAGGGGAAAAACCTCAGTGGTCGGTGGAAAACATTCCCTCTGAAAGGAGGAATTCTAAAAAACAGACGATTCCCTCGCTTTAATTCCCAAAAGGAAAGGATCCCGCCGCATTTTCAGACTCGGAAAAAAAGACCATTGCCACGCGTACCTTTCACTAGCGAGTCAAGCAACGGGCCGCAAACGAAAAACGCGGTGGCTGTTTGGGGCTTTTAAACCTCGTCCCCGGCCAGCTCCTCGGGTAGAGGGAAGCCGCTCGCCTGGGGAGAGGGTTTCTTAGCTGTCATCATCACAAGCGCCACCGCCTTTTCTCGCTTCCTTTTTGCTCACCCACTCCTTTTTCTCCCCAAAATGAGAGCTC
>VXBI01009232.1:27566-126641 GCA_013397375.1 Toxostoma redivivum | reverse complement strand
CGGCGCCGACTGGGAGATCGACGTGGAGAGCCTGGAAGGGGAGCCGGACGAGGCACCCGGCGCTCCGCGCGGCAGCACCGGCCCGGAGGAGGAAGAGGAGGAGGAGGAAGGAGAGGAGGCGGCGGCGGCTCCGCGGCGGGGCGAGCCGCGGAAGCTGAGCCGCACTCCCAAGTGCGCCCGGTGCCGCAACCACGGCGTGGTGTCGTGCCTGAAGGGACACAAGCGGTTCTGCCGCTGGCGCGACTGCCAGTGCGCCAACTGCCTGCTGGTGGTGGAGCGGCAGCGCGTCATGGCCGCCCAGGTGGCGCTCCGACGGCAGCAGGCCACAGAGGTGAGGGGCACGGGACGCGGCGGGACGGGACGGGACGGGCGGCCCCAGTCTGACGGCGCCGTCCGGTCGCTCTCTTAGGACAAGAAGGGGCTGACGGGGAAGCAGGCAAGTCTGGAGCGCAAAGCCGTCTACCAAAGGCACGTCCGAACGCCCAGCCTCTTGGCCAAGAGCATTCTGGAAGGTAAGAGCATCCCCTGTCCCTCCACGGCTTCTCGCAACACCTCTGGCAGCGGGGAAACCCCGCTCTGCCCCAGGAAGAGCCGCACCTCCCGTCCGAGGTGCGTGAAACGCGGCATCCTTTCCCGAAATATGGCTAAAGCGCACCCCGCTACCAGCGCCGGGCGGAGGAGGCTCCAGCCCTTCGAGGCTGGAATCGATGTGGCAGAATTTTACTTCCTTGCCCCTCCGCCCAAAATAATGCCTGAAACGCTGGCAACGGTAGTTTGAAATTTTAGAGTTACTGTTACAAGCCGGCAGTCTTTTTGCGTGGCGACCCAGCAGCATTTTGCAGAACAGAGTAATTTATTCAGAGGGTAGTTTATTCGCGGGTGTTTTTAAGAGCAAACGAGTAAATGGATTTTTTCTTTCTTTTTATCTGAATGCCTAACACAGCAGTACTGCTTGCGACATCATCAATAGTAAGATCTGCAAAATAGGGTGTTTAATTTTTTCACTGTCGAAAATATTATCTGTGGAAGAATGACCTTTTAAAGATCGGTATTTTAGTGAATGGTATTTTATTTCCTTCTGCACACCCATTTGGGATGCACATATTTATTCCTATGTTTGCTTTAATTACTTTCCAAACTATACCCCTATAAATCATTGTACTTCTCTTGATTCTTGATTCTCTTCTTCTTGATTTTTTTTTTTCTGAAATAGAAAGCTCTTTTCCTTGCCTGTTCAAGCTCAATTAATATTTAGTACTTTTAGAAACCTCTAATTTACATCTACAGTTCATTCTTTTGAAAACTCTTCTGTATTCTTTCCTCTAATTTATCTTAACTGTCTTTTTCTTTTCTCCTAGTTCTCCTTGGGATTTTCTACCATCTCTAACAATGTGTACATAGTGATTCATCTTTAGAAAATAGAAAAGACACCAGCTGTAGATATAGGTATCTTCCTTGGAAAAGGGGAAACGTGTATGAGAGGAATGAGGTGAAAACAGGTAAAATCCTGTTCTATGTGAATAGTTCCATTAATTCAATGGAATTATTTGTCTGGGTAGAGCAAACAGGATTGGACCTTATCTGTTTTATAAAATAAAGTCAGATAGCTTAGTAATTTAATGTGCTGGACACCGAATTTCTATGTTTTATTGATGTTCTAGTTCAGAAGAAATAAAATATTTGAATGCTTTCTGTATGTGTTAAAGTGAATAGTTATCTCTCTCCTTAAGCCTCCTCATGGAATAGCAGTCATAATACACAGTAGGGCTTTGCCTTTTTTTCTTCTCCCTCCTTGATCTGTTTGCCTGGAATTGCTTTTTAAAAAACTACTAATCAGCTAACTTTGAGGGATAGTACACATGTCAAAAAAGCAGGGCTTGCTTACCTGTACTGAGGAACTGAATGTGCCTGATTGCTAAGCCTCTGTGTATGGTGACTTCTGTAGGAGCTGATGGTGACAGGGTCTGTGGCAAGAGCATGGTGTTTGGCAGGACTGGCCCATGGAACTGTTGTACAAACACAGATTTAATGTTTTTCTTAAGTGGCTTAATTCCTAATGCTGCTTTGTTGTTTTAGGTTACCGTCCTATTCCAGCAGATTCTTACCTGGGAGGAAATTCACCCTTGCCACCTCCTGTAAGTGACAGGATGAGAAAGAGACGGGCTTTTGCAGATAAAGAGTTGGAGAACATTATGCTAGAGAGAGAGTATAAAGAGAGAGATATGATGGAAGCTACACAAGCAGCTGCCCTTTTTCTCCCTAGCCGTATGGTGCGTGGAGCTGAATACAATTCATATAAAACAGCCTTCAACACAACTCAAGTTGATAATCCAAACAAGGAATTTTCCAATTTTTTACCAACCTGCCTTGATCTAACGATGCAGTATTCAGGACCTAGCAACATGGAACTAATTTCTTCGAATGTTAGTGTAGCTACTACCTACAGGCAGTATCCCCTGTCTTCTAGGTTCTTAGTGTGGCCAAAATGTGGCCCCATTAGCGATGCTCTCCTCTACCAACAATGCCTGTTAAATGCTACTGCTGTCCAAGCTCTCAAACCTGGGACAGGTTGGGATGCCAAGGTCTCACAAAGTCAGGACTGTCCAAACACTGAGCACGGCATCATGCCTCCAAAACGGGAAAATTCATTTGTTCTGACTCACACACGAGACATTCAGCAGTCACGTAATGAAATACTGTGCCTTCATCAGGAAGCTCGTGAGAGGTCAGCTTTCTCTCCTCCAAAAAGAACTTTCTCCCAGATTTCTGATAAGAGTTCTCTGTCTCCTCAGGAACAGGCATTAAGCAAGATCAGCAAAAACAGTACCAAACCCCCCGCACCACTCAAGTACAGTGCGTTTCAGTCACTGTTCCATCAGACATTTCCTGACACTCCAACAGCAGAGTTAAGAATGTCGTTCGTGAAGGAGACTTTTGAAGACTCTTCTAAGAAATACAGGGAGTGTGCTGTTAAAGAGAACCAAAAATGCAAGTTTACTGTAGACAAATGTGCAAAAGACTTCTTTGGGGCCAAACAGGCCACAACAAAACTTTCAACAACTGAGCCGTTGTCATTTTCAGTTGAATCCATACTTAAGCGACCTTCTTCTGCTGTAACTAATGTCTCTGAATAAATAAACTTTACCTTCAGAGTAGGGAGTTTTTAAGCTTTGCTTTCTGCAGAATTGTTCCTGCCTGCCTTATCTCTTAAAAGATTTTTAAAGAGGAATTTCTGCAGTAAATGGTAATGCTTTCTTTTATTTCAAAATTATGTACATAAATATGCATGTTTTCTGAAAAACAAATTTAATTTTTAAAAATTGCTACTGCATGTACAGAATGTAAAGTGTTTTTATTTTAAGCAACCCTTCAAACAATTCAATAAAATGAGTTTACTTACAAGCATAGACTGATCTCTCTCGTGTCTCTAGCATCTTGCGGGCAAGTATGCCCTACTTTCAAAATACAGTTTTTATTTTATCTGCCATTATAAATGTACTTACTACTTGAGCTGCTGGGGTAAGCAGTCATTTCTCCTTTGAACCTCCAGTAACTATGAGAATAGGTAACAACAGTTTATGTAGGCTAGTGTGAATTCACAAGACTTTTTATTTATGTAAGTGAGGTTTGGATCAGATTCCATGTGCCTTTTTTATTCTGAAAGGGAAGTGCAGGCTAGCACGAAAGACTAGTCTATTCCACACCTCTCTATAAAACTTGTTACTGAAGTGGAAGAGTTACTAAGTTGGTTTTGAGGGGAATGGCTCTAGTAAGCTTTTGATAAAAAGTCAGCATTTTTTGAAGTTCAGTTTTTGAATAAAAACTCTGGTTTTTAGAATTAGTTTTGACGTTTTTAAATGTTCACTTCACTTTATTTCAAATTTCTACCCCTTTGAATACTTCCCTTCTGAGAACATTTCTCTTTTGACTAGAAAGAGCCTGAGATTCTTATTTTGTGTAATTGAAATGACCTCCAGGCTGTAAAAATGATGAACAGAATCATTACTGCTAACGAGAAGTGAAACTTTCAGTTTTATAATCCCATGTTTGTGTGTAGGGATAGAACATAAAGATAGAAATAAAAGAGAATATCTGACAGAAATTATCTGAGAACAGAAATTGCCCCAGTGTTATGGGAAAAAGTGTTGCTAGATCTCATTATCACAGAGGTTGAAGTTTTTTAAATTGGTGACTTTGTAATTTTCCCCCTATATGTTGCTGCCAGCACATCTAACTATTGCTAACAGGCAATCTCATATTTATTTTCCTTCCTTAACATTTTAATCCTGCACACGGTGTCCATCCAATAGAAAGGAATTGATATTTGTTCTTACTTTTCATGACTTTCTAGGGACAATTTCTGTTTGGTATTTGTGAGCAGAAAGTAATCTTTTCTAATTTTATTACACTCCCTGCAAAGGTTAAATGCTTATTTTGCCTGCGAATTCCAGATTCTGTAACTAAGACATCTCTCTAAGTGTTCAGTGTTACTGTTAGGAGTGATGTTGCAGAATATCAGGACCCTTTTTGTGTACGGGAGGAGTCATTTGTCCTGAGTGCTTTTTAAGCCAGCTTGTTAAAGCAACAGACAGGTTAGAGAAAACTAATTTTACATAAAGTGTAAATTTTTGCATAACACATCTTGCAAAGCTCATAAAAACTTTCTGTTAGGAATGTAAAAAAAGTTCTAGTTTAAAAGAATCTTGGCCACTGGCTAATGTTTCACTTTTCAAAAGAATTCACACCAACATTTTCTTAGTGAGAAATAGGTTTCAAATACAGTGAGATGCTTTTAATTTTTTCAAAGTCTGTCCTTTATCCAGTTGCCATTAGAGGGAGTTTTAACTTGCTTGAGCTGAATCTGCTTGTAAATCTGTTTAGCAGTCAGATCAAGTTACGCACCTTTTACCCCTTTTACCTGGAATAAATGGAGACATATTCTTTATAATTCATATTTGTTTGCTTTCACCACTGTTTTCTTCTTTGGCTTTGTTGAACATTAAATGTTAAAAAGGAGTTTTACTTAAGCAGGACTTCCTTTGTTTTTAAAAATATTATTTGTTTTGGTTTTTGAGCTGCTGGTATAAACTAGGACCACAGATGAAAGAAAGTTCAACAATCTATATACTGAACCAATATCAGATACTGGAATTAGTCCCATGTAAATATTTTTTCTGCCTGGCAATGTGTGCATCTAACATTGTTCAATTTTACATCTGAAATTTTTTTCCAGGCAATCACTTGTCTTTATTCATCTCCCAATAAAAAAGACCAGAAAACCAAAGCCCTCTGACAGACTGGTGCCTCTTGACCTTTTTAAGAAAAAATTGAACTGAAAAAATTAAAATCCTGAACATATACCAAGCATTTGTATTTATATCTTGATATTTGTATGTACACACACGTCATGGTATAACCCCAGCTGGCAAGTTTGTACCACGCAGCTGCTCACCCTCTCCAGAGTGGAGAGAAGAATCAGAAAAAAGGAAAAAAACCCCATACAACTCGGGTTGAGATAAGAACAGTTTAATAATTGAAACAAAATAAAATGTAGTAACAGTAACAACACAACAACCATTCTGTAATAGATGTAGCAATGAAAAGGAGAGACACAGAGGAATAAAACTGAAGAGGGACAAGTGATGCACGATACATCCACTGACCGATGCCCAGCCCATCCCCACATTAAAATCAGCCACTGGGCATGGCATTCTGTGGTGTGGAATGGCGCTTTGGCAGTTTGGGTCATCATCCAGGCCATGCACCCTCACAGATTCCAATGTGCCTGCCCAGTGCCAGAGCACGAGACACTGAAAAGTCCTTCACTTTGTGGAAGAACTACTGAGCAAAAATTAGAACATCGAGTGTTATCAACATTGTTCTCATATTAAAACCAAAGCAGAGGACTGTATCAGCTACTGAGAAGAAAATTAACTCTATCCCCCCACTCAAACACAGGACAACACGCTGTAATATATAATATACGTATATCCCATATTTTTTACTCAAATCCCAGTTGTCAGGAGAGGAGTGACCTTTCTATTACTATTCAAAAATATTGAGATGAAACTTGGACAAGTTGTTTGCTTTGATAACAAATGTCACTGTAGTCAGCGTTTCTTACAGTTACGTGCTCATGTCTTGCTACAGTTCCATTACATCACTTTGCACCTAGTTTCCTTTTCTTTGATAGACTCTGTGCCCTACTTCTCACTCATCTTGAAAACTTGTTGCATCCCTATGGTTTTTTTACCTTCCCTTAATTAAAAGTGTGCAAAAAGTCTATAACTCATGGGGAGGACAGTTAGTAGCTTGAGCAAGATAGCATGTACTTAGCATGTGGTTTTCCTCACACAGTTTTACGGTGGTTGTACATCACTCTTTAAGCCATAAGCTTCTCTAGAGCATGAGTGGTCAAGTGTCTGCATCTGCTGATGCAGCTGTGCACACTCATGGAAAAGAGGAGAAGGCATTTCTCTGAAACTGTCTAGCACTTACTGCAAGCCACTGTCTTGCTGGCAGTAAGTCAGCTGGTAAAATATCTTACAGTCCCCTATGCTCTCTGCTTCTTCAATAGAATTTCTGTGACATTTTTGGGGTGTGTGTATGCCTGTATTTCCCATATGATGCAACTGGTTTGAGTACAGGATTCACATTTGTGCTGTAGTTATGGGTGTCAGGTTGCATTTCTCTTCTGATGGCCTCCTGGCTTCTACTTCACAGCTTTTTTCATGTGATAGTAGAACATGCCTCTTGGGAAATTCAACTTTTGGTGTTTGGACAGGAGGCCAAGAACCTCTGCTGGCTCTTGTGCTCTGTGGAGCACAAAACAGCTGTTGTAAGTAGTATGAAGAACAATTATTCACTAGGTCTGCAAAATAGCATGCCTGGGCAATGGCATGATCAGAGATAACTATTATTTGGAAGTATGGGCCCTCTGTATGTGTGCTGAGATAAAAATTTTCATAGATGCATAGAGGTGTATAAACGTAGACAACTAGAGAGATTCAGAATTAATAGCACCCCAGGCAGTACCTGGCTTATTGCTGGGCCTTACTCCCTTGGCCCAGGGGAAAGTTGCCACTTTCTGCTCTGGCATCTTTCATATAAGAGCAGTCCTTGAACATAGTTCTGGAGCTTGATTCCAAATTTTTGAAGTGGACTCCTAGAAGTCCTGAATGGGGATTCCTGGACTTCCTTCCTTGGCAAGGAAAGCACTTGGCCTCAGTGTTGTTGGTGCAGATGTTAGGCTGCCCTGGGGAGGTAAAGGCAAAGCAACAGCTTTCTGTAGTGCTTGGGCAGGACTGGGTTCACTTGGTGAAGAGGTAGATTATTGACAGCTGCAGCAGTGACAATGCTTGTCCCTCATGAAAAAAGAGCACAGGAAAATTGCAATAGGGGCTGTGTAAGGTGGGGGGAAAGTCCCTGCTCAATAGGGTGGGATGCCAGCTTTCTCTCAGATATTGACTTTTCAGAGATGACTGCACAAGCACTGATATCTTACACAAAGTCTGTTTTAAAATTGTCCATTGTCTTAGATGTCTTTGAAGCACCAAGCTGAGATGCTGGGCTTGAGGAAGATCCAGGCAAGATGACTGGATTACCAGATGCAAGTCACTCAGCTGGTGTCAAGACTCAAAAGCTTGTGAAACCATCAGCTGGAATGTCTTTGCATTCTGGCCTGAGAATAAGATAGCCCTTGCTATCTGCTTGTCCTTCTGCTGTGACAAAGACCCCTCTGAGTCTGCAGTCTGAGCTCCTCATCTTCTTGTGGTCATGCAAACAAGCCTCTTTTTGGCCAACTGTGAAGGAACAAGTCCTCGTATAGTTAACAGCTCTGGAGCTTGAACATTAACCAGATCCCAGCAGTTATTGTTCTGGAATCAGAGAATTTGACATGGGCTCAATTTTTTTATTTTAGGTGTAAAACCAGGAGTATGTTCTCATTTTAATTTGACAGGCTAGTTTGCATGACCATGCCTTTCAGTTTCTGTACCAAACACTTCCCATTCAACTGACTTGACGTGAAAGCTGGCACCAGGAGTCGTTGCTCATGAGGCATGAGATTCCCACTGTGTCACTGAATTTCTCCCCTGAATTTCTGCTAGTTGAACAGAATAAAGTAAGTGTAATGTCTCCTTTAACTCAGATGGTAGTGATCAGCTATTTTCTCTTTGCTTGCATTGAAACCTGGACAAACTGTAGCTTATGCAAGAAGGGTTTCTGGGGAAGCATGTAGAAACCACTGTCAGGAATGTCACTGTGACTGTAGAGTCAGGAACCAGTTGGTGTTTTATGGGAGGAAACATCCATCTTAATAAACAAAACTTCCACAGTGACCAACAGAAAAAAGAAAGGAATGGTTCCTCATATGTTGAGATATGATGTTAGAAGAATGAAAAATTACACTGGAAAAGGGCAATGGTTCTTTTCCCACTTTTATAAATACTAATTTCCACCTAAGGAAAAGCAAAAAACTGCACAGGCAAGCCTACAGATATGTACACCAACAGGAGCCCAGTAAGGTATGCACTTATCCATGCAAGATAGAATCCAGAAATAATTTTAGAAGAGATACAAAGGTTTTAGGAATGCTACATTTTATCATCACGCTGTGTGGCTGACAGCCTCTGCATCTATACATGACTGCATTTAGTCAAATCTGGGCTAAAACTAGTTCCTAGACTTTTTCATTCCTTGGTTTAGCTGAACAGGAAACAAGTAGGTTGAACTACTACAATGTGTGATAAAGTTTCTGTATTTATTTCTCAAGAGCTAATAGTGGCACCCATTACACCCTTCCTGGCTTTCATCTACCCATAGAACCTCCTCCATGCATTGGCCATGGCCAGTCTCCACTGTCAGACAGAAGACATGGATGAGCTGTCCACCTTCAGAGATGGCTTGCTTCTGGGTTGTGAAAATTACACTGGAGTTCATCTTTTGTGGAAAGATGCTGTAAATAGTCACAGAATCCTTGGAACACAGATTTAGAAAGACCAGAACTATGTATACAGAGAGACAAAACAATATCTTAATGTAAATTATGTATTGGTAAATCCAACCCCTTTCAGGAAATTTTAGACCTGTAGGAGAATGTATGAATGGAGAGAAAAGAATTGTCAGAAGATCTTAGTACCTTGGAGATGACAAATGTACGGGAGCCTTATACTTCAACTTATGTGAAAAAATCTATTTTATTTAATCTTTCATTTAATTTAGAAGCTTTATTTACACTTATTATAATTTCAACTGTCCTTATCCTGTAAAGCAGTACTAACACATTTAGTAGTTGTAACTTTGTGCTGTATGATAGAACCACAGGATAGAATTGTGGTGGCACTGATGCTGGATGGCAGTCCTGGAGCCCAGTGCCATTCCTGCCCACAGCAGGCTGCTCAGGGCTACACTCATATTAGATTAAAGCTACCTTTAAGGATGGTGGCTCCACAGCCTCCCTAGGCTGCCTGTGCACCTGCACAGGAAAAAAAAAATTGTTTAGGTGGAATTTCTGGTATTCCAGTGTGTGCCTGTTGTCTTTATTGCTGTCCTGGACACCACCATAAGATGTGTCTTCTTTTCTCCCACTAGATATACATACAGTGGTAAGGTCCCCTGAGTCTTCTGTTCTCCAGGTTAGAAAGGACCAATTCTCTCATCCTTTCCTGATATCACAGACACCGCAGTGCCTTAACAATCCTTAAGGGCACCTTTGCTGAAGTCACTTCAGTATGTTCCTTTGTACTGATGAATCCAGCACAGAACAAGGTAATCCAGATGTGTCTCATAGGGCTGAGTAGAGAGGAGGGTTTAGTTCCTTCCATGAGCTGGCAACACTGCCAAATACAGACCACAATGCTCTTGGACATACTTGCCAAAGAGAACATTGCTGCCTTCTGGTCAACTCGGGTCCACCAGGCCACTGTGACTCAGGGCATGCCATGAAGAATTTACATTTCCCAGTACTTCCATCATTTTCACTGAAATTAAATTAATTCTTCTTAAATCATTGCAAGTTATACTATATTCATAATGAGCACTGATTCTTGCAAGAGCAAGAAAAAACTACTTCCTGTGACTTTAATACTTCAAGGTCTGGAAAGAAAGCAAGAAAAGGAATAGTTGTGAAATTTTGAAAGCACATCATCAATCATACTGCACACCTAAGCTAACCTGAGTGGTTTAAAGGTATGCTAAAACTTCATCTTGGGCTCAAGATGACGCAGTTGTGTTAGATTAGTAGTGATGTGTAGTGACAATTTAGTTGCAGTAGAGCACAACTGAAAAGCTTTATGCTAGGGAGTTTCCTCAGCTTCAAACGCAATGTCCACCCCATTATTCACTGTACCCTTTTGTATTTTTCTTTTATAAATGGACAGACAAAACAGGAATCATAATTTAAGACTATTTCCATTCTCACTCTGGCAAGCTGGTCTAGGACTTGAATTTGGGTAGGCAGGGCTTCATATTGAAATTGCTTAGCCATCAGTCTTCCTCTAGGATATGCACAGAGAGATAAGATAGCGCAGTCTCTTTGGAAACTGTCTCTGTGTGACAGGAGAAAACAAGATCAAGACTGACAAGAGGTAGGTGGGCCATGCCTGACTTCTACCTTCTTCCTGGCCTTTGAGAAAGTGGGGAATGGCAACAGGGTCCTGGTACTGGTCCAGCACCTACACACTTCCCATAGTGCCTGTCCCAGCTGGGCAGGGAGAGCACAGCCTGAGTGCCAGCCTGGCTGCAGGGGGACAGCCAGCTGCTGCCACAGCCAGTGGGTGGGTCACAGTTTTGGAGCCTGCTGATGGAGATTTTTCTGTCAAAAAGTTTATTTTTTTCAGACTCTGGATTATCCCCTCCATGCAAAACCACTTGCTTACAAAGCTGCTGTGTCCTGTGCGAGCAGCAAATCTGGACTAACAATTTGCAGATGTAGCAGTGAGGGAGCATGCTCTGCTGGGTATGAAGGCTTTAATCAGAGGCTCTGCAACACAAAAAAGTGAGAGGAAGAAGGTTTTTGGGATAAAACTCTTCTTCAGTCTATTAAATTACCTGCTCAGAATTAGAGGAGAATGGCTCAAGGATTTCAAACTAATAACAATAGAGAGTAAAGCCACGGGGCAGTGAACACCATTTCTAATTATTTAACCTCATATCCATGATAGCGTAGCTAACCACAAAGGGGTTCATGTCAAACAGAGGATATGAGCCAGAGGTTGTGCTGAGTGCATGATCTTCTGTAATTTATGGCAACCAGTAACAAGTCCGGGCTTACAGAAAGGAAAGCACACATCTGTTAACAACTGGGTCCTTGTAGCAGTGTCTAAATTCACCTTCTGGTGTCAGCTACTGTCCCAAGCAGTGGGACAGAGCAATCCAGAGTTGTCTTTTCCGTGAGAGCAAGATGGGAAGGGGAGGGGGGTACCTCTGCCTTGCATTAATAACAGACAGCTAATCTTTGCACTCCACCATTTCTCACTGCACAACAGTGCACACTTCAGCACTAAAACATACAATTGTTAATACTATTCCAGCAGACACAAAGAAAGTGGAACATTGGCATGTGTTTTCTTAGCTGTTTTTATTTCAGTTTTTGCTTGGCATTCACTTTGACATCTGCAGATGCAAATCAAGCCTTTCTGCAAGACACACATTGGTTGAATCCAGGGTCCCAACAGAAGGTTGGGAGCTGGATTCTCCTATCTTTGAGCTGTATTCTTTGAGCTGGATTCTCTGTAAAACCACTAATAAAAACAGTGCTTCCTCCTACCATATTTTTCTCTTGGCATGGAGACATCTGAGTGGTGTATCTTCTTTATTCAATATACTATATCTGTGTTGAATTTGCTGTCCTTGAGAATGCTGTTGTCTGCAAATGATAGTTTCCAAAGCAAAGTAGATGTGAAACATTTTGGGAAACTGTTAAAATCACATTTGTTCTCATGTGCTTTCCTGTCATCCTCTCCCATGCAGTTAATCTTACATACTTTCCTAAGCTCCTTCCCTTCCTGCCACACATGATATTTCCTTCTGTCTAGGGCATACGAGTGACTTCTCCAACATAAATGCTTGGTTTCTCGTGTCCCTTTACAAGTGGCAGCAGTTGAGTATCAGCACTACTTGTTCCTAGGACTGGGCTCTTGTGCTACAAAACAGCCTTCCCTAGAGTGTTTGCAAAGGCTTTCTAAAAAGCAACCAGATCAGCATGCTTGTGTGGAAGCTGCGAAACAAACAAGGAATAATAACATATCTCCTACAGCTGCAAAATACCACATGTGGATGAAGATAATTCCTTCATTAGGTTCTGAACACAAAGTCTCACCAGAGAGTATCATAAAACCATGTGATGTCCCTAAATGCTGGATTTGCCATTTGGGGATATGAAGAAACTGAAAAATGTGTAAAATGAAAATCACATGTAGTGCAAAGCAGCCCCATAATGCTGGAAGTTGGTAACATCTGAAAGTGAGTAGCAAAACTGACACATAAAGATGTGCTCTGAGCCAATTTACAGCAAAGGGTAAAGATCATACTGCATCTGAGTCAAAACAGGGCAGGTACTACTCCCTAGTGACTGTACATCCAAAGAGTCTCTTGTGTACTGATTATACCAGAAAATGTATGGAATACATTATAATTCTAAGTGTTCCTCTGATGTGTTATTTCAGAAAACACCAAGAGAGTGGGATAAAATACTCAGTCTTTCAACCTGTGGTCATAACCATCCTAATTTCCATTGCTGTCAAAGATGAAGCAGAGATGTTCATCTCCACACAGCCACTTGTTAGAACTCAAGTATTCTGACAGAATGAAGGTTTTCAGCAGAAGCATTTTCAAGCTTTTCTGCAACACTTGGCTTTCTGGTGCTCATTTGGACTTTAACAGCTGAGTCCAGAAGGAGGGTCTCCAAAATGCTTGAATGTGGCATTCTGCAGTTGCTTGTTGTGCTTGCTTAAATCAAAGTGGTTATCTTGAAACTGTTGTGTCATTGGTTTGCTCAGGAGCTTTTAAATGTGGTTTAACTCTTCGAAGCGAAACAAAACCAACCAAACAAAAACCACCACAAAAACCACCAAAAACCCCACAAACAAACAAACAAACAAACAAACATTCCCCAAAAACCCCAACAAAACAACAAAGAAAAAAACCAACGAACCACCATCACCACCAACAACAAATAACCAAGAACCTCAGTCCTATATTTGATATTTTGTTAAGTGGCTGATCTGACTAATTCCTTCCTACAGTTATTCTGAACCATTCTCTCCCTGCTGTTGTTTTACATGCAGGAAATGTATTAATGTGCTAAACAAATACAACTACACTGTTTGGGAGATTAAAACCACGAGACAAAAAGCTGAAGTACATGCAGAAACTTGGATTTGAAGTTCAGAGAAAATGAAGGCCATCTGCTGTGCCATCCACAGCATCTTACTGCTAAAAATGTCTATGAAAACAAGATACAGTGAATAAGAAGACTGATATTTTGACTGAAAGGCCCAAAATCCTATGTTCAGCAAATCCAGGTGACAGTACCTGCATGTAAAGCAAAGTCATCTTGACTTCTGCCAAGTCATCATTAGAGAACACTGATACTGGAATTATCCACTTGTTAAATTCTTCTAGATTTTAAATTGCTGAACAAGATGTGTCACTGATGTGGAAACTATCATAATTTCCAGCTCTGTTTGGCAACTCCTTGCTTTGACAGGAAGACTGGTGACAAGTTAGATTTATTGAGAAGTAAATACAGGCCATTTGCTCCTAAGGAAATGCCCTCCTTTGGTCTCTTCCAGCTGAGGAGTTCAAATTCATGGACCTGGAAGACAGAGAGGATCTAGTATGATAATGCATGAGAGCATCAAGATGTGTTGCATTTTCTTAAGAAAAAACAGGGAAGGGTTGCATCTTAGAGAGCCATTCAGGATCAACATCTGGTATTCTGTTGCTAGTCATTCCAGATCTGGGTAGAGTGTGTAAAGCCTGGCTTAGGCAACAGAGAGATGGTTCCAAATTTCATCCTGGTTTTCACAGACTGTGGGACAACACCTCATACAAG
Source organism: Toxostoma redivivum (assembly GCA_013397375.1). NCBI lineage: Eukaryota > Metazoa > Chordata > Aves > Passeriformes > Mimidae > Toxostoma > Toxostoma redivivum. The sequence goes on along the minus strand of VXBI01009232.1, from coordinate 112,585 downwards.
GAGGATTCCTATCTCTTCAGACAACTCTATGGTGTCTCTGTGGACTGGTCCTTTGGCTTTTTGCTATGGGGAGTTTGGAAAAAAAGGAAGAGCTTCCAGAGATCTGCATCAATGAATGGGAATCTGAAGTGACCTTTGCTTCCCACCAAAGCTACTGGTGAAATTTTCTCTCCAACCCTCACCTGAAAGGTGGGAGTAGAGCACTCCACAAACAAGGACAATTTGATGGGGTAATACTCTGGTGTCGGGAGCCTTGGTGCCACGAAACCTTTATCCAAGACCTAGTAAATGCACTGATTTCTGTGTGTGGAGAAGAAAGGGTGAATCAGCAGCTGCTCTATCAGAGTGTCTGCTTGCCAGACAGTGGCCTGATGGCTACTTCTTCCTTCTGGGAAGAGGCACATGCAGATTAATATGTTCTTAAAAATGGGCATCCTCACTTCTATTTACAGATCACTGTATCGACAAAGGGATGCAAGACCCTCACAGTTCACCCAGCACATATACTGATTTCCAGAAGGCTGGTATTTGCCCTGGGCAGAAGCAATGTGGTGCACTGTGTCCTGCCTAGTAGGAGACATCTTCTTGTGGGTTGTGCTTTGGGAAATCTTGCTCACCTCTTTGGTCTCTCCTCTACAGCCTCCTGCTGAGGGTAGAGACACCTTGCTAAGATTTATGGACTTCCCTGATAAACACTGTATCCTTTTCTGCTCTGATCACTCAAAGAACTTCATAAGGACAGTAGGAACTTCCATCCCATGAGGAGATTCTTCAGCAGTTTGAGGTGAGATCAGGGACTTTTGGGTGGCTTGCTGGGACAACAGGGTGAAGCAGGCTGTAGTACAGTCTAGAACAGATCCCTTACCCTGTTGTTCTCATCTGGCATCAGCCTCACTAGAGGCTTCAGTAAAGTGTGGAGATTGGTCTCACAGTCTGCACAGCACCACACCTGGGGGCACAGCCACATCCAGACACCCAACATTTCAACTCTATCATTTCACTGCTAACCTACAGCCTCTGTGGCAAAGTAACCTAAACCAAATGTAATAAAAACAAGCTTCCACATGCTGTAATCACTAGACCTGCTCCTTCTCAGAAGGGACATGTACATTAAAAACATGAAGGACAAGCCAGGGATAAGAAAAGAGCCATGTAAAATCACTTTAGCATGTGGATTCTAACACCCAAATCCTCAACATTTATTGCATGATGCTTCATGCCTTCAAAAGCTTTGCAGAGTTAGCAGAGTCCAGCCAGGCTCCTGATAAGAAGTGTGGCTTGGAGCTGACTGGAATGTGTGCAGTGCTCAGTGAAACTTCTTCAGGACTCACCTTAAAAGCAATAAGTTGAAAGTGAACCCTGAATGAACTTTGACTGAAGTGTTTACTTTAGTGCAATCAAGTGACTGGAATAATAATAATAATAATGATAATCATCATCTTTACTGTTGCAATATAATTGGAATGAAAGGTAGCTAGATATCTCAAAGCTTCTTGGAAGGACTTCCTTATAATTTACACCCCATAGCTGAAATACAGATCCTGATACACTCATACCATACATCTGTTCTCCTGACTTTTTAACCATAGAGTGCTAGTTTATTACTGAGCTTAAGGATAAAAGAAGCAAGAAATGAAAGTAAAAAAAAAAGTTTCCTCTCCACTAAATACATTCAGATGTCAACCTCCAAGAGCCCTATACAATGTTTCATTCCGAGATTGTTTTACCTTCCCACTTATGAGGCAATGTTGTTATCAAATATGTTAAATTACAAAAGGCTTGGGTTTGAAAATGGAGAAATATTATTTGAAGATATTAACAAGAAAGTAAATTAAAATTAGTTGTAGTGTATCAGCATATCAAAATTTCCAAAAGGACAGCTTTATGAAATAACAGTTATGAGTCTACCATTAATCCTTGCTTTGATGAAAGTTTTCAAGAATGTCCAGGCTGGAGCTGGGAAGTCCAGCAGAGATTCATGCTACACATGAACATACACCTGCTCCAAAGAAATATTGCTATGGTCAGTTGTTGTCTAGGGGGAAATGTAGCTGACCACTGGACAGCATTTAGTTTGTGCCATCTCACAGACTGAAAGAGAATAAACGTTTCAAGAGCTCCCAAGAAAACAATTTACATTTCCATATCTAGCTTTGGCAAGAATCCTTGCTAGCCACATGCAGGCGCTTTCCACTGTTCACATAGCCACCCCAGAAGGTGTTCAAATATGGCATTTGCCTGTACCCACAATAGATATGCACTACATAAGAGCATATGAGTATTTATGTCTTGTCGAGCAACTCTTATTAGAAGTGATGTTAATCTTCCTCATTGGCTTAGTTTAGACAAAAGAGCATTTCAGCTAAATCCAACCTCCTTCTACCAGTTTCAGAGACAGGCAGGATTTTAATGACTTTTGCATTTTTACACCACCTTGCAATTTCCTCTGATTCTATAGGCAGTCTGGAACCACAGCATTTGATTTATTCTGTGGAGAACTTGAACATCTCAGCAGAAGTCTTATGGTTTCATGGAAGACTTAGCATGATAACAAGAAGAGTGTAGAAATGCTTAAGTTTAAAATTAAATTTGAAAAGCTTATATATTGATTTGTGGACTCTTTTTCAGTATACAGAGCATCCTCTTTTTGCTCTCAGCTCCTTATTCACTTTCCTGAATGTCTTTTCTTGTAGGATATAGGACTTGCTGGAGCCACTTTCTTTTCTACAGCCTTTTACGTTCCTTGGAAGAGTCTGACAAGGCAAATTCCTCTTCCATGCTCTACTTTGTGCAGCTGGAGTAACCTTAACAGAAAAGGATAAACTCTGAAGGCTCTTTATAAAGAGCTACATTCAGAAATAGGTTGATTGCTCAAAACAGGATAACAATCAAACTGTCTGTCTGAGACTGTTAAACTGTCTTGTGCCCAAAAATAACTCTTAGAGGGCTCTTGAGGAAGGTGGTGCAACAGGTTGCCTTCTGGGTGAAAGACTGTGAGGTGTTTAAAAGCATGTCTAGGAAAGCTGTATGCACACATACTGTATCAAGACATGAAGGGCACCCTCATTCTTCCCTGTGTGAGCTGGCCAGCAGTAAAAGAGTAGCAAATAATCTGTCTAAAAAGATTAAAGAGTCACAAATGAAGTGTCTGTGCTAGGAATTTAACTTTTTGATGCCTGTTTGCACAAGTATCAGGTTTTTACTTACTTCATTTCTCCCATGGTGTACCCAAACTGTGCTTTAAGTGTGACCAGATAGCTCCAGGTAGAGAAAGTTAAATAGGTCTGAAGTGCAGCAAAACTTTAAGTTAAGCTGAAGAGATAACACAGCATCCCTGCTGTTCACACCCTATTACTGCCTAGATAAGGAGTTATATGTAAACTCCTCATGGTCTCTCCTTTGACATCTCCCTGGTCCTGAAAGTCTCTTCTGCATGTCAGAGACTATCTAAGCCTGCTGCTTCCCTCTCCAACCGGTAATATTCACAGATTCCTTGCTAGGGGCACACACCTTCACAGGTTCCTCTACTTGAAGTAAAAAATTTAGTGGTTCTCTTTAGAGTGATCACCAGCAAACTAGGCAAAGGAACTGACATATAAATTGTAGTTATTTGGGCTTGTAGTTGGCACCTGTGGATATTGCCCTAGCAGTTAATAAATCTCAGCCAGGCTGATGAGCTTCTGACTCTTCTATTTTCTGCAGGCAGTCAGCACCAGAGCAGAATCTGTCTCTCAAGTACTTCCCCCTGCTCATGGTGCTCACACTGCCTTGGCTGACAGAGCAGGGAAATGCCAAGCTGACAGAGATGAGCTATGTAATTCTGACCTCTTAGGCAAACTTGAACCTTGTGTATTCTGTACAGCACAGGGCTAAGGCTGCTGGTCAGTGAGAGAGAGGAAGGAGCACAACCCTCTTCCCAAGAGCTGTCTTTCCTGACAGCTTAGATGTACTTGAGGAATTGCTATGACAGCAGTTGATGACCGGAGCTCCTTGCTGATGAGCACTTTCTTGCCAGGACATGGTCGAGGCACCATGTATTCCCTTCACTGCTCCTGCCCTAAAATTTCTATCCCTTTTCTACTCCTGCAGTTATTCATTCCTCAGATGTGTCCACCCTCCAACACTGCCTTTCAGTTCTTCTCGGGCACATTTTGTCACATCCATGTATTTCATGCATCAAGCATCTTCATCACAGACATCTTAAAACCATCTTTTATGGGGGTTCCCAGTGATGCCTTTTCCTGGTCATAAAAAATTGAGAGCCAGACACAGTTAAGGGATAAGGGGTTTTTACCTCGGTATTTTAATAAGGATCTTTAATGGTGCACCACTTGGCCAAGGTGGGCAATGCACACACACCATAGATGGTGTATACAATTTATAGACCTTACAAATTAGCCTATCTAACAAGGGTACCCCAGTGGGAGGCCTGGATAAATGGCATGATATTCCTCCATTTGAGGAACTCCCCCCTGATGGGCCAAATCTCGAATTTACGGGATATGTTCTAGAGAGGACCTTGGTATCCCAAGATAGCGTTGCGTTTTCCAGCCTCCTACTATGAGGCCTTTAGAATATTTGATCTCCTGGACTAACCAAATATTAGGACTATGCTAAGTTATCAGACTTAAGGAATTGCAAGTATGCTTGCTAAGAGGGTATATAAAAATTATATGAAAGGTATATAAAAGATAAGACAAAAAATCATCTTGGCATCACTAGTGCAAAGGCTTCTGTGCTGGAACATACCTATGTTCCATCAGCAGTTTAGAATATAAGGGGTCCGCTATGATTTTCATGACTCACTGGAAGGGTCTCCATAACCCCATTGTATCTCTGGTGCAAATAATTCTAAATTTTATCTAATTCAATGTGCCTTTCTATGTTTCATCCATATAGTAAGTAATAGAACATCAAACTTTGGGAAGCTGCATTTTAAAAAATTCTTATTAAAACCATTTTTGCTAATACCTCTGTCAGTGATTCTCTAAGTGACCTAACCTACTCATTTGCAACACTCTGGGTAGGTCACTCACTCAAAGCTTCTTCTACTCCTCAACTCTGCAAGTTGCGCTCAGCTGAGTTGCAACTGAGCCTTAAGCCCGCTAAAAGACCTGTCTTATTCCCCGACACACACTTTCTTCTATTTGGTAGTATTACTTTGTTCAAGTTTGATAATGTATGTCTTTTATAACTAAGGCTATAGGACTTGAGTTCATTCTATTATCATCCTACTGTGAGCTTTTCATGCTGGTGTGAGTGAACCTCCTATATATAACAAGCAATAATAATCTGACTTTATCAAATGGAGTACTTCTTTGTGAATGGGCATGAGTCATCAGAATACATGAAAGCATGATTTGCAGGTTGGCACTGCTAACTCTGCATCTGTTTCTTGTGGCCAGTGAATCTGCCCTTACACTTTACAGCTGCTTTTGTGAACCAGGAGATCACACTCTGAACTGACCAGCCTGTGTAAGCACTGCAGACACATTCCCAACCTGACGGCATCCACATGGCTGCTTAAAACTCATGTTTTGTGCAGGGGCACAGTGAGTACATGCAAAGCCAGCTTACAGCCCACATCCCCTTCTCTACAGAGGCATTTTCTCATGGTGATTAATACCACAATCAGCTTTGCTTGCTGCTGTAATAAAGATCAAATATGGGAACAGACAGGCTGCTTCCCACTGCCAATAACCAAGAGCTGAAAGCACAGCCGTCTGAATCCTATGATGGTCTTTGGCCAGTTCTTGAAATGTTTTCTGCTATTGCCATCCAATGTAACTGTATTATGAAATGATACCGTGATGCTTGAGAGGACACAGGTTGGAGAGACAATATATAATGCAAATGAAGTCACTGTTTATTGTGCACAAATAAAAACACTGAAAGAATTAATGACTTTTCTTTCAAACTTAAGTAGCTTGTTTAGATGATGATCCACCCTGAGAAACACTGCTTTCTCTGCGTCCGCTTACCATTTGTGCATTCATTAAACAACAAACTACTAGTTGTCAGCCGTGAAGAGGCAGAATAGTGGTTTCCTCTTATTTCTTTTTGAAGACACCATCCAAATCTGTTCCTTTTTTCCCCCCAAGTTCACGTGTTCTCAGTCTTACATCAGATGTGAATTAGGGTTGACTCCTTACCGCCGCCGCAGTTCAAATCAGGGAATCGGGTCCGTTCAGCGGCAGCTCCCGGGTGTTTGGGATGGATGTGCCCAGGCTGCAGCGCAGCTCCCGGACCCTGTGTCCTCGCTGCCCTCCTCCGCTGGCCGCAGAGCGGTACTGCCTTGCAGCCCTGCTCCCACCCCTGCTTACGCCTTCCTGAAGCAGCCACCAGCTGCCTGGCGCGTCCCTGCTTCTCTCAGTGCCCACTAGATGGCGCCTCTGATTTTAACAGGAGCTCGTAAACCGTAGGAGTGGAAGATTTCAAAGCTTCACTCTTAGTGTTCCACATTCTACGTCTGTGCGTGGATGTGTGTGTTTCTGTGATCGGCTGTGTGTCTGTGTTTGTGATGCAAAGAAGACTCGAGGTCAAATAAGACAGGAGAACATCTTCACTGCTCTGTGTTTCCAAGGACTCTGAGGGGGCAGAGATATATTTTGTACTTTCACACCCTGTTGCTTCCTGGCTTGTGGAATACAAATGGTAAAGAGACACTGTTAAATAACCTGCTGCAAATATAATACTGTTGACACAGTGCAACCTGAGACCAAGCTCAAAAAGAACATTAAAAAACAGCAACAACACCAGCAAAGAGGTACATTACTCTGTCTTGTAGTGTATGCCTTGTGTACATATGCAGGAATAAAGGAAACGGACAATGAAGGTCTTAGTCGCCAAAGTTCTTTAGCTGCTGATATGTCTCAGAAATGCCTGCAGCAGAGCTAAGTCAGTGCCCTAGTTAAAGAATAGCAAGGGACACTCATTTTCAACTACCTGCCTTTTAGCATAAATATAGTTGAGTCTATAAAGTCAAGACAGAATTTTATTTTAAAGTTACACAGTGCAGTTAAAACTAATGTTAAATACAGACCATAAAAGTAGACTGGCTAGTCATTGTTACAAGTTACAACAAGTTCATTTATTTAAATTATCTTGATTGGTTTATAACAGGCAATTGCAACTTCTTCCTCTAGGAGCAGGTGCTCCTGCTTCATTTTGTTATTTCTTTTCTGCAAGTGACATTGTAAATGTGGGTGGAGAAAATTAGAAGTTTTATACAACAACATGTTCCTATGCTTGGACAATACAGCCTTCAGTTTGACAAAGGCTGAAGGTGAAATCCTGTCACTTGAAACTTGAAGTGTGTGCTGGCTATGGGAGGACTCTGCAGTGAGAAACAGCACGAATGGAATGTGGCTGTTTTCTCTGACAGACCTGGGGCCGGTCCCTGCAGTGCTTCAAAAAGAACAGAGAGGAAAAGTGGGCTCTAATCAGGAGGAAGTAAGTGATCACGATGCTAGATATAACAAGCAGTCACATGTACCTTCATGTCAAGGACATTTTCTGAAAGCTACTTCTTTCCAATATATTAGAAGAAACTGAAACTGTTTACAGGTTGACCTTCCATGACTTCTCTTTCTTTAATCCTGGGACTCTTGAGGTTGCCAAGTGATTCCTGCATTGATTTAATTGTCAGTCCTCCTGAGAACCTCAGAAATGTCAGTGAGCCACTGACTACTGTTGGCTAGTAGTTGAAGGAGCAACTGTGCTGTTTCATTACCTAGACGACTTTCCCTTTTTGTATGTATGAGTCATACTAAAAATGTCTATGAAATGAAAGCCAGTTTGGCCCCTCTGTGCTACCAATTATTGCTACTAATCAGCACTTCTGTTGCTGTTTACAGCCTCTTCTGTAATGCACAAAACTATTTCTTAAAGCAAAAAGAACAACAAGCAGACAAATTGCCCTACATCTCTCCAAATGGAAAAAGTGTTCAGGACTTCTTTATGCACTAGGAAGAAGTAAGAATGGGCATATGTCCACCATTTTTTCCCATCCACAAATGCATCCAAGCAGCTCAGGTCACCGCATCACTTCATACCTTCTGAGTACTGTAAAACATTATAATACCCTTACATCCACAGTGTAGGCAGGCTGTGACTTGTGACTCCTCAGATGTGTCTGAAAAACTGCACTTCTAAGCAGTGCTATGTATCTTTCTCAGTGATTCCAGAGATTCATAAAGGGGAGGAGATGTCTAGACCGTGGCCTAAATTGCTTTTCTTTCCCCTTAGTTGGGTAGAAAATGGACAGAAATGAATGTGATGTATTAACATCTACTCCTTTTGCTCACTGTCCTGGAACTTGACATGGGCAGAATAACATTCCAATCTGCAGTTGTTAAAACATGCTATCTAGTACATTGCTTGACACAGCTTGCTTTCTTTGGTTAAACAAGACCTACAAGCTAGCCTGTTAGACATGATTTTCCCCATAATTAATTTTTTTTTACATTCTTCTGCAATAGCATTTTAAGTATTTTTGCCTCTGGCTAAAGAGACAAGTTGAATTTCTTGGTCTCAAGGTGGTGTCCAAATACAGCTGGATGGTAATGAACCTGTTTTAACAGTTTGGATTCAGTCATGCAACACAGGAAACAAGCTGCATAGACTTTCTTTAGCTTCCAGTTCAGGGCCTGAGCATCCTGTGGCCATGTGCAGCCCATAGGTGATGTGGAGAAGCACTCATTTTCCTTGCCAGTCATGAGAGATTTGGGTGCTGGGTGGGGTTTGAGGTGGAACAGGAGCTGAATAGCAGCTCTGCTTTGGGCCAGTTATTAGTCTTCTTGTTATCAAGCATGAGCAAGCCTGAGCACAAAAAGCCTGGTAAGGTCATAGGCCAAAGACAGTGTGTAAACTCTCTGCCAGAAAGCTCTTCATGGGGCTGTGGTGTGACTCCAGAGTGGTTTTGCTGCAGGGAGTGGTGTTTTGTTGAACAAGACTTTTCTGAAAAAAGAATCAGGTCCAAGATGAAAGGACACTGAGTCCTCATCATCATTTTTTTATGTGGCAAGTTGTTATGGAGAGGATTTCTGCTGTGGAATGGCATGAAATTGACTTATTTATCTTTCTCCTTTCTGGGGCAGTCACACTTTTACAGACATGCTTCGTACCTTAAATTTCCACAAGTAACACGCTGTTTCTCTTCAGCAGGCCTGTTCACAGCACATAAGGCTGGTAAATCCCAAATGCGTAACACTAATCAGTAAATTTGAGAGCCCACCCAGGAAGCACTGATTAGGAGACTTTGTATTTGGATGTTCCTCAGTCCATCTTCCAAATCATATCCATGAAACCTCTCCCAGAAGCTTTATGCTCTTTTTCCAATTTAACTGCGTTAATGTTCATTTTCTCATTGTACCTAGAAAAAAAATAGGAAGAATGCTATTGATTTCTGTTGAATATCTTCTTATATGCTTTAGCTCTTCGAAATCAGCAACAGCATTTGTAGGCAAAAGTGTTGTTCATCACAGATAAGGGACACAGAATAAGGGAAATGAGTTGCATATCTGCTGCCTTCTGCAATGCCATTCAATCAGAAAGCATTTAAACAGGCTTGAAAAACATTAGTTTGGTCAGAAATGTCAAACGTGCCCTCTACAATACTTTTGAACAAATGTTATTTGTAAGAGAAGTGTAAAAGCTACCCTCTAATGCACAGCAACTTGGATGGGGCAGAACCCTCCTACAGCTGTTGCAAAGAACTGCTCTGTCCTTTTTTTGCTCATTATCAAGCCACAAGACTCTACCTGTGCTTCACAAAGAGCGACTTTTTAGTGTTTACACAGGTGGGCTAGGCAAGGGGTTGTGAAGGCTTTTGGCAGCTGTGCAAAAGGCTGCTGTGAAACTATGAGAACATGTACATTTCTAGGGTTGAGTTATTTAAAACACACATTTTTGAAAGTGCAGTGAATTGAATTCCATGCTTGCAAAGATAAATGTAATGCTAACACAACAGATGAGAGACTGCAGTCTGGTATTCATTGCCTGAACACGACCCAGAGTGGCTCTTTAAACCTTCCCACAGCATCTGCACCCACTGAACCTCCACCATGGTCTGGAAGGATTACTTCTGCAGGGCGAGAGTTAGCTCATTTCCTCTGTCCTTGCAGGCCTTGGTCTTTCTGTTGAAGCTGCTGCTGATGTGATAGCCTGAACAGCTGGTGTGTGGAACATTCTTGAGGAATTCAAATTGGGGACTTAGATATGGAGGGGCTTCCTCCCCTTCAGGAATTATTAGAGTTCCAGTGGTAGTAACTGAATTTTGGGAGTTTTCTCTGAGAAGAGAAAGGAGAACTGCAACACGGAGGCAGGCAGGGAAGTATGGCACTTTATGGCACCTTATGGCCACCTTGAATCTCCCGGGCTGCAATCTGGTGGGTCAAGGTAAGCAGCACCAGGAGCCTTGTTATGGTGGCACAGTGGAGCAGAAGTGGAGGCAAGTTGCATGCAAAGCTGGGCAAAAAGCTATGCTTGGTGAGCCTTCCTATCCTCCAGGATCAGGGGAGGGCACAGAAAGTGTTAATAATCAACACCACTCCTACTCCGGGCGTTTTTGAGTTTATTGTGTGTTCCCCCATTCTTTCATAAAACAACAACACAGGGAAGGAGGTAGACAGAGAAACAACTGACCAGGGAGAAGGTGGCTGAAATGGAGATTTGTTTCTCAGAATGCAGAGCTAAATTCATGGACTGTATTCCTAGAACTGCAGGTCCAGGGTGGCATTTCTTGATTGCTCTACTTATATCCATCTTTGGTGCAAACAGACACACAGTCACCACTAGCTATCCTGGTGAGGCCCAAAGCTTGCAAGGTCTTTGGAGAGAGATACTTTTTTTGTCTGCCCTAGTTTTGGGTCTCTGTAGATTTCAGTGTTTTGGGATCAGTCCCAGGGATTGAGGGGAGGGCATCCCTGCTCCCTGTTCAGTGGGGAGTCACAATGCCATTTGTCACCCTCAGCTGCCCTGCCATGGGTTGGACATGTTCTTTCTCCACAAGATGTGGTCATCACTGACATCCCTGCTTGAGGTAAACATGCTGAGAAAGGAAATCTAATTGAGCCAGCCAAAGCCACAAGACTGACCCATCTCAGGACTGAGCATTTCCTGGCCCTCTGTTCTATGCTCCAGCTACAAAGATGCATTTCTCACGTGGTTAGTCATTGAATATCATTAACATCACTTCAAGATAAAAGTGTGGAATGGCAGCAACTAGAGCTCATCACACCTTCCCCCACACCCCTTGCCTTTGCTTCTTGGCTTTTTTTTTTTGTTGTTTTTTTGTTTCTTGTTTTACAGTCAGATTCACAAAAACTTCCAAATCTCCTCTTCCTGCATTTTCCCAAGCAATTGTAGTGCAACACATACTTCTGGGGGAGGATGCTGAAGTGTTTTAGCTCATAACTGGCACGAAAAATTTACTTTGAATGCAGAGCTTCCGGAGACAATTATCCAGTTTTTGGCCAGTCCCTCCTAGCATTACTCAGCCACTGAGATGGGTGGGCAGGGGAGTGGGAATCTCCTGTGGTATCCTGGTGCCTGCACCCCTGCCAGCAGGGAACCTTGCAGCTGGGGACCAGGGCTGGGGCTGCCTCGGCTGTCCCCTTTGTGGTGTTTGCAGCAGGCACTCGTTAACCATGTTTGGACTGCTTAGCCAGGGTCTTTACTGTGCCACTTCTGCTACCTTTACAGGCTGTGCTACTTAAGCTAACAAAAAGTTTGTAAGGGAATAGGATATGAAACACGTAAATAAAAGTATCAGGTATCCCTAAAACATGTGTGGATTAAGCTGGTGAAAAGGTGAAATTTCTCTTCCCCGTTAGTTAATGTCTGTTTTTCTTGGAAACTGCACTTTGAGGGCTGCCCCCCTTTTGCTAAAGTGATAAAAGATACGTTTTCTTATCTGAATGCAATGACATTTTAAAAGGCTCCCTTTGTTGTTTCTAAACCTCCATGTCAACAGTTATACCTCTTATACAATTTTCTTCGTATTTACTTAATATAACTCTACCTTGTGTTGATATAAAACTAGACAGCATACTTTTAACTTCTCAGTACTTTTGTTGGATGAAAATCTTTACAATGCCAGACTAATCTTTCAGGACTGACAGCATATTGGCATGGCATGACAATTTAAATCCACATTGGAATATGTTTATCCATCACCTGGCATTACGATACTTTTTTTTTAACTTATGGCTTCTAGACGCTGTAACTTTTGTTTCAAGCTGAGTGTTCTTAAAGGTCAGGTGTCTCAATTTTAACTCTTCTTTACAAAAGAGTTTTGAAACTTCCTATTCATAGATATCAGGAAGGTATTTCACAAATAAAATAAGAAAAACCCTTTGGACATAACTTTTCTAACCTTTGTTAAGTAATTTCTCTGTTAATAATTTACTTATGAATTTGAAAAGACAAGGTTTATTCTATGACCACAAGGATGAAAAATTCAATTGTTACTTTCAAATAAATGCAAAAGGACCTACCTTTTCAGAAAAAGAATAATTAGGATTAAGCTTATTTTAGGTGAAAGTGAGGGAGACATCCTGATGTGGGAAGAGAAACTAAACTAAAATTCCTCCAAAACCTACTTTTTTCCCAGCAGTAACCATCAGCAGAAATAGTCTGCAATTCTGCAAAACTATATCTGAGAATCTCCACCCTGATAATGAGACACTTCCTGCATTTATTGGAAGACAACAAACACATGACTTTGTTCTTGTCAATATCATACTTTCTGCTCTTCTGAGGCCACTTGAATACACTGTTTGCTAACTAGATCTATCCATCAGTTTAAAACTCCTTCTTAGAATGGTTGTAATGACCCACTTCCTGGCACCCCTTGTCATGGCCAGCAGAGTGAATAAGTTGTGGTCAGAAAAGGACAATAGGTTTAACCTGTGACTAAATGAAACAGAAGGAGCAGTCCTGAGTGGTAATGAATGCTATATGGAAGATGCAGAAGGAAAAATTTGTGTTATATGGAAGATGCAGAAAGAAAAACCTGTGGATACCAGACTTCATTGAAGAGTTTAACTCACTTTTGTTCTCAACTTCTCCTGTGTTCTCACTCAGCTCCTGGAAAAATAAAAAGCAGACATACTGAGACCCTGTTACTTTAGCTTGTGACAGAGCAAAGCCAGGAATTTCCTTTTTCCTCGTCCTTTACTATGAAGACTCAAGGTGCTGGGAAATAACTTGGGTACTAGTTTTGAAGAAGCAACCCAGCTAAAAATCACCAAGCAGAATTTTCCTCAGAAACTACAGATTCATGATCACACTGAGAAGAATATGGGTTGAAAGTTCTTAAAATGGAAAATATTATGTGGTTATCAACAAGGGTGAATACTGAAAGAAAAATTAAAAGGAGAATACAATTCTTCCTTTACAATAGTATAAAGGAAGAAAGCAGGAAAACACAGCTATTCAGGAAAGATTATTAGGTAAATTCTTATGCTATGAGCTGCCCAAAGATGAAGTCAGAGTGTTATTGCGATTTGTTTTGACAATAGACAGTATGAACTTTACTCACCAATGTAATAATGGAAAACAATTTGTGTGTGTCACTATTGCTTGCACATTTTCAGGGATAAATTCCTGCTGGATTGGTCTGCACTGTCACTTCTGCTACCACTGTTGACTGAAAACAAACCAAAGCAAAGTTAAAATCCTGCTATTTACAACTAGCCTTGAAAAACGCTATCAAAACCAGCTAATCCTGAGTGTTTGAGTGTTCAGCCAAAGCCTACATATAAGCTGAACCACAGATAGAAAAACCCATCTGCATCTCTCCCATACTTTGAGTGGTAGTCCTTGACCTTAAGCTCTTTTAACTGAGAAATGAACTTGGTACAGTTCAATGTCTGTAATGTCTCAGCAAGTGACATCCTTGCTTCTAGCTTAAGATACTCTAAGTACTAATCTTGGAAGTGGCCCAGGGAACTCAAATATTCAAGTTTACATGAGCTGTGATTATTTGATGAACGATATTTCAGAGGAAAGTATCTTCTAGTCACATGAACAGAAAGAGAGGCAAATGTTGCTGTTTTCTCACTGTCAATGCTCCTGGAAAACAGTGGGAACAGGTGTGTATAGTCAGAGGAGGAAAACACCCAGAAAGGAAGGGAAAAGAGAATAGAGATGACTTAACGTGATTTCAGGTCTTATTTAAAAAGTCCTCTGGAAGTAAACCGTTCCAAAGCAGTAATATGCAAGCATCACAGTCTGAGAGTGGAAGGACCTCTCAGGTCACAGAGCCCACCTCGCTGAAAAGTCACAGTCACGATTTAGGATGTATTAGATGTTCAGCCAGAGGTTAATTAGCAGCAAATAACTCTCTGCAGCCTTACTAAGAAACCACTGCAGCCAATGTCTGTTGAACTTAACAGTGTTCACTGTTGCAAGAGCAACCTGAACAACCTCAGCCTTCCTGGCTTGTCAGCTTTGAAGGGTGTTTAACAGGTCATTCATTGCAGCAGTGGATTAGTGGAGGATGAAAAATGTATCATTTCAGTTCTTCTCTCCCAGCAGCAAGCAGCTGATGTCATGGCATGTTAAACATGTTTATTCAAGCAAACTCTGTTCCTTTTACTTTTGCTGAATAAGTGCAAGTTCACCTCTCAACATACAAATGTTGCTAGCACACTGACTGCTGTGAAAGAAATGTATATTGTTGTCTGTGATTGAATGGCTGTTTAACACGGTGGTGAAAACAGAGAGCTGTGGAAAAGTTCTTAGAGGTAATGGATTTTCAGTAGTCATTCTTGAGTTCTCCTTTCTAGCTGCTCATGATACACAGGGAGTGACATTCACATTAGTGATCAGCAACGTGACCACCCATCTGAAACCTTATTCAGCTGGGATGTTCCAACCCAGGTATACTGTGATAGTCCAGTGGGATCCTTGACTCACTGTAAAGTTTTTAATCACTCATTACAAAGGGGTTTTGAAGGCAGGAGATATGCATGCTGCACAAAGCAAGCTGTGGCTAACTCAGTATTCTGGGTGCAAGGGGGAAACAACCTCACTCCGCCACTTGGACTCAGTAAAGCACAGGCTATGCCAGGTCTGGCAAAGACAGCTTGTTTGCTGTTCTACTCTTACTCTTGCTTGGTTTGGGCAATGGTTGTGGTTTCAGAGTGGTATAATGACGACTTCAATCCAAGGTCTTTGATTCACACCTTCCTCAAAATTTGCTCCAAAGTACATCTCAGAAAGAAAATGTGTTTTCTGCAAGCAGTTTTAGTATGTTACAGAATATTTAAAAACTGTTGATCCCAAAATCTTAAGTAGTTTGCACATAATTTTTTACAACCACATTTATTTATCCACCCACTTTCAGGTCAGTCTGTAATTCTCTTTATCATCAGTGACTTTGCAAAAGATTGCAGTTAACTCCATCTGTAGTGCCCATCATGTGTAGGCCACTGGAAATACACAATTAACAGTTCCTTCCTGGTGCCTATTGTCCATGTCAAGCTCATGGGGATCTCCTGGAAATTATACCTCAGATATGTTGCATCTGTATAAAGTACCTGGATGACCAGGTTTATTTGTGTATTGCTAATGAAAAATACAATAATTACTTTTGCAGTTTGGAAAATCTCCCTTAAGATATGTATTTTAACAGTAGTTTTAGTTGCATTTTATAGAAAGGAACAACTATAGTGGCAGGAAATTTGGATTTCCTGTGATGGCATTGACACTTTTATCTTTTCTGCCTCGATGGTGTTGATGAAGTAGTGAGATGGTGGTGATGAGATGGAGAACTATGCTTTTTGAAGTCTGGTTTCACTAGGATTGCATTGCTTGCCCTTTCATTTTGAAATAGGAAGAAAAATTCCCAGCAAGACTATGATTTTTTCTGCTACTTGCTAATAAGAAGAAAAGCCCTTGGCGTTGAGGCGTATGTGTGAAAATCTGGATTCTCATGTCCCCATAAGAATGAAAACACCCAGAAAGAGCAGACCTGTACCCAGTATCAAATTAATTACATTTGTGGTAAAATCACAACCTTCAACGGCATGATAGAAAAAACCTTGATAACAGTGCACCAGTATTTTCAGGAATCACTACATTATCACTACGATACATGTCTTGGGGCTTATGACACATGTCTTGATTCCAGAGAGGACAAGGTCAACTTTTGCAGCAGCCAGGGATAGCATGGTTAGGACCCAGGGGTTTTTCTATACTACATCACATCATTACCAGGGACAATGGGAAGGGAGCCTCTTCCAAGGAAAGGGGTTTCCTTCCAGTCAAGTAAGCATGATGGAAGGAGAGGTGGGGTAACACCAGTTCCAAGCTGGAAGGAGCAGTTGAATAATGCTGGTTCCAATCCAGAGGGAGAGGCTGAATAATGCCATTTCCAAGCTGTATGGAACAGTCGACGTGGTGTGGCTGTGGTCAGGCCAAGCTCTGCAGTGAGCATTTTTGCAAGTGAATTGCTCTCTCTGTTGTACACTTTGTTACAAATATTGCTGCTGTCAGTGTTTGTTTTCTCATCTCATTGCTTTTTCCAGTAAATTGTTCTCATCTAAATCCATGGCCTTTACCTGTTGTGCCTCCAGTTCCTCCCACTGCAGGAAGAAGGGGAGCGAGCAAGCAGCAGCATGCTTTGGAGAGTCTCAGGGCGAGCACGAAACTGAGGAGTACTCTTCCTAAACCACGACACCAAGCTTTGCCTGAGCTGTGCTTATGGCACTGAAAGCCTCCTGACAGAAGGTGAGCAAGGTGGCTGATGCCCTGGGCTGACCCCAGTGCCAAGAAGAGGGACAGGAAGGAGGAACAAGGAGCTGTGTGGCTTTAACAGCATATCTGTGACCTCTTGCCAGGCATGCTCCAGACAGGTCATTCTTTCACCTTCAAAACATGGGCAAAATTTGGACAGCATCCAGTAGCAGCAGGGAGGACTTCTTGTCAGCCACTTTCCCAACCAGAAAGAAAAGCAAATGGCCCCTTGAAGGAAATTAATTGCTTTCCTAACTTGGCATTCCTTCAGACCCCCAGACCTTCCCTGTAACATCTCTGGAAGCAGACCAAGTGGCAACACAGACGAGGCTAATGAACGCCAAATCCCATCCCTAAGCAGAGATTTTGCTCCCTGAAGTGAGAAGTGCCAGCATCTTCATGGAGTCTGTAGTGACAATCTCACAGTGTGTACTGGCCCTGGTAGCACACACGTGTAATAATGAAGGGCATCTGTATTAACTACTGAGGTGAAATTCTGTTTAAGTAGGTTGCCTCTTTAAATAATTATTATCTTAATTTTGGTTGATTTCTAATTTCTCCATAGCTTGAAATGACCCAGGTTTCTTTCCTTTTTTTTTTTTCCAGGTAGATGTTCTTTTGTTCTGCCCAAACACTTCATTTTGCAAGAAAAAGGCCTGATCAAACTTGCCTTGGTAGATGTCTGACTCACTTCTGTTGGGCTCTTTCCACTTTGGCAAAAGGCACACTGTAGACATGAAAAGAGCTGGTGAGGTGTTTAATATGAGAGACAGTTCCCTTGTAGAGCAGCAAGGTGGTGAGAAGGAATCTGTGTGTTTAAAGACCAGAGTGGTAGAACTGACTTGCTGAAAGTGATACTTTTATACTGAATTTCTTTCAAAATTAATGAGTTGGGTAACTGTTTTGTTGTAGCTGCTTAAATATTTGAATTCTTCAAGGCTTTTTGGTGTTCAGACATGGAGTGGGAACAATAGAGAAGAGGAAATAACATTAGCAAATGTTTTTCTCAGACTTTGATGCTTTGACAGAAAAGCTCATAAATGATCTATGGTCCATTGAACTTTTTCCAATACTACTTGTAACTTTTAATGACTATGAAGTGTACTCTATGGACTCCAAAATGAAAATTGCTGACTAGAAAATTCTTTGATTTGGAAGGAAAAGAAAGTCGTAATTCCACAGAGAGTCTCAATAAATTGAGGAGAGACAATAGACAGGGAAGATTGTACAACTGTTTGTGTAGCTGAATGTATATCATTTTTCTCAGATGTATTGACTTTATTTCCAGTCTGGAATAGCTTACCTTTTAGAACACTAGGATAACAAATGTACAAATTTATATTTTCACTAAAGATCTCTTTCAATATAAAGTCCCTAAAAAAAAAAAGGAGGAGTATTTAGTATTTTATTATTCCATACTAATACTTGACAGTTATAGTTTAGAAGTGGCATTCAGATAAATAAGCAATATATTACATGTAGAGTCTCCATAGAAGAGAAAATGGTTAAAATCCATATAAAGACTTTTCTGATGACAAGTGATTAAGTCATTTAATCTAAAAGATTTCTTGGCCTTGGCTCTGGATATGATACCATAAAAAATCAGTCCGTATCTTGAGAGCTTTTTTTCCCCCTTTACTCTTGCACTGAAGCAGAAGCTTGTCAACAGAGGAGTCTGCATCATTAGCATAATTGTTTGGTTTTCTGAAACATAACAGAAGAGAGTATGTCAATGGTAGAGCAAGGGATGAGTGGTGAAGGAGAGGCATAGCTTCTATGGGATTTGCTGAAACAAATGCAAGCCAGAAAGAGACAGCTTGCTTACTCCATGTGGCAGAACCATCTGTTTTTGTTCCTGCCCAGTCACCTGGTGATCATGTATTTTTATCAATCCTTTGAGATCAAATTGTACTTGGCATGTTACTGAGAGTGGATGGATGCAGGTTCTACTTGATAGTGAGTTTTCTGCCCTTGTTTTGTTGGCTTTCAGAACAAGAAAAAAGAATGTCCCTGCTCTCAAGAGACACTTTCCACTATCCAGTTGAATATGTGCCAGTGAAAAACTGTACTAATGCTCACGATATCTTTCTGTAGTGTCCCTCTCAAGGCTGACATTTTTTCCTTGAATAAATTCCCATCACTCTTTTAAAGGAAAAATCTTTTACCCCTCTGACCCTAGAACCTGGCCTTTAAAACAACTCCTCAGTCACTGTTAGTGCTGCTCTATTTTTCTGCTAGGTCTGCTCTTAATTTTAAATATTTCATTTGTGAGTAACTATTCAAGGATATGATGCAAGCACAACTCCAAGAAGTTACCACCCATCAGCTGAGACTCTGCAGTGTCCATGGACATGTTCATAGTTTGTCCCTATTGCAATCTAATTGGACATAATCTACACTACTGCCATTGCTTCTTACTTGTGATGTGACGTTCCACCACAGGCAGTATCTCCCTGATATCCTTGAGCTCATCTAGTAATATGTCAGGGTGATCCAGAAAGCAAGCACTCTCTGTTCTCATTGATTTCTCCCCTTTTCCATTTGGGTGTACACAGTTGCAGTTTCGAGCCTTAATTGCCAAGGTGCCCTTGTGAAACAGGCACGTACAACCATGTACCAGCTCCGTAAGTAAATGACACATGTGTCATAGTGGTAAACATTGTACCTGGGCCAACACTGTGAAAAAACCCTTCTACAATGAGGTATTCAACTGCTAAATTCTTTGGCCTTATCCATGCAAAATTTGTTTCTTTCTATATGAATATTTTCTTCCCAGGATACTCTACTGATCAAATTTTATTGGCACACATGTAGGTGTGGAGAAAACTGTATATGTAAATATTCACTGAGACTGAATTTTCAATGAGTGGAAGTACTTATGTGAGTTGTAGGTGCTGGATCACTCAATTCCTAAGTGTGAGATCCTCAGGAGTGTTTGCCTGGTGCCTTGTATGTTTCAAGGGAAGGCAAGGTTTATGAAAGCAGTTCAGAGCCAGTCTTTTAGCTCCTTGGTACTTTGACTAGTGCATGTCAATATGATCCTGAAGAACAACAAGATTGTCAGGCCACTAGACCTGTAAGTTATATCTCCAGTTGTTTCTGCTCTAGTCAAATCAAAAGGGTAAGAAAAGGCATGAGAGAACTCCTTCAACTTTTGGTAAGTCCTGCTAGTATCCAGCTGTGCCACTTGGAAGTGTTTATTTTGTGGTATGTGCTTTTCTCCCTGGAAGCTTGTCAAATGGTAAAGTCAGATCTCTGCTTTCTAGTATAAGTATTTTTTGGGGGATAAAATTAAACCCTGTCACTCACTTATCTCCCAGAACATTATTATAATAAATAGTTTTTCCAAGACAGAATTTTGATGGTAATCTACTTTGTTCATCAGCTTAAAAAAATACAGATTTAAAAGCTTGTGATTTTGCTTAAAAATGTGTAAGAATGACAGCCCTTCAAAAACATTAAAGTAAAACTTAATGCAACTGCATGTTGCTTTATTTGAAATATTATTTGCTCTTTTTTCTCTTGAAACCATAGCCTAGTCCTCTTCCACAACCCAAGTTTTTGTGACATAAAGATGCCACAGTGCTTCATGCATGAAAGTCCCTGATATTATATCTAACATCTAGGGTATTGGCTTGGACTTGATCTGCCATAATTGATTTACTGCCTTGGGTGAGAAACCACATGGAACAACCTCTAAGCATAATTATGACCAATTGCACCTACACTCCACAAAGCAAACACTACCAAAATCTCAACTCAGAATAATTCTACTCTCTGTGGTAGCTGAAAAGAATAAATCACTGAACAACTCCATGGAATTTTTTTTTTCTTAGAGGAAATCAACATTTTTCATAAACTGCTCCACAGTTCAGGGAAATATGGAAGCCAAGAAATTAAAGAGGCTGTGTGAGGTGGTGGGCTTGAGCTGTGTTATTTGATTTGCGTTTCTGTGGTCATGCCTCAGTTGCTCAGAGGAGCCTTTGGAAGTGTAACAGGACCCTTCATTGTGGTGTAAAATCTATCATGTTCAAGCAGAGAAGATATATCAAAAGGTAGTTTTTCCACTATTAAAAAAAAAAAAATTAAAGAAATATTTCAAATTGCAAGGCAACTAATTTTGTTTCCTAACCTAAAACTGTATCCTTGTGTGTCTTTTGGGACAGTGGTAGTTACATTTTCTAAGAATGTTTTTCTAGATTAAAAATGTAGCTTATATTTGCTTACATTTAATTGCAAAATTCACAGCGCTGTTTTCTTAAATTTGTTTGAAAGTAAATAAGAAGCACATATTGCAGTTAGATACTATTTGCTAAATATACAGCAAGTTTTTCTTGTTATATAAGGAAATATAAACGGAAAAGTCCTTCTAACGAAACACAAATCTTCCTCAAAATACTTGCTGTCTTGGAGAAATAAAGTATCATCTCCTCCCAAAATACCTTTTTTAATCTGAATTTTTGATATCTGGACAAATATATTTTGGAAAAAGAATGAAAATGTTAAAAAATTCCAGGCAGATGTAATTTTTTGGGGGGGTGGGTATAAAGAAAAATAGACTTTTATGAACAGCTGTTTCTTACAGACCTACCATAATAAATCAGCATTTGTCAGTAATCAAGAGAGAAAAAAAGTATCAGATATCAGACATACTCTAGTTTCAAGCTTCCATGGGATTATTATAAGCAACAGCAAGCAAAAATTTAGCCAAAATGTATTTAAATACTTGAGGACCTTTCTTAAGGGAAAAATAACCCCCCCTACCCTTCTCTTAGCAGTTTGGTTTTCACTTTTGGCCAAGGCAAACACCCAAAAGTGTTATTTGGCTGTTCTGGCTGCACCTTCAGATATTGTGCATGAATCCAGAGCTCCCCAGGCCAGGGAGAGCACCCAGGATGTTTCAGTGGAAATTCATGGAGAAGCACAGACTGAGGATGAGCTTGGCTGGCCTAGGCTTGCCTAAGCTAGGCAGATCCATGTGCTCACCCAGCTGAGGAGGGCTGTGCTCCAGAGGGTTGTGTTTCCCTTATTTTCCCTGCCTCTCTGGAGGCCTGCAACAGTTTTTGCCCGCCCCTACAATTGCAAGCCAGCTTCATCTTCTATAGTGCTTTGCCTGCATTTTGCTGCCAACCACTGTCCATGTGTCAGTGTAGATGCTTGGATATATTGTTCCAAATTCTGGGCTGGATATTGCCATATGGCTCAACTTTCCCTCGGAAAATGATGGTTTTGCTTTAGAGTTCTTCTGACATCTTGCAGCATTTTTCTGAGCCACTCCTACATTTCTGCTGACACCATCATCACACAGGTGTATCACAAACACTTTATGCTGGCTGCACATAATAGAGATATGTGTAAATTAGGGAAGGCTTTTCCAGCAGAAAATGTGGTAAAAAAACCCCCAGCCAAAATGATGCAATAGCTCCTTCTCAGCTAGACACAAAAAGAAGAAATGCACTTAACCTGAGGTTAATTTGAGCTACATCACTTAACAGAAAAATTAATTTTTCTTCTGAAATCTATCCTAATCTCTTCTAATTTGCAGGTGTTGTTCTGTTGTTGGGGGGTTATTTGTTTGTGGTTTTATTTTTGGTTTTGCTTTGTTTTTGTTTTTTGTTTTTGTTTTGTTTTTGTTTTATTTGTTATGTGTAAGATTTGGAAAGAAAGTGAATAGAAAATCAGTGATTTCAAGATTCAGTTTTGTGTGTGAGTGCCCTCCATTGTCATTGAAAGCCTGGGCCATGTCTGACATGGTTTGACCCAGAGAATGTTTCTATGTTTTGTTGTACTGCCTGCATGAGACTGACTTTACCTGCTACAGAGAATAATTGCTTACAGAGAATAATAATTGCTACAGAGAATAACTACTGTTATGAATTGCTTCATAACAGTACTTGCAAAAATGTACCTGACATCTGTTGATTCCAATCCAAGGTCCCAGGAGTTGTTTTGCTGGAGTGTTTACATAGCCTAAAAAGGAATGTGGCTAAAGATATTACATTTTTGGATCTGAGTGATGATTTTGTA
Source organism: Toxostoma redivivum (assembly GCA_013397375.1). Taxonomy (NCBI): domain Eukaryota; kingdom Metazoa; phylum Chordata; class Aves; order Passeriformes; family Mimidae; genus Toxostoma; species Toxostoma redivivum. The sequence goes on along the minus strand of VXBI01009232.1, from coordinate 89,815 downwards.
TGCACCTGATGCATTGTCTTCCCTCTTATCTCTTGGGCATATGACTTAATGAACCAAGACTTATTCTCTCGTGATAATCACAGAATCGTAAAATCATAGATTGGAAAGGATCTTAAAAAGATCCACTCCTTCTGCCCCCCTGGGCAAGAATATCTTTCATTTGGCCAGGTTGGTCAGAGCCCCATCCAGAAAAAATATTGTCAAGAATTGCTGCAGGAAAACCATTCAGCAGCCCAGCATTGTGCTTTTCTTCCTCAAATAATCCCTGTGAGAGATATAATACGAGACTGTCATCCTTGTGAGGCAACCCCAGTAGGGCTCAGTTGCCAGTTGCCTGCTGCACAGCCCAGGAGAAAAACTACCAAAATAATTTCCCATAAACTCTAGCTGAACCTAGTAAAATATGGGCTACTCTGCATGCTGCAGTAAATGAATGTGACCTCCATTTGTCTTTCATATTATAAATATTTTCTGTGGTTTAAGGCATTCATTGCTTCCTTTTTCTGTCAAGGAAATGAAGGAAATACATTTCAGTAGCACTTTACAGAATGTACTTACCTTCAGTCATTGCTGTAAATATGCAGTGATCATATTCTCCCTGTGCGAAATAAATCAGAATGTTTTGCCAGTTAGCTCACTCAAGTCTCAGCTGAAGTTATGAAGTAGTGTCAGTTTTTCCCTTGTTAGTAAACCTCTTTGCTACATTACATTTTTAATGCATTTGACAATTTCATAGTTACAGTTAATGATGTGTTGGAATAAAATCAAGGTCTGCTGAGTATCATTTTTCATGTTTTGTTTAGAACAGCATGGCTCCCATAAATAATAATGGGATTTGTAGAGTGCCCCACCTTTGCAGTGTCTAAAGTCCTGAGCAGAGGAATGAATGCAGAATTAGAGGTGTCAGTCATTGGCATATAATGACAAAATAAAAAAATGAAACATGGTCTATGGCACCTAGGAAGAACAAGAAGAAAAATAATAAGGAAAGACCACAGGACCAGCATGTGGGAAATAGCTTAAAAGTCAAGTATATCTAGAAAGAGAGTCTTTAAAACTGGAAGGGATGAAAGAAGACCAAAGAAAGGCATGAGCATGCCAAGTAGTCTGTTGCAGTAGAAGCAAGACAAGCTGCAGGTCTCAAGCACTGCAGAGGAATGTAGACACAAGCATACTCACTCACATGTTCTGGGGATTACTCCAGACCTTTGGTCTCTTAGTTTTCTAGGGTGATGCTAAGAAACAAATCACTAAAGTATAAGGCCTCATTAGCACTATGTAGCAAATGTATAGTCTTTAGTGGTATCTGTGACTTTCAAAGCTGAGGTTGCTGGCAAAGGCAAGCACCAACATCCCTGGCCAGCTGCCTTGAGGTCACTTGCCTGCTGTTGACCTGTTACAACCCCCAGAGATTCAGAGATTGCTTGCAAACTTGGGTCTTAGGAAGATCTCTGGCTTCAGGTCTCTGACTGATGTAGAGGATGGCAATGTACAGCCTTGTTGGGGCTCCTGGATTAGCAATCATTGGTGCATTGGCTCCATGCAAAAAATGTATAGGAGCTCTTTCAGAGGCTGCTGGCTCAGCACTCACTAGTGATTAAAACAGATCAAAACAGGAGGCAGTGCCCGGGAGCTCTGGTGCATGTGAGTGGCCTGACAGTTGTCATGTGAGTGGATTGTGCTGAGATGGGACAGAGATGTGGAAAGAAACAAAGACCACAGATGCTGTGTACTTGAGGCATATTTAAATGTGCTTATATAAATGAGCAGAAGTGTGAGGAGAATTGTGGAAAGGAAGTATCCTGCTGCCTCTTCTCACTCACTCTCCTCTTTCTCATGGATTCTACATCTCCACTGAAGGCTTTGCCATGTCAGCCAGGTGAATGTGACCCTATGGTAGTCTGCATAAGGCCTTTATTTGTTTTTCTTTGCTTCCTACTCCTTCTGTTCACCTTTTTGTCTTTGCTTGCTCTTTTGAGTCTGTTATCATCTCTTCCTCCTTCTGAGAGCACAATTTCGTCCTCCACTCTTTCTCTTCTCCCTCTGCACAGCTTTCTTTCAGCATGCTACTGCCACAAATCCTTTTCTCAATCTTTGCTTTCATTTTTCAGCCACCAGAAAATGGCAGCCATGCAATGCCTTGGTGCTTCCCCAGCCTATCTGGCTCTGGGGGGAGAGCCACATCAACTTTGCTGATGTGCAGAATTTTCCTTTCACCGTTGCTCCCTCCCATGATCCCCACAGGGATCAGCTCTCCCCCTGCTCATGCTGCCAGCCATGCTGCAGGAAGCCTGGGCAGGAGTTCCCAACCTGTTCCTCTTTCTTGGCTCCTCTGCCGTGGTGAGCACTGCTGTGTGGAAGTACAAAGCAGATGGTGACAGAGACAGCTGTGGTGAGGGAGTGGCTGGAGGAAAAGCGCCCAGGTGAAATCCACCCCCTTATCACATTGTTGCAGTAAAGCCTTGAACTAGAAAATACGTGGTGAACTTGCTAATTTGAATGCAACTGGTTTAGGTGGGTTTAGATTTCAACTAAAAATACCCACTCAACCTTGGCCACAATCCTTCATATTGAGTCTGTAGAGTTTATGGGAACACAAAGTTAATTGCTTGTGTGTTTCCAGAACTCCTATGGTATTTAATTTAAGATAACATATGAGGAAGTGTGTTTGCAGTTGAACTTAAGTTCTTTTTTATCTGCTCAGTTTATAGTACACAAATGTTATTTTTACAACAAAGTCTTCCTGGTCACTACAGAGTAACTGACAGATCTGATGCAGACTGAGCACAGGGATTGCTCCTCTTGACATCAGTCACTCTGCTAGCTGGCACACTGCTCCAGTATCCTTGCTAGCTGCAGTATAACTGTTCTAAGGGAAAGCAGAAGGCTGTGCTGCCCGGGGCTACTGGTTTGACATCATTATCCGTAACACATAGTTGCATATTAAAAAAAAGCATGGCCATAAGCAATTGGAACAGAGAGATTTATGTACCACTGAATTTTGGAAAAACTGTGCAGAATGCCCTTTGATTTAAATATAATGAGTCTACAAAAGTGACAGCCCTGCCTCACCTCTCTGAACTAATAATATCAGTGTTGCCAAGACTATGGTATGATTTTTGTTGTTTTAAAAAGCTACCATATAAATGATGAAATGAATAGTCTCCCAGTGTAGCTAATCTGTGCAGTGAAAAATAGCTAATAACTAAGTAACTGTAGCTAACTTGTGCAGTGAAAATAATCCCAATCAACCTCCCAAACTTGGAAACAGTGAAGAAAGGGAAGCAATATTTGTGGCTGATCATAAAAAAACGGAGATAAAATTAGATGAGTTTAGGTCAATCTCATTATTTGCTGAAATCTGGTACAAGACTGTTAGGCTGTAAGACTGCCTAGGAAGAGTAAAAAGGACCACCTTAAAGGTGGGATATCCCAGAAAACCTTAATACAAACCTTCTAATATGATCTAAGAATTACTTGTTTACACTTCTGTGTGAGTAACACCTAAGATGTCAGGCAATATGCATTAGCTGTGCTTTTACCTGTGTTTCTTGTCAAGAAGAATCAGGCTTTTTAATCTGTAGGTTGCCCAGAGAGATGATGAAATCTCTGTCACTGGAGGTACAGCTAGCTTGGTAGGGCCAAGCAGTCTGACTCCACTTCAAAACTGGCCCTATTTCGAGCAGAGAATCAGATCCCAAGCATCCAGGGTCCCATCCAATCTATATTATTCCATGGTTCTATATATTGGCCCTACCTACTTTCTGATGTACCGTTTCAAGAATAAAAACAAACAAACAAAAACAAAACAACCAACCAAACAAACAAACAATTACACATTGAAAATAACATTGGGCTTTTCTTAGAATAATGTTTAATAATGTTGAATTATATCTTTGTTTCAACTGTGGAAAATTTCAGTGCACAGTTGTCTGGCTTCTATCACACTGAATTTTTGTATTTAAAAATATAAACTATGAATTAACAGGTTTGAAAATTATGTAAGAATTCATAGCAGAGATGAAATACATATTGTTTATTAATTGTTGGTATTAGTTATCTGTTTTAAAACAGATTTATAGTAACATAAAATGCTAGGTTCTTCTCCTTTCTACTGGCATATGAAGCAGAAAAGCAGCTGCTGAATTTATTGACTTAGTACTTCTGTCCATGCAGTACCTTCAAAATCTGGAAAAAGTGTCTTCAGCCAGGAGAGGAAAAGGAGGCATCAGGTTTTTCATTGGTAGAGCCCCTAGAGCACACCATACATTCACTTTCTTGCCCATTGGACAGAAAACATTGAAGGCCAAGGAGCCTTCTCACAGAGATCTGTAACAATGCTTAACTAGTTTAATGATAGTGATTGGAATTGACTCTTGCTTTTTCAATCTCTGCTGTGAGACCTCAAAAGGTAATATTCTTCTGTTTTCTTTCTGTTCGTATGCTAAAGGAATCCATATGTCTCAAGTCCTGTGTTTTCCAACTTCCTTTAAACATAGTCCTTGAGGGAAAAGTACCTGCTGTGTGATGGAAAATTTAAAATGTCTTGAAACTTTTGAGGTAATTGTTTGAATATTTCTTTTAACCTGTTCATCTGCAGTCGCCTCCTCTCCTTTGATATGCCTGACCAACAATCGTTTTCAGTAATGCTGGTTAATCACTCTCTAAAACACCAAGCTTCCAAAAATGGAAACAGTTTAGCTTTAAAAATATCCTGTACAAACCTTCAGTTCTGTCTTGAATCTCTTCTGTTTTGTCCATCACCTCCTTCTACAGGTTGTACTCAAGTGATATTGCTTGGGCTGGGTGCCGTTCTCATTACAGACTTTTCACTCCATTTCCATGTCAAGCTTATGAACATGTGTATTTGCAGCCTGGGGGCATTACAAATCCCCTGCCCTGAGCAGAACCAGGGGGTAGTTCAGCTCTTTTGTTCCTTAGAGAATTACGAAGCTCACGTTAAGAGCATGTACTTATCTTAAAGAGGTCAACGGCAAGTTGTGACTGCTGATGGTATTGGAAACAGCAGATAAAATGCATTTCATGTTATGAAGAAGACAAACAGCAAGCATAATGCAAGTGAAGACAGATACCCTTTTCTTCACCAAAGTATCTATTACCTCTGGACAGACTACTTAAGAAAACTAAATCTAACCTATGGTTTCATATTACCTTTAAAAGGAAAAATAAACTCTGGAAAGTAACATAAAACAGTTCCTAATCAAAACTATTTTATCACAGTCAAACAACTCAAAGTGGTTAACAAAAGCTTTTCATTTCACTTAATGATGACAAGCAGAAAGTACAGGTTTGCTCTTGGAAGGGTAGAAGGTAACTAACAAAACCCACAGGTGACAAAGGAAGTTTGTCAGACACAAACTGGGAATTGTTTTATGAACTGTTCCAAGCAGAACCTTAATAATTTGACTCATTGGTTAGTCCCAAGAATTCTGTTTTGCCCAAGCATACTTTCTGGTATGTGTTTAAAGCCAGAATTTTGTTTAACTTTTAACCTCAACACAAGCAAGCGGTACTACAAATGTTCCATCAAGTGCCTGAAGATATCTCAGGAGATTGGTTGGCCTCAGTGGGAAAAGCATTCTCCATTTTCTGCAATGTATAATGAAGAAAGAAAGGAAACCAAGAAAATGCAACATTCAGTCTTTAGTCTGTTTCCCACATAGTCTATCTTGTTCAGCACTTCCTCTGAAGAGAGTTTTCATGTTACCACATGTATTATCTCCTGCCTCCTCTTTCAGGAAGCTGTCCATCATAGCAACCTTTAGCCACATTTATTTGAGATAGGAAAACTTACTACAATATTCATGGCCTTCTAACTTCGTTAGCATTTTATTTGGGCTCCTTACGTCTGATGTTATCAGTCAAATAATGCAAAATGTTCCAAAGACATATTTCTTACCGCACACTCACCATTCCTTCACCTTCTTTATTTGTGAGTTAATTAATTTTTCCTGTGTTTCCACCTTCTGTGCAGGAGATATGGGTGATGTAATGGGCGCTACTCTTGTGATGACAGCAGGTTGTCATTACAAAGTGTTTTGTCTGCACCTGTGGTTTCATGGCAGCCTATCCTAATAGATTTTGGTTTCTTATCAGCTGGGGTTCTGCTGAGTGTGTTTTGCAATGGTACTCATCTCTCTGTCCTACTTGTTGATTAGGATTTAACATTAGGGGCAGGGAATTAATTTGTAATGTCATATTAAGACACAGCGATCCATCATTGCAGTGCTGTGATTCTTGTAGTTGCAGAGATATCCCTGCAAAATCTGTTCATAAAAAGAGCTCCAAGATTTACTTCTGGGAAGACTTCAGCTCATTTTCATAACCTTCTTTCACACAGAATCACACAGAATCACAGAATCACTAGGTTGGAAGAGACCTCCAAGATCATCAAGTCCAACCCACCCAACACCTCAACTAAACCATGGCACCCAGTGCCACATCCAATCTTTTTTTAAACACTTCCAGGGATGGTGACCCCACCACCTCCCCAGGCAGACCATTCCAATACTTCATCACTCTTTCAGTAAAACACTTTCTCCTACTATATCTCCCTTGGCACAGTTTGAGACTGTGTCCTCTGGTTCTGCCAGTTGCTGTCTGGAGAAAGAGACCAACCCTCACCTGACTACAGCCACCTTTCAGGGAGTTGTAGAGAGTGATAAGGTCACCCCTGAGTCTCCTTTTCTCCAGGCTAAACAACCCCAGCTCCCTCAGCCATTGCTCACAGGGTTTGTGCTCCAAGCCCCTCTCCAGCCTTGTTGCCTCCTCTGGACACACTCAAGTGTCTCAAGGTCCTTCCTAGACTGAGGGGCCAGAACTGGACACAGCACTCAGGGTGTGACCTCACCAGTGCTGAGTACAGGGCAAGAATGAGCTCCCTGCTCCTGCTGGCCACACTGTTCCTGATCCAGGCCAGGATGCCACTGGCCTTCTTGGCCACCAGGACACACTGCTGGCTCATGTTCAGCCAGCTGCTGACCAGCACCCCCAGGTCCCTTTCTGCCTGGGCACTGTCCAGCCACACCAGCCCCAGCCTGTAACATTGCAGGGGGTTATTGTGGCCAAAATGCAGGACTCAGCACTTGGATTTATTAAACTTCATCCCATTGGGCTCTGCCCATCCATCCAACCATTCCAGGCCTCTCTACAGAGCCCTCCTCCCTTCCAACAGATCAACACATGCTCCCAGCTTAATGTCATCTGCAAATTTACTAATGAAAGACTTAATACCTTTATCCATTCTTTGGCTCTACATATTTGTTTCTCTCTGTGTCCTCATTTTGGCCAGAGTTAATTTTTCTGCATTAGCTGAGCCTGGAGCCAGTGGGTGTGTCTACATTGTTATTCTGTACAATGCACATCACTTTGGAGGGCTTGGTGGGGTGCAACTGAGGGACTCTAACTTTGGAGAAGAAGATATTTGTGGTTTGTGGTTGTGAGAGAATGTGGTGGGCATAGAATCCATCCACCATTGTCCATCGTCTCAGGTTGGTGATGCAAATCACCTTCTCTTTTGTACACTGTTGTTATTACTATTGTTGCTGTTACTGTTTGGTTTTTCATCTCATTGTTGTTTCCAGTAAATTGTTCTTATCTCAGCTCATTATCAAATAATACACCTTTTGTGTCTCCCACTGAAGCAGCGAGAGTAATGGTTTGTGGTGTTCTTTTCAATGGAAGTACTAAACTGGGGAACACTGTTACTAAACTGTGACAGTCTGATATTTCTTCTGAAATACTGTGGCCCTTAATTGTATCCAGTGTGGTAAAGATGGAATGTAGATGAAACCCTGCTCTGCTGCACTGCACAAACTGTCCTCAGGTAAAAGAGGTCTTCCTTGCCTTGGTTCCTGCACTGCTGAGTGGTTCCATAATTTCTGTCTGTCACCAGCATAGGCTATTGCCACTGGCCAGCAGTCTGAATGACTTCTGTGAAAAGGATGTAGTTTGTGATGGTAGAGGTCTTTCCAAAGTCAGACAATGCCTGTCATTACTGCTCTATATTCCCACTGTCTCCATTTATAGCTTAACTTATCTGTCTCCACGTTTTCCCTCATAGGTCTATTTTTAGTTCATGTGAAGAATCTATGGTTTTCCAATTTGATATATTTTTGTGGAAGACTGAATATCACAAGTTAAAGGGCTTTTTTACAGAATGTTATGCTTATTTATCTTCTGCATAAGGACACTACCCTATGTGCTCCTTTCCCTCTGCAAGTGTGATACACTTGTGAACCATACAAGGAATCCTCTAGTATATGCCCATTCTGATAAAATGTAAAATGATAGAATTGCATATTTGCAAATCTTTGCCTCGTGCAAGTTTGTCTACAGATTCTTGCTAGACCATCATTTAAATTGTTGTCTTTTATGTATTTCCCTCTGCAGAGTAACAGGACCCATTCCCTTTGTAATTTCTACTCTTTTCTGTAGTGTTATTCTTGTGAATTAGGGGAATGCCAGCTTTGCTTAGGCTTAGCAGCTTGGTGTAAGTAATAAAAACACTCTAATATGATCTAGAGTTGCTTGCTGCCTGCAGAGAAGCCTGCTGAGGCACTGTCCTTGGAACAGCTGTACATCCTTTGTTCTTCCTCCAGAAGAGCTGGGTCCTGTGGAATTTGCTTGTTGGAGAAGTCAGTCATTTCTGTACAGTTTGGTAATGCACAGGCCTATTGTTTTGTCAGACACTTAATTTTAAGTCTTGAAAACTAAGCTCTTGAAAACAGCACTTTTTCTGTGTTTAAAATATGTCCAGGGCTCTTCTAGGAAGTAATTGATTCTTCTAGCTGGCTGCTGATGAAAGGTGCTGTTGTAGCATATGTGGTGGCCTGTGTACATTATGGTTAAGATGCAGACTGCTCTGTTTTCGAATTTCACTTTTACTGAGGCACAGAGTCATTTTGCAGCTGTTTTGTTGCAACCTGAAGAACATGCAGCTGCTGAATACATTATATTTCATGTCCAAGAGCTGTAAGAGCTGGTGTGATTATGGTTTAAATTTTAGATTTTTTTCCTCAATGTTCTCAGTTTTGAATATCATGTATCAGCAATAATGAACTTGTTTCTAACTCCATGTCCAGTCCTAAGTGTAGGGAAAGGGAAAGCAACCTCAGTGTATTGCACAGTTTCTACTGTTTCTACAGTTTCTTACTGTCCTTTGTAAGTTGAAAACAGTGGTTTTGGATTCCTGGCTATTACTATGCACATATCTGATTGTAAGATTTCAAGATGGTGTAAGGATGACCAAAAGTGATCTCAACCAAAAGAAACTCAAGACAATTGAAGAAGAGGCAGTTATAGAAAAGTAAGTTTTTCAGGTCTCAATCAGCAGCACCAGCAGTCTTCACAATCTGAGCAAAACTGGCTTGGTTACATCACCCTAGTTCCCGATGTGCAGGCAACAGTGTCCTCGCAGAGTTAGCAGTAATTGCTGTGTCTGAGGCAGCCACAGGAGGGTCAGGATTAAATACCCAGGCACAGAGCTGTGCTCTTCCCCATGCAGCTGGTTCAGTAAGCTCCAGATAAAGGTCTGAGGTAGGGCCAACCCTAACAGAAAGGCACAATATTTCCTGCTTTGAAATCAGATGCTTTCCAGCACTGTTAATCCACTGTCAGGTGGATTAACACCTAAATTCATAAGCCTAGTGACAGGTCTTTTGGTGGAGTTGGATATGTCACATGCTTTACTCCATTTCTGACAACACTTTCATTGATAATCTGAGAAAATTCCATGAGATTTCTCAAGGCTGAAATAAAGTTCTGCTTACATGTTAACAAGATTTTAAAAAAATTACTCTGAACATTATTCTGTGCTGAGACAAAGGAATAAGTGTTTAAATATATTTTTTGTAATTCTTTAGGTTTTAACCAAAAAAAGTGATGAATTTTCTCATTAGTATGTCTACTCTATAGCCTCCTGCAGTCCAAACAGGATAGTTTTATGACAAAATCACACTAGACTGGGTTTCTTGTGGCAGGTATTTATGCTACAGTTTAGAGATTATCATTCGTTAGCCAAAGCTCACGATTTGCTTGCAAAATTTTCTGAAGATTTAAATGCTAACTTCGCTACAATGATTTCTCAGGAGACCTGACTACCATCTACACCACCCAGCTCAGATGTTCTTGCTGTTCACCACAGAAGATTAACTCTTTCCAGTGGGAGATAGCCTAGGATATGCAATGGTGCTACAATGTATGGCAGGGTTCATTTCCCCACTGACTTCTCTGGGAGCAGACATAGAACCTGAAATCAAAAGAACAGCAAAGGTGGAAGCAACTAAACTAATTTAAAAGGCAGCTGACTAAAGTATTCTTCACTGACACATCAGAAAATTATTTTGGCAACTGAGCTGCTGCCTGCTTCTTCTTCTTCTTCTGATCTTTGCTTCCATCACACACAATAGACTGCATTGCTACCTGTTGCCAGATTTCAGCTAGTTTAGGGAAAACAGGAAGCTAAATCAGGGGCCTGGTTATAATTCCCTGAATTACATTTCTCAGTAGACAATCTTGATGCTGCAGTCAGTGTCTGTGACTGCTTTGAAATATGTCAGCCAAGGAGAGCAGTCTAAAGTATCTCCTGACCTCATTCCTCCGATAATCTTACTGACATTAATGTAGGGATATGGCAGAGGAATTCCTTCCTGAGGGGCTCTCACAGAGAATGAGGGGCTGCCTGCTTCTCAGAAACCGTTTCACCTAAAAACATGACGTCAGCATCACATGCCAACAAATAATTCAAGAACACTTCAAGGGTTTTCAGTTGTGGCTGAAGGGAATGACTGATGGTGGAGAGCAGAAAAGAGAAGAAAATGGGATATGGATTTTGTAGTTTTCCTATCAGAAATGATGGATGCTGTAGGAACATATTGCCTTTCATTGCATGTACCTTTCTGATGGTTTCTAGTTTTTGTTGCCGAGTGCACTGAAAAGTGAAATCTTGTGTGTAACTCTAAAAGCTGCCTTTTTTTCTCAGTGCTGCCTTTATTTTGTCAGCAGGCATGGGTCTACTTCCCAGCAAATGGAACCTGACTTTTGTCTTTCTTTGGGAGAAACTGCATGCAGCTTTGGTGGTTATGACAGCAGGGGGACTAACTGCATTCACTGGAGTCAAACATAAACAGTGTCTGAGGATGGATTCTAGACTGCAAAGAAAATCTATGGAAGAAGTCCTCTCTCCAGTCTTGAAAGTGACATTGTCCCAGGTGAAGGAAGGCAAGGACACTGGAAACCAAACCCATCATTTACTTTTTTTTTCTCCAGTAGAAGTGGTATTTAAAATTTTGGAGAAATTGATCTTAGAGTCTGACTTTTTTTTTCAGGTATTTTAATACATACACTAAAAAGCCAACTATTTTTGAAGGCAAACATCTCCACCAGAGGTAGGAGAAGAGTGTATGAAGCTATTATCTTGTCACAGTGTTAAATGGGACAGCTTCTTGGCATAGTGGTAAAGAGGAGTTGACAAAGAACTATTGCATGGCATATTGTTCTGTGGGACTGAATCTAATATTCTGAAATGTGAGATTATGGTTTGTGTGCTGATGGGAATCTAGAAGGAGGAAACCATTCTTTCTTCAATGAGATCATATTCCCTTTTTCCTCATATACCTCACAGAGGAGATATGTGGGCAAATAAATTGCTACTTGTAGAAGTGCATTTTTTGTTCAATGTTTCTGCTTTCCTTAATTTGGACAGGTATATTTTGTTGAATTATATCTGTATATAAAACACTGCTCCTACTACTTCATGGTGTCTCTCACAAATCCTATGTCTGTACATAGAAACACTTAGAAATAAAATTTTAATTAAAAATAAGAAGTTAAATATTGCTTGACTATGCATAAAGTATTGGGTCAATTTATTTAATCTGTGGCCAGATTAAGACTCCTTTGGGATTACTCCAGTCCTCAAAATACAGTTTTTCTATCCTATTCAAGGCATCTTACTAGATTCCTTGTTAAATGGAGAGATAGAATTTCATTGGGATTCCTAGTCTACTCTGACCTTTCTAAGTAAACCATAGTAAAAAGCACAAGTAGAATCTGACACCATAAGGGTATGCCATATTTGGGCCAGCAGGTGATATTCTTTGATATTTGTGGTGACCATCAATCTGTCATTTCTCTGCATTGTATATGCCAGTATCAGAGACATTAAATGAACCAAAATGATCTCAAACTCTCTCAAATACTTGTAAAATTTCCCACCCTAAAATTTTTCAAAAAATGAAAAAATAATTCTCCTGCCAACAAAGAATAATTCTTTTATTTCAAAGATCAAAGATTGACACCCTATCGGAGTCTGGCACAAGCACCTACATCTTCTTAAACTGTTAAATATTTATTTGTTTCCATTCAAATGCCAGATGCAATCTGTTAGAGATTCTTCCAGACTTTGATGGCTGTGGAAGATCTTGACAATCATATCTCTTCCACATTATGGCTAAGTTGCCATGTGACACAATTTCATAGGTTTATTTTGGGTTTTGTCCTGCTTGTCCTGGAATTTGTTATAGTTTTGGCATGGATTTTAATAAAACCAAAACCAGTCATTCTTTGTATTTCATAACAAGGCTGAAACAAAAAGCATATCTGAAAGCAGAGACCAAAGCATTTAATGGTAAATGATAGCAGATTAATCACCAGGTTAGACACTTGAAATACGGCAGTCCACTTTGAAAAGTTACAAAACCCATTGCCTACCATTATTCTCTGCAGAGGATCTATTGCATCAGTCTGTCAGTTCACATGTAACTTGAATCTCTTGACACAAGGAAAAGGTAAAATAAAACGCTGTGTAAAAATCACTGTGGACTTGCAATGTACCCAAATACGATACTCTAGTTCAAAGAATGGTGTCTGAACCAGACTACTGTTACTGACAAACATGTTATTAATGTTCAGCCATCAAGTGCTTTTGATTAAAGAGAAAAATCCTGTAGCATTAGAGAAAATTATTTCTCTTTTTCCCCCCCTTATGCTACAGTGGAGGTACTTAAAGAAAGGAAAACGATTTTTTAATTAAAAAAAGATTAATTAAATTACACTATTTTTTATCCTCTTTGGAAATCAAGAAAAAAGAAACACTGACTTGACTTGATAGTATTTTATCTATAAATGACACAGAAAAAGACTCCTTAGCTACAAGAGTTAAGTGAACAATATATAATGCTTCATGAAGCATTGCATTGAGAATCCCAGCTATGTTCCAGATGTCCTTAGAACAATTTTAGAAAAAAAAACCCAACCAAAAAACCAAAACCAAAAAAAATACCCCAAAGCCCAGAAAACAAGATTTGGCCCTGTTTGTCTTAACTAGAAGCCTTTTAAATGTTGTTAGTAATGGGGCTCATTGTTCCACAGATCCCAGATGTTAAGATTTTCAAAGGTATTTAGAACATAAGGAGTTAGACAGATATTTCTGAATTTTCAGATGCAGGAAGGCAAATTATGTGCTTAAGACCTAGGAGAATTTGATGCTAGACATCTATTCATCCTGCTCAGACTGGGTTTGAAAATCCAGTGAGCCTGCAGTAACATGCTTAAATCCATAGGCACATTTATAACTAATTTGAGTATCCCAGAATTGTCAACCCTGGCCCAGAGCTCATGAATGTTTGCAGAGGTATGCACTATTCTATGTATCCTTGAGCCTGGTGTGTCCTTTTGCCCTGTGGCTACCAACTGCATCTCAATATTTTGTGTGTTAAGATTGGCTACCCCTTTTGCATGCCACCTTGTGTCCTCTCATGTTTTGGGTCCGTGGAGCTAGCTGGATCTAATCCTTGCTAGCTCACATGGTCTAGATTTCCACCTTCAGTTCTCTGTCTGGATGTGTCTCCCAGTACATGCCTCAATGTGTGAAATTCATTGTCCTCAGCCAGCAGACAAGTGGAGTTTAGGGCATCAGTTATGAAGAAAAAAAAATGAGGGAAGAGGGTTTGCCTTATGCAGACCTGCTGGAGATGGATCTGCCAATGGATCTGCTGTGTGTGGGTTTGCACATGTTGGTGTGGCTGAGGTCTTCCAAGGGCGTAAGGCTGTGTTGCATGAAAAGATAAAGTGTATGTGTTCTGCAGCTCCTGAACACTCCTGAACAAATTTCCACTGTTTTGTCTTGGGCAGTGGCTGGATCACCAGTGGTAAGTCAGACCAAGGGATGAAAATCCCCAGTCTGCTGGAGGTGGAAAAGTAGAGATGAAGGTCATGCTCTTGTTCTCATTGTGCCTGTAATCAGGCAGATAAAGATCAAACTGCATCATACAAAATCAAGATGCCAGTCATGCGTGAAGAGACTTAATTACAGACCTCTGTACCTGTGCAGGATTTAGTTGTAATTTTATTCTTCCAGGATGATCCTGGAAGAGGACTGGCACATCAGAGAAAGGAGCAAATGTCACTTTTTCTTGCTGATGCTGGTTGCAGTGACAGAATGAAAGAGATTAATATATTCAGTGAAGTTGTTTTTTCCACACAAAATAGAGTGCCTTTTCTTGAGTTACACTGCTTTGGCTGAGTCAAGCATTTCCTGCGAGGACTGGATGTATTCATGCTCAGGCCCTGATCCTGCAATCTGATCTAAGTGGGGGAGTTTTATGTCTTGTGCAAAGATGAAAAGCTCTCTTAGGATCTCTGCCTAGGTGAAAAGGTCTGCCAGGGTAGAACTGATTGCAGAACTGGAACCAGCAGCTGTAAACCAAAACTGACTCAGAATAAAATGCGTAAGTAGAACTGTTCCCTCCTCCACTCCAGTCTTCAGTAGACTTTGAAAACCCACTGTGCTCACAGGGAAATTATTTTTCAATGGCTTGTTCCAACAAACTGTTCAAAGTTTTCTACCTTTTCTGGCTGGCTTACTGTTTTTATTACATTTTTTTCAGCTTTAACTTGGGCACTGTTCCCAAAACTGCAGACAAAGATGCAATTTGAGAAGTTATTTTCCCTCTGCAAAACAGTTTGCAATTTTTCATTTTGTAAGGAGTTGAAGGCAATCCTAAGGTGGCTTGTGGAGAATATGATAAATTTGCAAGGCATACTGTACTTAGAGAAAAAAGATGGAAAAGTTCCTCCACGCTTATTTTCTCTCCCATTTATAATCATTAGGATTTAAATGCCCCATACGTCTCTGTCATTTAGATAAGAGGCATTGATTGCTTAACTGCTGCACAGACATTTCATACACCTGGTTTTAGATGACATTTCAGGGGTAGAAAGAGAAGGAAGTACTGTGAAAATGTTCACAGTTTGCAATGTCAAACTTTATTACATAAAGTCATAAACAACCCCAATTAGTAGAAAGTGTTCAGAGCCAGGGTTTTAAGCCAGTTCATTAAATGTTTCCTGTAATTGGACAACACATTGGGATAAATAAACTGACCTCTGATTTAAAATAAAACACAGTAAAGTTTTAGAAAAGCTTTGCCTTCCTACTGATTGATTTCTTGTCCAGCTAAGCCTGAGGAAGGGGTTAAGTAGAGGTCTTGAGGGACCACTTGACATCTGCTACACTTGTGACTTTTTGATCTTGTTTTTTTTACCTTGCTTTGAGGGATGCCTTACAGTAAAGGCCATGTGTGCCTGTGTGTGTTTCCCAGAGATGGCTGGGGCTGGGAGGGGCAGAGTGGCCAGGGGAGCAAAGAAAACAGCTCCTTGATGACAGATCAAATGAAGGAAAAAAAAGAGGAGAAAAGGGATTACATGCTCTGTAATCATGGTAATAGGAAGGAAAACACTGGGGGTCTCAAGTGTGAAAGTCTTTGTCCAGAGGAATGTAAGCATCAAGGGTGGTTTGATATTATAACCAAAATTCCCTGAGCACACCAGAGTGTGGTCCTCACCCTCTCCTCCATGTGCAAGTGGGACCCCCCCTACCTGAGGTGCGTTTCTGCTCCTGGGCACCGCAGACCACTGTGTGGAGGCCTGGGACCCTGAGGAGCCCTGGGGTCCTGGCAGAGGTGTGAGCACCCAGCGAGGCGAGTGACAAGCTCAGGGCAGGCAGTGGGAGGCCACCTGTCTCCTGGAGAAAGCTACTGAGCTGACATTTTGGAGTGTGACATCTAGATTATCTCCTACTTCTTCCTCCTGGCCTGTTGTCTTTTTTTTTTTTCTTCACTCCCTGTGGTGTTTCACCCTTAGGGGAAAAGCAGCACCCAAAATTTGTAAATGCTTGAGGCCAAAAGGATTGACTGAAGTCAGAGAGCCCACAAAAAATCACCAAGTTTTATCAGTAAATACACACTTGGCATGGAAATTGGTTAATCTCTGACCTACTATATAAGCACAAAGCAGTGGACTTTGGATGAAGGGGTAGGCTGAAAAGGAGGAGACAAAGCAAAAGAAGAATTAAAGAATGAGAGAAAGAGCAAGAGAGCGAAAAAGAAAGAGAGCAAGAGCAAAAAAGGAGAGAAAGAGAGAAAGTGAGAGAGAGAGAGAGGTCCTGTTCTTTCTCACAGTTGAAACCAACCATCCTTGGTTGGTTCCACATCCATCCTGCTATCAGCATTTCAGGCAGACACATTAGCCTTTTAGCTTCTGGTGTTCTATATCCCCATACTGGCCCCACCAGCTTGTGATTACAGTAATGAAAAGAAGTTTGTTTACAAGAAGGGAATTCAGGTGCTTGGTGCCTGGACACCATCACAGGGGCTGTAGCTGGTAGCATGGAGCTGTCTGCCTTGGAGGCACCTGCTTTGTGGCACGGGCTCTGAGTCCTCTGAGATCCATGAGGAGACTTCAGCCTCCTCCAGCCATGGCCTGAGGGCACCATGGCAGCAGTCTTTCCCTGAAGGTCCTGGGGTGCCACTGGAAGGTGCTGCTGCTGGGCACACCAGGAAAAAAGTGGTGCTTCTTTGCTCACTGAGCCACACACATCCTCTTGGGACACTTTTTCATTTTATGTACTTCCCTGGGGAAAAAGAAGTTAACTTGTTTCCTCAGTCAAGTTCATTGTTAATTGTGCTATCTTGTGAATGAATAACCTGTTTAACTAATTTTTTACCCATCTCTCAAAGACCTTTTTATCCTGCTCCTTTCCCTTCCACCTTCTTTAGCTGACTGACCTCCATTCCCAAATTGTGTCTCGGTGATGAACTTGATCACTCACTAACCTCTAGAATCCCACAAATGTGGATATCCAAAATTGCACTCAGGTTTTAACCCAACAGCATGGCTCCATCTCCAGGTCTGTGACATCAGGATTTACAAAATAAGGAGCAATAGAGTCATCTTCATGTGAGCAGAACAATTAATTTCCTTCTAATTGTGCCACTTTTTCCTTAAAACAGCTATTTCCCAGGAATAGATGTATCACAGCTCTTGTAATGTGGAATTTCCCCAGCCCTCCTTGCTGCAGCTGTGACAGATAGTTGTGCAAAAGCTGTGGCTGATGTGCCGGCATCTGGAAGTTTCACAGTGACAAGCTCAGATGAGAAGTCATCTTGCTTTCAAGTGGCACGATTTCTGTAAAGCTGGGGTCTCCAGTGAGGACTTAAACTAATCTCGCATAGTTTATGAGTGAAAATCCATTTACAATGAGAATGACCCCCACTGACCAAAAGTTTAAACAAATGCCCTCTGTATGCATTTCCTACAGTGGGGATCAAGTTCCATAGGTATGATGTAAGCAGGCCTCAAACAAGCCTCTCACCTACACACAGAACAGAAATCATTTGCAAAGAAAACTGAAATGACAGCCATATGCATGGAATGTTTAAGTGCTTCAGCCAGGCCTGCAGACTCCAAGTAGGAGGATCTTCTGATCTGTCGATGCAATTGAAAACAGGTGTCCTACATTCTGCACATAAAGAAGTATACAGGCAATCTGGGAGCTCTCTGGAGATTCTTTCAACTTTTGAAATTATAGAGACAACTTCCCAGCCCCCTTGTCCCATCTTTCCTTCTTCCCATAATTCCCATCTTCCCCCTCCTCCCAGAAATAAGGAAACTGCTAGGCCATTGTGATGCTGCCCCATTTAGTGACAGAAAATGTGAAAAAGATTAAGGAGGATCCATCAAAATGTCAGCCTGATGTTGAACTGTTGGGAACAAAAGCTTTTCTTAATTCAAATGTCTGTCACAGAAACCTGGGTGACCTTGTTTTGCAAGTGAAAGCCTTTGACTGTGACACAGGCATGCATCCTGTGTCCAACTCCTATTTAGCAAATAAATTAAAAGTACTGCCCATATTTACAGTAAACATCTGATTAGATTCTACCACCAAAAAAAAAAAAGTACAGCTGGATAATACGGGACCAGATTAAGTTGCCTTTTTATTTGTTGTCACCAAATGCTCCCAATCTTTTTAAGCTCTAAGGCTTGTTAAGTAGATGTTTTAAAATGGTGCAACAGACAACGCAGTTGTATTTCATTTATAGATAAGGGATGCAATAATGTAATTACCCAATTAGATATGTTGACTCATGAGCTAATTTAGGTGTAGATGTTACGGCACTTGTGCAGCTGGAAATGTTGCCATCACACAAATTAGTTGCAGATTAATGGAGTCAGGTCCCTGTCTGTACTAGGAGGAGATGAAAGGCCCAGTTAAATATAAAAACAAGTTCTGAAGAGTTATTGTAAGTTTAAGCAGTATTTGAAAATGTTTTTCCAACCACAATGCAAACTGTAATATGAACCTGGAATTGCTTAACTATATGGTGATTTGGCAATTCTATATATAATGGATTCATAAAGCTGAAAACATGGATAAGCATAAAAGAGCACAGTCTATTGTTTAGAAGGTGAGACTGAGGTGAACATTTTCATTCCTATTATTTGCTTTGATACTGAATTATGTGAGTAAAGTTGTCTGAGTCTCTGTTTCTCAGTGTAGTTCTCAGGTAATGGTATAATATAATGGTGTATATATATATGTATTAATTATTACTGTAATTATTCCTACTGTTTTTGCAGTAGTAAAGTTACTACTACTAATACTAACTGCTGATATTTAGCAACATGACCGAATGGAAGGTAGAATAAAATTTCTTTCATTTCTACATGTCCCTGGCACCTCTTGCCCACTTTGCCTCCCTGGAAGAAGAGTAAAAATTTTTATGCATTTTCTGAACGTTTCCTGTAATCTCTGGAAAAAAAGCAAAAACACAGGCAATTTTAAAGTACTATTATGACAATTCTTATCACTAACAGTGTAGCAACATTTAAATGTAGGAGTGTATTCCCAACCATAAGCTGATGAGTCACTTTGTATATGCCTCTCTGCTGGTTGCAGTGAGCTTGATGCTAGGGATCAGCTTTCCTGAAGAGAATTAATGGATTAATCAAAAAGTAGTTCTAGAAAAAACAGGAAAAATAGGGCTCCTGTGAATCTATGTCTCATACCTGAGTTGTCTGAAGCCTTCTGAAGCATAAATGCTGACCAAGGTTTTTCCTCTCTTTGGGATAGTCATGTTATCTTTCACCCATCTGGCTCTCTGAGGACAGATTATGGCTGAATAAAGCCTGTAGCCTCTGACTCATTGCTCACTCCCCACTATTTTACTATCTCTTTACAGAAGATGCATGAAAGTGTTTTGGACAATGTCCTCTGCACATTGGCTAAGACTGACAAGCAATGGCAAGGTAGCAGTGCTCAGAGGTACAAGCAGGCAGATGAACACAGGCACATAAAAGCACATTCCCTCAGGAAAGAGGCTAAAATTGTTTCCTTGCCTTGTTTCTACCAATCCATCTGTCTTCACTGGCTTTGCTTTCTGTGTCATCCTGCTTGTTTCAATAACCATTGAGAAGGATTATACCGAAAATAATAATGGGTTAGACAACAGTTATAAGGATTTTAAAATTTTCTTTATATGAACCCATTATAGAAAGTAATTTGGGATCTCTCTGAATCTTATTTACCAGGAAAAAAGTCAGCTCAGGCTGAGTATTTCCAGACTGGCAAGAAAATGCTAGCCAGACCCTTTTCTTGTGAAAATGGAGACATTTCTGTGGCTGGTATTTGATTCAGCAATTTCACAGCAATGGGTCTAATGCAATTTATCTATGGTTTTACAGCATCCAATTTCAGTCACTCCTAAAGAATGCCATCATGAGTTTATTACGCAGTTGATATAATTTTCTCTGTGAACATGAGAAAAGGAAACACTTGGCTATATAGACTTAAACACATATTTGGACTTTGTTGCTTAGTTTTTTACTATTGACTTGTGTTTGGGTTACTGGTTGATTGCTGATTGAATATGTGTACTTAATTGCTGATTTCTGGTAGAAAGAGCAAAAAACCTTACTCATTAATATATAGTAGAGGTATGACATCTCAGAGTTAAATATTTAGAAAGTGTAAGTTGCCACATATGAGCTATTATTTGGGGAAATCCTGCTTCTTTGGTTATAACTAAATGTGATATTTTGAATATGTGGAAGGCACAACAGACAGCAAAACCATCTCATTCAGTCCACAGGACTCTTGCAGAGCTGCTTCTTGCATTTCTTTGCAGTGTGCAGAAACCAGGCTTTTCCTTGGGTACCTCAGCTTATTTTAAGGTGGACATGAGTACAGGTTTTTATTCATTTATAACCTCCTTTTTCTTAAATCTTGTCCTTCTGTTTAATATAGGCTATACTTTGACTGAAATTGCCTAGTTGTTTTTATATTTATTGCTGATGTTATGGGAAGGAAAAGCAGCATTTTCTTAAGCCTGTCTGTACTTTACTGGGCATGCTGGCCAGCAAGAAGAAGTGCAGGAGCAGAGCTTTGAAGGAGGACTCCAAAGAGGTTAAAAGAGTGGATAAAACTGTGAGTTATAGATATGCGGCAACTGGCCTTAACCTGAAACCGTGTTAGGATGAGTGGTGTGTGTAGAATCACATCAGTTCCAGAACATGGAGTTCAAATCCATGATGCTTCAAAGCAATGGTTTCTATTTCAATGCAAATTTGACAATGATAGATGTTAATCACAGTCCTTAATGAAGAACCAGAGGCATAAAAGTGAGTAGTGTGGCATATGAATCCCATAAAATAGAAAAGAACCACATGCAGTAGACATACTTAACTTCTTGGGAAACCAATCAACACCTCTAAAATGTGGCTACATGGTAGCATACAATACTTCAAAGTTAGCATAGTCTGCAGTGAAAACAAGAATTGGGTTTTGCAAAAACGTCAACTACAACTGCAGGAAAAATAGAGCAGAATTAGTTGCTGAACTGAAATAGTTTTCTTGATAACAGAAATGTCAAGAAAATAAATTACTAGCTCTGAAAATCAGGGTTTTTTTTCATTGACCACTGTTAAGTGGAAAAACTTAACGTGTCTGCTCTAACCCCGATCTTGAAAGGGTTTAATTTACTTGCCCAATTTCAGACATGAGTAGTCTCAGTGACTTCAGATGGAGGGTAGTCCTGCTGAGATCAATGATGGTACTCACATATATAACGTTAAGTACATGCATGCATCTTTTCAGCACTCAGATGTCAAATGCCTACCAGAGAAATAACTACACCTGGAAATAAATATCCATGTGCAAAGAGAATCTTTTTTTCTGGACTGAGATGAGTATTCAGGAAATGGACACAATAGCTCATATGTGATACATTTTATCATTTCTGAAAAGCATAAATGGAATCATTTGTGAAAAGTGTAGGAAGATTACAGTGCAAGATTTAGGGAAATTGCAGTCTACGAGTTTCCCTCTCACCAATCACACGTTTGCTGGGATCATCAAAGTTTTCCCAAATGTCTTTGTGAGTGGGATTTTAGGTAAAGTTGAACATTTATAGGCTTAGAAATTTGTCCAAGGTTCTCATTTTATTTCAATATGAACTCGCGTTACTTCTGTTGAAAATTTTACTGACTGTGTCATACATGTAATTTATGACATTTCCTATCAAGATGTTTAGCTGAATTAGAAACACTTGTGAGGAAGCCCGTCTGCAGCCAGTTAAAGAGCATTTTTGTAGCAGAGGTGAGGGCTGTTGAGGCAACAAAGGAGGACTCAACTTACTTTTATTCCAATGGCTGTTGACCAAGCAATTGCAGCATAAACTGCCTACAGCTGTGGCTTTTGTTACGGTGACAAAGGACGTGTTTAAGGATAGACAGAAAGCTGTGCTGTATGCTAGTTTACAATGACCATGCAGTTTACACACCAAACAGCCCAAAGCATGTTTCTGCAACTTACAGATTTCTTGGTGAAGTGGCACTGATTCGTTCTCTCTTCTTTGTAATTTGTTTTACTGAGCTGGTTACCTGTCTGTCTCTCCTGCTTTCCCACCTTAACACCTCCGTAATGCTTCCTAGCTCACAGATTTGGTTTTAGGCATGTGAGTACTTCTATTTAAAGAAGTAAAACTAAAATTAAAGATGCCCATAGGTTTGAAGGGCATTATTACTTACCTAGTGCAGGGAAGGTAGTTGACACCAAATGAGAGCATTTTAATTGCTAAAATTCATTGATCTGAGCACTTTTAGAAAATCAGACAGCTTATTTATCTGTGCAAATCAGAGATTTAGCTCTCTGTTTTAATACAGTTGCCTTTTAGTTGGGTTCTGTACTTTTCTTCAGAGACACAAAAATTTCACAGGAAAATGTAAAGAACTGGCTTCTTTGCAAAGTTGAATCATTGTCTGCCTTCAAGTTGTCCTTGCCTGGGTGCAGAAGCCGGCGCATGAACACTCACCCCTTCATCCCTACTGTATTACCTGGGTGCACAATGGGACACAGGCCAAATTTATTTCATGTTTAGCTGTCTGCAGCACAGCTCTCTGCTGTAAGTCAGTAGTCCACTCTGCCTTCATGGTTAGTAGATAAGCAGCTCCAGAATTTGCCTGTCTTCAGATGAGATTTACTGCCCTCTTCAGGTATTTATCTTTCTCCTCCAAGAACAGAAGTAGCTTCAAAGACCTTGTGCCCTTTTGTAAGAAGTTTGTATCAACAACAGCCAGCTGACATAACTTGTTGCACTAGGGAGCACAGGCTGCAATCCTCTGAAAACCTCACCATCTTCTGCAGAGAACTTTAGAAACTGTAGAAGAAACTGGCAAAATTAGCTGAAATTGGTTTGGATTACCCTGTTATGCTGTGGCTATATGGTATTTCCTTATGTCAGTGCTCTGCTATATGGTAGGATGCTGCAATGAAGTACCCAGAAATGATTCATGGAACACAAGATTCATGTTTGTTCTTACTAGAACGCCGTTGACAAGCGCTGCCTCTGAAGACTTCAGGTGCCAAATCTTCTTGAAAATGCACAACAATGAGTTGGAATAAATGGGCTCCTGGCCAAATTTTCTAACTTCATTTACCAATTTAATTTTTCCTCTAGCCGGTAAGATTTACTTCAGTCTGGATCCTGTCTCGCACTCCACTGTGTCACTAACCTGATAATATTAGTTTGAATACCTACTTACTGGTGTTGCCTGGATTTATTCTACTTGTCTTATAAAGACAGCAGTGGATGCACTCAGCCCTTTGATGGCCCCCAAAATTACAGCCAAAAGTCTCAAAACCATTTTGAAAATCACAGTCACTGGGATGGTAGTAACCTACCTGAGGAGAAATAACTCATGCCTTTCTGCAGAAAACCCTATTGTCTCTGGGACCTCTGCTTTTGACTTCCTTTTGGTTAGAGAGTTTATTTCAAAGTTCATTTCCAGATTAAAAACATCATACTTTGATCCATAAAAGCCTTTATTTCACAGAAGTAATTTAGTTTACTCCTTTTAGATACAATCATACATGTCTGATCTTTGATATCAGGCAAGTTATAGTCCATGTATACAGGACAGATGCTGCTTATATATTTTTTTATGAGAAAATATATTAAAATGAACAGAAGAGATAAATTTTTGGTGAATAAAAATAAGAAAGAAATTGGTAAAAACCAAAACCTTGTATGATCACTAATGACTACCTCTTAGAAAAAAATATACCTGCAGAAAACCCTAGAGGAAAGATACTATGAGATAAAGATATCATGGGAATCTTACACTAATCAAAATCTTCTGTGACTAACTTATTAAGATACTTGCTTTAAGAACAACATATGGTAGAAGCTTCAAGGAGATAGACCTTTTAGATCACCACCAACAAAAAATGTAAAATGCTCCCAGTTCCTTCAAATAATAAAGTAATGCTTGCTTAGGGTGTTTCATTCACTAGCAAACATGGTGATTTGTGAAGCACAACTAATGTGTCCCTGGGAAGTTCCAGCATGAAATAAGACTAGGTGTGAAAGCCTGTCAGAGTCCAAAGAGATATGATTTAAGGGGAATCACTCCCTGAAAATGTGAGGATGAGTGTTACTAACTTAATCCATATGATAATTTCTCCTCCCAAACATACGACAGAATATAGGGCAGAAATGCATGAGACAGACATTAGTCATTGTCCACAGGTCATATTTTTTCCATGAATTTATCAGCAAGGGTTGCCATGCTGTGTTTAAAACATTTGTAGAACAGATTAGTTTGCAAAGATGAAAAGTAAAGGAGCCACCCTATGTTTACTTGCAGATGCACACACACTTGGAAAATTTAAAAGGACTAGTTTTATTACAAATGTTTCTCTGCAGTCTTACACAGTAATAGAAATAACTGAAAGCTAGGTGTCTGGACAGATATAGAAGGGCAAGAGTGTGGCTTTTTGCCACCAATGCTGTTATATGTATAAGTAGATGTATGATATAATTGTCTGAGGTTTCTCTTTTTCTTTTGTAGCATGGGTATTGCCAAAAGCAGAATGCCCTGATTTTTTGCGGGTGATCCTAGATTTACTATTATCAGCACAAAACCATAATATATGCACTTACAATATAATCTAATATTAGACTGTACAGAATACATCTGTACAAGCACAGGAAAAAAGTACATCTTGCATTCAATATGTAAACTTGGGAGAGAGCTATATCTGGGGAGAGCTGTGGAATCAACTAGTTAATCCTTCTAAACTGTAAGGCCTAATTTTGGTAGTGGAAGGCATATGGGATATTAGTTCATGGCACAATTGGAAGAATATATCCTGCTTTTGGGACATAGTATGAGATGTGCTAGAGAAGCCTTTACATTGTAAGGTTGACACTACACCATGGACAGAAGTACCTGAAAAAGGGACAGAGGAGTGCCAGAGGGAGCCTTAACTCTTCTGTCCAAGTCCTTTTCTGCTCCCTGCCACACTTGGTCTGTCTGACAGTAAAAGAGGTGAGTTTTGAGCAAGTCCGACATAATCCTGTCAAAGGTTGTTATGGTTGGAATAGGTGGACCAGGAACACCACTGCACAGACCAGTGCCTCAGGACACATGAGGGGATACTACTGTGCACGAACAGGAGAAGCGCTGCTGTCAGCTGCTGCTCCAGCTAACATGGCTTACCCAAGGCAAAAACACTAATCAGTTCCTTCGAGAAGCACAGGTAGGCACTGGGACATCTTTATGCAAAGTGTCAAGTGACTTGTTCCTGAGTTCTAGCTAATATAAGCAGCTTGAATCTCAAAGAAAGCCTCTGAATAAGTCACAAATGCAACAGAAAAATCGCCCCTGGCTATAATAAGCCAATATCTTACATATTTTCAGAGTTAAAGTGAATTGGTATTACAGTGATGAACTCCGTTAAAGTACAAGCCAAGAATTTAAAAGTAAATCTAACATCTTTCTGCTGCTATTTCTTTCTGTTACAACCTGAAAAAGTGTGATTCACTGCAGTCTTCTCAAAAATATAAAAATAAAATTCAAGTACTTACTGCATGTCAGAACTTAGACCTTGCTGCTCTCTCCCTGCCTGAAATTTGATGTAATTCTAGTCAAAAGAAGTTCTTTAAAGACCTTTCTGTTGTTAGTAGAAGAGGGAATAACACCTTTGCAATGCTGTTTCTTTTTTTCTTCTGTATTCTGTTTTCTTTGATATTGTAAGTTTATTTGTTTTAAATTAAAGAACAACTGAAATAAAGTGTGCGGCACTGTAACAGCAATTTGGAACCTAACAGAACTCAATGCAAAGGACAGTGGCTGCATAGAATCATCTGTATTTAAGAATATGCTATGCTGACAATATATTTTTACTGTGAAACAAGAACAGACAAAACATCTGCTTCCTCATGCACTGATGTTTCCTTGTTTTATATAGCTGAAATAATTTCATCAAAATGATGAATTGAGCTGCTATGTTGCATTAAGCTGTAACTGTGCCACATCTTATGATTTTGTGATTCATCTGAGCACATGGATTGTGTATTGGTATGGGGAAAAAGATATACTTTTATTGGGGGAGAAAAAACTTTAGGACTTAGGAGAGTATTCACAATAAATTGTAAAGGATGAATGAAGGGTGCACATGGTAAGGTTGCTTCGATATTTGACTTCCCTTGAAAGTCACACATCTTGAAATTTTCTTCTCAATTGAGAAGCTGTAGCAGTAAATAAAACTGCTTCTCTCAGGCAATCACAGGTTGATTGGGTTCAAGTGTGATTTAGAAAATATGCTAAAAATAATGTGCACTGATTTGACTCTGGCCAGATGCCAGGCACCCACCAAAGGCACTCACTCACTCTGCCCTGCAGCTGGACAGGAGAGAGAAAATTTAACAAATGCTTCCACTTAACAATGGATTGAGATAAGGGGGAGAGATCCCTCATCAAATACCATCATGGGCAAAACAGGCTCTAATTAGAGATATGAACTGAATTTATTACTTGCAAAATTAGAGCAAGATAATGAAAAAACACCTTTCTCCCACCCCTTCCTCCTTCCCAGCTCTACCTCCTCCCCCAGTGGCACAGGGAGACAGGGAGTGAGGATTATGGTCAGTTCATGGCCCCTGGCTTCTCCCACTGCTCAGGGACTGGAGTCCTTCCTCTGCTGCACTGTAGGGTCCCCTCCCATGGGAGACAGATCTCCATGAACTTCTCCAGTGTAAATCCATCCCACGGGCACACAGTCCTCCCCAGACTGCTGCAGCATGGGTCACTCTTCCACAGGGTGCAGTCCTCCAAGGACAGGCTGCTCCAGCCTGGGAGCACGGCCCCTCTCTCCATAGGTCTCCCATGCAGTTACAGCCTCCTCCCAGGCATCCACCTGCTCCAGAGTGGGCTTCTCCATGGGCTGCAGGTGGATCCCTGCATTCCCCATGGATCTCCATGGGCTGCACAGGAACCTCAGCATGTGGAACATCTCCTGCTCCTCCTTCTTCACTGACCTCGGTATCCACAGGGTTGTTCTTCTCACATGTTCTCACTCTACTCTTCTCTGGCCCCAGTTACAACTGTGCAATTATAACAGCTTTTGTCTTTCTTCTTAGATCTGTTATCACAGAGGCACTACCACCATTAATAAGTGGCCCAGCCTTGGCCAGAATCACCTCTGTCTTTGGAGCCACCAGGAATTAGCTCTGCTGCATATGGAGGAAGCTTTCAGCAGCTTCTTATAGAATCCACCCCTGTAGCCCTGCCCTCCCAAGAAAGAAGTTATGCAAACCCAATACATAATGGAAAATAATTTATAAAATCAAGAATCTGTAATGAGCTGCTCCTGAAATGGGACTATAACAGCCACAATATTTTGGAAATGTTAAATATAGCAGAAACATGTCTTAGGAATTTAAAATGAAAGTTTTTCCCTGTGTGTCATACTTGAACTGATACTTCTGCAAGTTACTAAAAAGCACTGCATGGATGAAGGTGTTGGCTATGGGATTTGCTAATTCAACTTTCTTCTGATTTTGAAAGTACTTCAATTCCTCAGCTTTGCTATGAATTGTGAGAATAAATTCTACAGCATATTTGTGTGCTGGCTTTAAAATTACTTGGCTTTTTTTGCTCTAAACCTGGTAGCTTGTCCTTGTGTTATGCAAAAAACAAACAAACAAACAAACAAAACCCCAACACCCCAATTATTTCTTCAAACTATTCTGGATATTTATTACCAGCCCTGGGCCATCTCCTCCCTTAAGCCTTCCCTCCTTTTCACCGAGGAATCTAATAATATTTAGTTTTTCTTCATACAGAAGCTGTCCCTTATCTTTGATCACACATGCTGCTCTTTTCAAGCTGTATATCTTGAGGCACAAACAGCCATTTAAACAAGGGCATAATCTGTGAGGGCTCTGCTCCTCTCTGGCAGCAGGTGAATAACATCAAGTCACAAGAAACTGCTAGTATGTTTCACCTTGGCTCTGACAGAGCACTGATGGCTTTCTATTTCCTCCGGCATCTACATGCTGGACCAAAGGAACAGTGTTTCTTGTGTGTGGTTAGTGTTTAAGGCCTCATTGTGTACACGGCCTTGAAAGATATATTTTTATAGGTAAGCACCTCATAAAATATTTTTCTGAAGACATTTATCAAGGAAGACTTTAAGAAACTGTAAGGGAAGGAGAAGGTGGGGGAAGCACAACATGTGCTTTTCAGCTGCCACAGGGTCCTGCAGCAGCAACCTTCATGTGAGAGGCAACACTTTGCACATTATAACAGGGAATCAAAAGATTTATACTCAACACTCCATATATATGACTCTCTATGACATAATTTTGAAAGGGTGATTATTGGTTTGACATGAGGGAATTTTTTTACATTAAATGCTGAAAGTTCTCTATGTACGTAGCCATAATCACCTGATGCTGCTTTTCCTTACTGCATAGCTTTTAATAATAAATAATCATAATAATGATACTTAAGTTCTCCATAATTACCCCATTTGTTTTCCAAGAACCCCTGGTGCTGTTATTTATTACTTGATATGAATGCTCCCTGCCCCTCTCCCTCTGCTTACACATGCATATAAAAAAAGTGCAGACATATGGGAAGTGCCATATTAATTTGATGGTAGCTCTGTTTATTATTATCTCCCTGAGCTGTGGTGATTGTAGTTCTGTTGTTGAGAAATTATAAAACCAGAAGCCATAGATCCCCTGCCAGGTTTCTCCATGGGATCTTCAATTTTCTACCCCCAAAGATACATCCTCAAAAGCAGTGCACTGACGGTGGAAAAGATGTCAGGCAACACGTCTTAAATTCTTGTGTAAGTCAAGGGCTGAAAAACTCATTGAGTTTAGACAGGACCACTTAGTAAATATGTTCTCTATTCTTGAGTTCACATGGCAGCTTGGGCTAATGAGGGTCTCCCCCTCATGCATGTGAAAGGTGGGAGGATGAGGAGAAGGGTACAAAAATCAGACAAGGACTTATCACAGTTAAAGAGAAAGGTCTGATTGTGGGAGGTATTACAGCAAAACACCTGCAAAGTGTAATCTTTCTTTGTATCTGGTTTCTGAAGAAAAGTTGCCTTTTTATGCTAATTTGAGGTGCACACAACAGAATAATTTCTCCTCTTGGCCTCCTCTCCCCATGTTATTTATCTTACAGATGAACAAGCTGATTTGGGATGAAAAAAGAACTGGGCTGAACTACAGCTATTTTGTGAACTATTAGTTTCAGTTAGGTGTTTCTGTCCAAAATTTGAACTTAATGCTTTTTTTTTTTTTTCTGTCATCTTAATGTTCCAACTGTTCAAAAGGAAAGAAGTCAGCAGTTCTAAAATGCCACCTGAAAAATGAAGTGCAGAAGTACATGTGCACAAGGATTTAAATTTTACAGAAACTGACAACAGCAGATAAAAGCCTGTCCAGCTTCCTGCAGCTGTTTCTGTAAACGACTTGGCTGGTAAAGGAAGACTTAGAGAAGAAATGACATGTGCCCCAGCTGTGACCAGACTTTCCCTGAGTGAAGTTCTGGTTGTGCAAGACTCCTGCTGCTGTGGCTGCCATGCCCTCCCCCATCCATGCAGCCTGCAGTAAGGGTTACTTCACAATCTTAGCAAGCAGAAAGCATAAGAAGTCATTTGAATTGCTTTCTCCCTGTGTCATTTTATTTTAGTTCTTACAGTCTTTTTCCCTTGCCTTGACTCAGCCTAGCTCATTGAAGAAGACCAGCCTCACCTGACAGCAGCTGTCAAATAATTTTTCTTCTCCCTGCTTTCTTCATCAAAATTAATCTAGATTTTAAATCACTCTCTTCTCTTGTTGAAAAACCCAGAGATCACTTTTCTAGTATTTCACTGGGACAAGCACAAATTACATGGGAGTTATGACCTGTTGCTAGGGTTTTCCTCAGGTCAACAATCAATATTAGAAAAAGAGATAATGATAACACCAAATCTGAAAAGCATTTACTGTATACCAGAACGCAAATACAACTAAACACAAGATTTCATTTCCTGCCACATCTTCCTTCTGTGAACCTTTCTGTTTGTATATGTTTTTTCACTATATATATTTTTCCTTATTTTTTTCTTTTGCATCTCTATTTTTTCCCGTATCTTTTGCAATTCACTCTATACCTGTGCCTTTCCTGTGAAGTTACTCTGCTCTCCTCGTTCACAATCCTGTTAATCTTTTGTCCTCCATCTGACAGTCCCCTCTGTTAGCACACACGGAAGCCGTATGACAATCGGCTGAGGTCACTCGGCTTGCTCAGCCTGAAGAACAATGAGGGGAGACCTCACTGCAGTTATTTACCACTTCTTTGTGAAGGGAAGAGCAGGGGCAGGGAGGAATCTCTGCCCTGGTGAGTGACAGGGTTCAAGCTGGATATTGGGAAAAGGTTCTTCACCCAGAGGATGGCTGGGCACCGGAGCAGCCTCCCCTGTGCAGTGGTCACAGCACCAGCCTGACAGAGCTCCAGAAGCATTGAGCAATACTCTTGGGCATGTGTTCTATTTCTTGGGGTGTCTTGTGCAGGGCCAGGAGTTGGACTTGATGATCTTTATCAATCCTTTCCTATTCAGGATGTTCTGTAATTCTATGACTTGCTTCTTTGCAGGTATGTTCTCTCCGTTCAGAGATGAGTTTTCTGGTGCAGCTATTTTTAATTTCACTCTGCAATACCTCTGCACCACCTGAGTGGTGTTGGCATCAATTTATGATTTGGTTGCAGGATCTTTCTTCTGCCTTCTGAGAAATTTGGTGAGAGAGTTAATGTCAAGCAATAGTGAAAATCCTAGCTCAGACCACAGAAGTCCTGTGGTCCTCCAGGTTTTGGTAATTATCCCACGATCCTACAGGTAGGACTGATTCTCTGGGTAGAGGCTAGGAGCATTCTTTGCATAAATCATACTCTTGCCTGCTCAGCTAGCGAGTGAGTTATGAGCAGTGCTGGCCAGAGCAAGTGCTTTTCAGGACAAGATGCTGAATGCAGAAGTCTCAGCAGATCATTTTGCATATGTGCTGACAGAGCAGAGTTCAGATGATCCAGGAATCAGTGCTGTATGAGCCTCTTTAAACAAAAGCTCTAACCCAACAGCACATGCTTGGAAGAAAATTTAAACCGAAGTGTTGAGCTTTGCTGTGCTCCCCTGCTGACTAAGTTATGTAGCAGCTTGCAGGTAACAGAGAAACTGTTTCTTTTTTCCAGCTGGATTAGAGGTAACCTAGCTCAGAAATGGCAATGAATTTCTCCAACCACGTGCACGTGTCCCTCCAGACTACTGAGTTGGTTCAGTATTTTGTTCCCTTAAAGAACAAAGCAGTGGGAACAGAAACTTTCACCAACACCAAACCATCATGAGTCTCAGATAGCATCACATTGTCCTCAAGATCACAATAATGAAAGCATTCCTAAACCCATTGTCTCACTCCCACAACATCCACCTTCCTGCACTTATTGAAATGTACCATGACATGTGAAAAAACATGAACTTTAAAAACAAGCTTTTCTTTTTTTTTTTTTGGCCTTTAAGTTCTGGGAAATTCACAAAGGTTATGAAGCAGAACTCTCCATGAAGTCGTGTGCCTCCTAAGGAGTAGTAACTTTGTGTTTTGCTTTTTCTCCCATCTCATAACAATGTTAAGACCAGGTGAAAAGGAAATCATCTATACAAGAGAAGATATTTTCCTCATCTGGTCCACTTTCAGTTACTCTAAACAGACAGCAGTCTTCAGTGATCATGAAAATAACTGTTTGCAGTGAGAAGCCATGTGTTTTGGCCTGTCTGACAGAGGTGAGGTGTGTCCAGTCCTTGAGGTCCTACCTGTGATACCCTGAGATTTGCAGAAGGCAGCCCTGGACTGAAAACTCACAAGTTGTTGATGTAATTGGCTGCAGAGGGGTGTAAGCTGCTGTGCTGTGACTTACAAGCCCAGCCATACTGATTTTGGTTACACTGAGACATGCCAAAATAAAGAATGAAAAGTAGCCCAAAATTATAATTGCTTGTTTAAGAGAGGTTTCACACTGAAAATAGCCTTAGAGAATTTCCCAAGTAGCCCTGGTGCAGCTACTTGGTGTCCCACACTCCTGCTCAGCAGAATACACCATGAACACTCCTTACTCTTGGGTATCTGCAACTGAAATTGCCAAGAGCAAGTGGCAAAGATGTATTCAAATCTTGGCTAGTAAAGCAAAGGGGTAGGGAACTCCCAGTGGTTTGCTGTATTTCCTGAATTGACATGTGTTCTATCACAGCCAGATTCAGACCATGTTTAAAGATCAAAGTTTTTCTATTGTTGATGAAAGAACCCCTGAACCTCACATGATCTGCTGCAAGACTGGGATCTACAGCACAAGAAGTCCTATGCTTTAACTAGATTGTGCTACAAGAGCAGGGTTGTACTTGTAGGTATTTGAAAGCATTATTTTTCCATTGTTAAACAGAGTTGCTCTGCATGTAACAGAGTAGTTCCATTTATATTTATATTGTATTCTATTCTATTTATATTCTGGCTCCTTTCTACATATATAGTACCTCCAGTAAAATTTTTCTTTTTGCAAATTAGAAGCTTAGACTAATGTATTTTATAAACTGATTTTTTTCTCTCACTGGAGTTTTATATTTTTTTATTTAAACCCCGAACATTTTGGCATTTAAATATATTTCTTTTGCAGAGCTTTAAAGCAGCAGCTTTGCTTATGCCAGTATGACACAGTGCAAAAACATATTGCTCCTTACAAAAAAGAGAGGAAATTTGACAAAGTGCAAGAAGGAAAGAGGGAAGCCAGGACCTTTTCTCACTGGTCAGACCATCCTCAGACTCCTTCTGAGCCCTGTGGGGGGCTGGCAGGAAGGAATTTGTAGCCACAGGGACATGTTATCCAGAACCAAGGGTTGAACCTAATTGTAAGCAGATTTTGCCCGCCTTTTTTTGGATGAATGATAGCCCGCTGGCATGTGACCTGGCTTGGCAATTTCCCTGCAGTGTCCAGGCTGCCATAAGGAGATACGTAATGTCTAGAGTGATAGGAAACTCTTTAGCACAGATGGTACAGAGCTGCCTCATAAAATGACTCACTGTGAATCCTTACAGAAATCTCAGCTATAAAAATGATAATGGAAAAAGCACAAGAAAATGCAAAATGTCTTAAGAACAATTTGCTCTATCTCATGTCTTCCATTCAATGTACAAAAAAGACATATTCTACAACCAAACCACCAACTTTTTCCCCTTTGTTGTTTTTGACTGGGCAGGCAAAATCTGTAGGACAAAGTACTGCAATTGTGGAAGTGGAAAGTCTTGTCATTCATGGAGAAAGTAAAGTGATAGCTGGCAAAGTTCTGACCATTCCTTAGGGAAGAGAACTGACTTCTTGGGAAATGCTTTGTGCACATAAGCTCTCCTTTTCCCTTTTCACTCCTCTAGTCCTCCCAATAGTGGGAGGAAACATTTAATTAGTAAAAGATGACACCTGCATTTTTTTCCAAAAGGATCACCAGATGTTAGTTCAGAATAGACTCTGAACCTCTGTGGGTGGAATTTTTCTGTAATGCCTGAAGTGATTACAAACATGTACTTTAGAACACTGTACCATTTAAGTAATATTTTCAGTTCTTTCCTTCTTTACTTTGAATTCTCACACATTTTTCACTTGCTTTTCAGTATAATTTGTTGAGCATTTTTCAGGATTTATTAAGGCAATCTCTCTGCAGCATTCCAGAATTGTCTGTGACTTTTATTCGATTTACTGTGTTCAGTAAGGACAGGCAGTAACACAAGATCAGAAGTAACACAAGAATCAGAGAAGAGGGGAGCATTGAATATGCTTTTACCCTTTCTCCTCTTTCCAACATGGGAGATGATATCAGAACACTAAGTAAAAACATACGAGTCATTTTGAAAGAGAAAGTACTGTCTACTTGCAGGTTGCATGTGTTATTGTGATGGTGATACAGGGCACCCTGTATTCTTACTCTGGAGTTGCTATGTCAGCATTTTAATAGGATTTAGCAGCAAAACCTCTAATTTCTTCCACTTACCTCACTTAGATTTGTGGAGCAGGTCCTGTGAGAATAGAACAGAATTTTATGTAAGAAATTAAACCCAAAATTCAGCTCCATGAACTCATCAAGCTCTCTCCAGTCTCTTACAGGTGAAGCAGGCTCAGAGCAAATGTCTGGTCCTCTGAGCAGCCGCAAACTGTACAAGTATTTAGGATACTTAGTACAAGGAATCACAACAGGTCTAGTCAAAAACCAGGATCGCTTGGGCCTTTATAGATCATGAGTGGAAGGGTTTTGACAAATTGTCTTGTTAACTCACGTCCATACCTGTTGCACCCCTTCCTCTGCTCAGCTTTACCTCCCTTACCCTCTCTCGACTGTCTCTCTGCAAGAGCATGCAGCACCACAGAGGTATAATACAACTGTCCTTCAAGGACCACTGAACCACACTCCTTTCCCCCCTCAGCTAATTCGCAGAGAAAACATTGCAGATGTCAGCCTCAAGACAAAAATACTCTCCTCAGAACAAAGAATCATTCTCAAGATGACCTTCTCATCTGTACAGTCTGACTTTCTGTGTCTACATCTTCCTAAACCAACCAGATGTACCCAGACACTTCATTCTGGAGTTCTGATATCAGAGCATCTGTGAAGAGCCTCTGTCGAGCTGCTTCCAGTTGGCCACCAGGTAAAGCACTGCTCTCACTCCATGCAGACAGATGAAAATGGAAGAGAAGAGCCAGTATGGATGGTGTCACAGTGCTGTCTGCTTGCCATCTGACGCATGCACTGAATTTGTGTCAGCACAAGTGTCCTTTTTTGCCATCGTGTCCTACCGGGGTGAGACAGTAAAAATGCTGAGATCTAAGCAAGGCAATAATGACCCTGTTTTGTTCTGTGAGGTTCATGTTGTGATACACTAACAGATTTCAAACTGAGCCCTACCTGCCTGCAATGAAGGAAATGAGACAAGGGCAGGTCCCTTGGGAGAGGGAACCCAAACACAGTATTCTGTGAGGAAACAGGATAATGTATGCAAAGGGCTCAGCTGTACCAGCAGGAATTTGAACAAGATTATCTCTCAGTGGTCATAGGATCTTCATTTTTTGATCACTGGAGAAATACTTGTCTGATATATCAGAATTCAGCTTCATATTGACTTTCAAAGTTGTGATCTCTGCTGGCTGTTGTCGTTGACCTAACAGAACAGAACAATTGCAGAACAACACAAGGGGACGACTAGGAGTTTGTGTTTTGAAGATGTAGTTTTTTTTTGACAACATAGTATGGTTTATAAGCACGTCTTTAATTTACCATCCAATATTTCCCCATGCAATTCAGTTGAGGTTCCCCCAAATTTCAGTCTGAGTCTCTCTGTAGTCTTAAAACTCACAACAGTATATACAAGATGTCATTTATTCATAAAAAGGAAATTAATTCTGTGTTTGTATTTGATATGCAGTACATCTGCTACTCTGCATTTGCACCACAATGCTGAACACTTTATATGCAGGCTGTAAAAGGTTGACTCTGAGAGGTTGTAGGGAGAATAGTTAGAAACACAACCCAGAATCTTTCTCTGCCATGATATAAAATAAACTATTTTCTGTCTGTATAAACAATTTCAATTTAGAACCAAGCCCCAGGAATGTGGATCTATGATGAAAATATTTAATTTGAAGTGGAATATTTGGTGATAAAAGTACTCCCAGGAATAATATTTAAAGAAGGATTACATTCTTCCATACTTCAGTTACTTGTTTTCTTCTGGCAAAGTAGATAAACACACTTGGACATTTAACACACTACATCAGAAATTGCGTTTTCCTAAGTATTTTTTTGTATGCACACACATACTCACACAATTTAAAAAGCCATATGATTGTCTATAATTTTATCCAGATTTTTTTAAACTCCAAGATCACTAAATTTCAATAGGAGAAAAAATCACAGAATAAGTGAGATCTTAATTAGATTTGTTAATTAGCTGATATTTCTGCAGATTCCTGTCAGCATTCAAAATTCTTTTGTATGTATGGCTTTATATTAGAATATCTTGGCAATAGCAAGTTTGCAACTAAATTATGTAATAGACTTTTTATACTGTCTTGTAAACATTTTTTCCTGAATGCTCTGTATAAGCAATGAGCATCCTTTGTTCCATGTTTCTAACACTATCTAAAACTGCGGTCTTAAAAGGCTTCCACTTAAAAAGTGGAAGAAAAGCTCTGTTTTTTACCTGTTCAACCAACCAATGAATAGAACCACAAAAGAAGTTAATTTTTTTTCCTACAGAAATGGCTCATAAGTCTGCATATTGATGGGTGGACAAAAATCACTGAACAAATTACAGTGAATTTCCTGCATTGCAATCCTTCAAACCATCTAAGGAAATCATGGTGAATAACAGTGTAGATCTGTGCTCTTTCATGTGCTTCATTTCAAGTCCAGACTTTGTCTCAGTTGACATGGATGCAAGCTGCAAGGTTTGGATTCAGTTTTTTTAACGAGCATTTTGAAAGTTCAGCAGTGTGCATAAATAAGTTGTTGGGTTTTTTCCCCAGACTGTAACATGGGAAGGCTCCCACTGTGAGGTTTGGATCAAATCTGGAGGTTTGGTTTAGCTCTATTTTTGTTTCTAATGTACTAAGTTCACAGCATTCACAGGCTGCCATAAACCACCTCTGTTAAACATGCGCATTGTTAAAACACGCACAAGACTTGGCTCAAGTTGTGTATCACCTAATGGAAGCCAGCAAAACTGTGGCTGGAAGGAACCCCTAGCTGCAGTATATGACCCAGTGAACACCTGGACTTGTTGGAAGCGAGAATATAAATGGAATATTCATAGTAACTATGTCTAAGAATTGCTTAAACATTCAAGGACCTAGTTCAGGTAAGAGCCTCTGAAATGCTTCTGGTGCTCCAGGAGGGACTGTCTCAGGCACCATGGAGCTTTTGAAAGAATTGGTATTTCTGGCCATGTTGTTTCAGAAGCAATACTATTATAACTGAAAACAAGGCTCACTTTTGAATGATCAATAAAATGTCAGTTTTTCCAGCTGCATTGAGTGCTCCATTCACTGGCACTATGACTGGAGCCACAAGGTGTTGTTAGCTCCAGCTGCTCCCTGCCACTACAGAGCAAGTGTGTTTTCTGACCACTCGTGTAGTTTTGAGCTCTTTGGCTCCCAAGAGACCTCTCCATGTAAGCCCCATTTTGCAAGCAACTTCTTTCCATTTGTTGCCTGTAACTCCTTCATTCCACTACCGTCACAAAGAGGTGAGGGCAGGAAATGATAAATGTGATAGCAGAGATTTTGTTGGAAGTTTGTGGCCTGACTGGAAGTCCCCTTACACATGGGTCATTGCTCCACTTTGGAAGCTGGGATGTCTCTGACGATGACAGTCTAAACTGGTTTATGCTTCACATTGGTCATTACTAATTTAATTTTATTCCTTGGGAGAAGCTATGGCTGTACACCATATCTGCCAGGACTTGTGTTGTGAAGATAAGGCATTGCATGGGCTACACTTTATGCATCTTATAAAGAGCTTTATATGCCAGCTATGGGAGGTTGGCTTAAGAGAGAGTGAATTGAGAAAAGTCAGAAATGTATTTCTTTTCCCTGCCATGCCATAAGATCAACTATTTTTTGTCTATATAAACAATTTCATTTTAGAACCAGGACACAGGAATGTAGACCTATGATGAAAATACATAATTCAATTTGAAGCTGAACATTTGGTGATAAAAGTATTCCCAGGAACAATATTTTAAAGAGGATTACCTTCTTCTATATCTTAGTTGCTTTCTTTCTCTGGTATAATAGACTACATTTCACCCCAAACATCTCAGCTAATACTTGATGAAGTTTCTAAAATGGCCACCACATTATTGCCTTTACATGAAACAAATGCAAAGCTTAAGATTAGTAGCCTCCTCTGTCATGCAGGATCCAGAAGACTGTGGGCTTTGACAGTGTGGTAGTTCTAAACTAATTTGGGACACAGCTGTTGACAACTATGAAGTCTACTTCCCCTGAATAGAAATGTTTAGAAATATCTTCGATTTCCTTTGTGGAAATAAGTAAAGAATTTCACCCCTACCACAAATACTTTGAAACCACTAAGATTCCTGTGAATGACAGTTGGAGAAGATTATGTGCATGGTTAGGGAGGCTTCTGAGAGTATCAGAGCCTGTGCTTTGGGCAGGTCATTGGGTGGGAGGAATGTGAAGGGCTCTGCACTTGCCCTCAGCACAGATCAGCTACCCTCTGGGGGTGTAAGAAAAGGCACCTGTGTTGTGTGCTTTTGTATTCCCAGTGTCAGCCTGCAGCCACCAGCATGCCAGTGAGAGGAAGGTGACTCAGAGCTGTACCACCAGCCCCCAGGCCTTTGGGTCTCTGCAGAGGAGCTGTCAGCCCCATACTTTCAGCATGGTGGGAGTCTAGGGACAGGCTTGCACCCCTACCCATCCTGAGCTGCACCCAGGACATCCTGGCAGAAGCTGAAAAGCTGGGAAAACTTATTAAGCAAAATGCCTCCATGGAGAAGCCTTGACCATGCTTACAAATCTACAAAGGGCTTATGGAAAAGTCATCCTGAACTCTGTGGCTCTTCTGCCTGTTCATGATGATGATTGAGAAAAGTAATTCTAAGACTTTTACATGCTCACCTTTAGTAAAAGGCACATTTTTGCAATACTACCAGAATGCTAAACTGAGACTTCTCTGATATTTAGAGCTTTCTGGCATAGGATCTTTTTGACATAAATTATACTCATCCCAAAAGTCAAGTGTACCTCTGAGATTTTGAAGTTGTGACAATTGCAAACATAACAAAGAGGGAGAAAATGTTCTGTCAGTGTCATTTCAGTTCTAAATGGTGCAATCTATTGATACACAGTTCTTTTTGGTCTCAAAACAGATCTGGTAATATCAAAGAATTCCAGTGAACTACTTCAGTTATACAAGAAAATGAAGTTTGATACATGACTACTCAAAGGACTTTCAAATATACCATGGCACAATGACTTTCGAGGAAAGTCAAGCCCAATAAAAACACTCAAGACAGCTGCCACATCAACCCCTTTCTGGGATCCCAAGGTACTGCAAAAGCTTTCAGTAGTAGGTGGTATTTGCTTTTCAGCCCAGCTTGAATTATTCTTATATTAAGTTTTATTGGATCTATATGTGGCTATTTTATAGCTCTTTAATGTTTATGATGTATTTATTATCATTCCTACATTTCCCCTGCAGCTCTACTGAAGTGGGACTATCTAAAGATTGAGGAACTATTGGTTTTTGTACCTTTAATTTACAGCCACTCCATATTTTACATTAGAAGAATTCAGCAGTATGACTGACATTAATTAACTCTCACTATGTCCATCTGAATTCACAGTACTGTATAAAATGCAATTAAAGTAGAGGCAAACCTAGTCCAGGAGCAGCCTGGATGATGAAACAGATTTACAAGAGGGCCTGGTAAGCAACCTGCCCCTGGCAGACCTCTGTTTCCAGCACCAGGCTTTAAATTGTGTCACTAAGTAGAACAAAAGCCTTGCTCCATTGCTCAAACAATTGTCACCCAAACTTATAAAACCCAGCCCCTTCTTGGTGAGGAGTGTTGGCTGGCAGCAGAGTGAGATGGAGTTCAGTTTGGTCTCAGAACTAGGTCCAGCCTAAGTGTGAAGGCAGTGCTGGGTATGGCAGCTCTGGTGTTCCCTCTGCTGCTGCCCTGTCGCAGCATGGTTTGGCATCCATACTTACAAGGAGATAACCATGCCATCAATACTGTCTTGGAGAGCCCTCCAGGCCTGAGTTCTTCTCATGCTTGTCACTGTCTTCCTTCCTGCCCACCAACTCTGACCCTCCCCGGAGAGTCCAGGTTCTGTCTAATTTCAGTTCAAATTTTTTTCCCACTGAATCAGATACCAGCAGCAATTTGCCCTTTTCCTCCTGTCCTACTACTTCTCCATCTCCATCTAATAGAAATAACTCATAGTAAGACCACAGAATGACAGGAAAAACTAGATGGGAAGGGATCTCAGGAGGTCACCTAGTTCAACCTCAGCTTACAGTATCTTTTGTATCAAATTAATAATGCCAAACCATGAGACATAGTTTACATATGTAAAATAACAGAGTACTAAAGAGCATTGAAGAAACAATGGTAACTTTACACCACCGCAGCTTGCTTCCACAGCTTGCTGATTTGGGCTGAGATAATTAATTTTCCTCTCATTGGCTGGCATGGGGCTGTGTTTTGCATTTGTGCTGAACACAAGGTTGATAATACAGAGATGTTTTTGTTATTGCTGAGCAGGGCTTGCACAGAGCCAAGGCCTTTTCTGCTTTGGTCCTGCCACACTGGTGAGGGAACTGAGGGAGCTTGGGAGGTTGGGAGGAGACAGAGCCAGGACAGGTGACCCCAACTGACCAAAGGGATATTCCAGACCATGTGGCACCAAGCTCAGTGTATGAAGTGGGGGGAAGAAGCAGGAAAGGGAGGGGGCATTTGTTGTGATGTCATTTGTCTTCCCAAGTCAATGTTATGTGTGATGGGGCCCTGCTTTCCTAGAGATGGATGAACACCTGCCAACCCATGGGAAGCACTGAATTTATTTTTTTTTTGTTTTGCTTGTGTGCACAGCCTTTACTTTCCTTATTAAACTGTTTCTCGCCCACAAGTTTTCCAGCTTTCATCCATCTGATTGTGTCCCCAGTCCTGCTGGTAGGGGGCTGAGTGAATGGTTGTGAGGTACTTGGTTGCTGGCTGGATTTAAACCACAACACACAGCAAAACCATTTTCTTAGATGTATATTTAATTGAAGGATTGATGATTAATTGTTTGGGATTTTTTTTGCTAGTGTTTAGAAATAAGATTCTTCCGAATTTATGTCACTGTGTGCACTTCTTCATTGACACATTGTCAGACTTTATGACTCTCCCTGGACTGGATCTCAAGCTCATAAAAGACTTGCTTTCTTCCATAATAGCCATGAGGACACTATACCTGATTATAGCAGGGGGATTTGGTGGCCTTCAGCAACTAAAAATTAACAAAATTGGCAGAGGCTTTGAATGCCACATGGAGCTTGAACCAGATGCTGAAAGAAGCAGATTTTCCTAGCACAGAAGTACTGTTTCCAAGGTGGCAGCTTTCTTGGATGACTCTGGGCACTGGACAGGGGGACCCTTATTCCTTTTCTTTTCCTGTCCCATGATATTTTACTATATTAAAGAGTTGCTTTTCTCCTGTAATGGTTATTGCATTGTTGCACAGGTGAGTGGGTCTCTGTGGTATCTGTAGGTCACATACGTGGTGCTTGGATGCTATTTTAATATCTGTGGGAAAATATGCTTCCTCATTGATAAACCAAACCAATAAACCAAAGGACCACTTTGTGATTAGATAACATATAAAGGACATTATGTTTGTGGGCTGATTGCAATATTTCTTTGTTAAACTTATTGGGATTATCTTCCTTCTAAATTTCTGTTCTCTTCCAAACACTTCCAAATCATCCCACAACAGAGAACCAAAACTGAGGTGTGCTCCAAGTTAAGACTCCTTGAGTTTTCTGATTTTCAGCCTATCAGTAGTTTTTAGGCTATGGCACTGTAAACAAAGCTGATCTTAGAAACAT
Organism: Toxostoma redivivum; assembly: GCA_013397375.1. Taxonomy (NCBI): domain Eukaryota; kingdom Metazoa; phylum Chordata; class Aves; order Passeriformes; family Mimidae; genus Toxostoma; species Toxostoma redivivum. Next base: position 47,970 of record VXBI01009232.1, on the reverse strand, counting down.
AACAGCTTGATAAAAGCATATAATTTCAAAATCACTCAACAAAATACTCATCAGAAGGGATCTCTTGCTATTTCTCCCCACATGCAATCAATATATCACTTTAACTACAGTGCTTTTACCCTCTGTTTATCATCTCTTCTGAAGCCATGTGGAATACTCATCTTCTCTAATCCTTGTCTATAGTATTTCCAAAGTACTTTACAAGCTTGGAGTAATGGTCTTTAATGCCTTGCAGCAGCTGAGCTGGTAGCATATATGATACCTTAAATGTAACAATCAAAGGAGCACACAAGATTTTGGTATTTCCGCTGACTTGCAGATGTGCAGTATCCAGGTCCAAAAACAGTAATGTCAAGTTTAGACTAAGAGTGTTTAAAACAAAATAATGTCTCACTGCTCTGTGTCAACACTCATATAATGTGAGAGGATATTCTCTGATAGAGAGAGCACCAGTATTAAATATCTGTTATCTGAGCTCTACAGTAATTTCTTTTTTGTATGTTTGTCCATGAATAACCTAGCTCAAGATTTATGTAACAGAGTGTATTGTTTTATTAATCCAGAGCATGTGGTATTCTCCAGGTGCTAAGCTTTGATCTCCTTGTCCTTCTATGTATTAAGTTTTCTGGTTCTCATTGACACTGATGCTCTTGATTTAAGGTAATCCTCTTATTGTCGGGGACAGGAAAAACTGCAAGTGAACTCTGCAGTGAACCTGGGATCTTGTTCTTTTCTTTCGTCTCAGTTTTGATTGAATCTCCACTAAATTCAGTTCAGCAGAATCCAGCCACTGCTTTTAGAAGTAAAAGTATATCTTTCTGCAACATTTTATGGCATGGAATGTCGTTTACGGCACATTATATTACAGTTTGAAATGTTAGCATTCACTAACAAGAGGAACTGTGGTTTTATATTAAAACAACTGAGCAATGTAAAAAACCTCTAGAAATCCAAGAAGGCAGTTTTCCTGTGGCTGGTAACAGAAGGAAAGAGTATGAGTACATGTGCAGTTGAAAGCATGGGACAGTGAAAAGAACAGGACAGTGAAAAAAACCCTGCTGGAGCAAGGCTCCTTCTAAATGTATGTTGGCATGTAGGGTGAGGGTAAGAGTTGACAGTGTCACACTGCTAACTTCTGAGGTACCTCTGGAGGACCAGCTGCTTCTCCTCAGGGCTTCTCTTGCAGCTGACACTGACTGTCCATCTCTCACTTCTGCTCCACTGTTTTTTCTCATCTACCTTGACAGTTTGTTTCACAGGCATATGCTGACTTGAGGCAACTTGGTTCTGGGAATGGGAGTTGCTGTGCCAGGGCTGTGTGGTGGGCTGGCATGGTCAGATCAGGAGTGAAACCAGCTCCCTACCCCGCCTCAGCCCACATGCATGCCTGACATGATGCCAGAGAGGTCTGCAGCACTGTGCAAATACAGGCTTTTCTTCAGGGACCATGAGATGATCAGGAAGGAATGTTCTGTGCTCTTAAATCAGGGATTGCAAGGTGGGTGGGGGTATTTGCTAAAACATCTACATCACTTGAGATTTAGGATAGGATATGGATTCTTTGTAGAAGTCCAGGGCAGTACAGCTCAAAGGGGTAATCTAGCTCACTCCCATATCCCAGCACAGCATAACTATGACAACATCTCTTTTTTTGCAGATGGGTGTCTACTCTGCCCTTAGAGGGCTCCCCTATTGGGTATCATCATACTCCACGGCAAAACTTCCCAATATTTTTTGTTATTGGCATTAAAAACTTCTAGTATATAACCTCATTCTTTCTTGTTGATAATGAGGATAATTTACTTTTTAAAATCTTATTGGACACAGGGAAGACTTTCTTTCTTTCTTTTTTTCTGTCATCCTCGATGCAGCTGAAGACTGTTACTACTGTCTCTCCTTGGTCTTCCCTTCCCCAATCTAAACAATAAAACACTTCAGGATTTCCATGAATATTATTTTCTTCTGGTCATTTCATGACTCCTTGAAGAAGAGGCCAAGCCTCTGTGCACTGCAGGCTTACCAAAGTCACATGGAATAGAAGAATTCATTTGTGCATCCAGTAGATTACACTCCTGATTATACATTTTGGTAGGCCAATTGAGTTTTTTTCCCCTGGTACTAGCTCTTTTTTATATTTGCACTGCTTGTGCACTGAAAGTACAACCTTCAGCCCTTTTTCTGTCTCTGCCAGGGCCTGCCCATCACCTTTCAATGTAGGTGATTATTATTCCCCAGAAGCCTTGCATCTGTCGTGGTTGAACTGGAGAGACTTTCAATACTTTTTTAACTATTTGGGGCAGATAGTTTTCTCATTCAATTAATAAACAATGAAAAGTTGAGCAAGACAAGTTGTCAAAGAACAAGATGAGAATTCAAAGTGATCTTCAGAAACTGAAGGACAGGTCTGCAATAGACAAGACTATGAATTGCTAAGATTTCTGCACCAGGCTGCCAACTGCGCAGAGGTGCTCCCTGCCCCAGGCCACATGTTGTGCCTGGTGCTCCACCAGTTTATCAGCCCCATGCTATAAAAGTGCAGCCTGGAATCAGTGGGAGCAGAAGTCTTTGAGCACTTCCCAGTGCCTACAAAGGTCAGTTTCTTTGCATCTCCTATTTCTTGACACTTGTATTAATGCTATGAGCACTGGCCTAAGAAAAGAGATTTTAGCTACACTCTGAAATGTAGCTCCTGCCAGAGGGATCTGGGAGTAAAAAAACTTAATCTGAGGAGTCAGGAGGCAGCTGAAATAATTTATGGACAGGGTAGAATATACATAGCTTCAAAAATGTTGTTAGTTTTTGTAATATGCAAGGAGGACTGTGTAGTGAAGCATGTATACATGGAAATAGTACAAATATTTTGCCAGAATCCTTAGGGTATTGGGAAAAGATTTCCGTTCTACTAGTTGAATTGTCATGAGGGATTTTCAAGGGTCAAGTTCCATATTGCAAGGAGGATATGAAACTTTTAGGCCATTTATTGCATGGACATGTAAAGCAAAGATTGTGCATGCTTGGAGGTTGTAAAAACAATTGGCTCTTTTATGTTTGAAAAGACGCTTTGTGTCATGGGCTGTATTGCATCACTGAATCTTAATCTCTTGAAAGGCATGATTGAGAAGGCGGTGCTGTGCATGCTGAAGGAGTATGGCAGGCTCATTAGAGGGTCTACAATGAACCCTCACAACAAGTGGCATAGTAGAAGCTGCACATCACGTGATTCGTGCAGATTGCAAAATATGAAACTCAGCAGTGAATATGATACATCTTTTTAGAGGGGCCCAGTACACTGAAAAAAGAAAAAAAAAAAAGCAAAAATTCCTGGAGAGCCTTCCCTCATGTTACAACCACAGGGAATTTTGAATAGAAAATGTTTTGTCCGCCCAGCATATTCTTGCAATACTTTTGTATTATTCCCTAAACTTGGAGTAACTTCTTTGTTGTGAGGACATAGAACAGTACATGTTCTTCTCCTTCTTCAGGTGTAGGTTGAAGGGACTCTCTGGAGACCTAGACACACATGCTTTTAAACACTGGAAAAAATTTATGCATTGTGTGGGGAGTATTGATCCACAATACATTTAAACCTGACATTGAGACACATATAAATGAGAAAAGTGAGTAAAAGCAGAGATGGATCACTGAAGTGTTTATAGTTCCTCTGGACTTACCAAGATGGAGAAAATAATACCACCATTTCATGCTTTTTAACAGATCCAGATTTCAATAAGTTCTAGCAGGATCCTTCCCTTTCACACTAATATTATCCTTGTAGGTGTCTCAAAAGAGATTTTCCATTTAGAACATTTTCTGTTGTGTCTCTAAGTGGTAATCTCAAATGCAGTTCTGGTGATCTCTCTGCCTAAGCTAATGCTGTATTTTCTACGTATTACAGCTTAGTAATATAATACAGTACATGACCTAAAGCTTCCTTACACACAAACCAGAAAGTTACTATTTTATTTTACAGCCACCCCAAATGCATGTACAAATCATCTGGGAAAGAGGTTTCTAATGGTTGATAAATTAGCCAAAAAAAATTGCACTGTATTTTATGATTAATAGGAAGACTTATGTACAAGAAAATCAGTAGCGATCAGAAATCTGTATGATACTGTACCTTATATAAAAAAATATTAGCTAATATTATCCAGATGAGATACCACATACAATGCTTCAGCATTTCCCTCTAATTTTCTATTCCATAGCAAGAGTGAAGGAAACTTTATCTTTTCTTTCATTCTTTTCATGGAAGGTCTTAATAATTCTTTAAAACTGCACATGCACTTGCAAAACAGCAAGTAATGCTTTGTAAAGCAGTTGACATGAGTGTTCTGCTTGGTTGTTGCCAGTGCATTTTTCATTTAAGGAAGGAACAATTTCATTGAGCCATTTTAGAGACAAAGAGTGAGATTCCTCAGGCTGATAAAGCATGAAATGACAAGTAAAATGTCTAAATACAAATGTCTAACTCAGCAGCCCTATACTTCTTTTGGTGGATAGAATGCTATTAGTCTTGGATTTCCTTCATTATTCAGTCTGAAGTTTTAGCTACTCTGACATCTTTTTTATATTTCTTCTGCAGCTAAATGTTTTCCAGTTTTTACACTTTTTTTATCCTTCCCTGTGGATAAGCTGTCCTCTATCAAAGATTCAGCGATTCAGGTGCCTTTTATTTTGTGAAGTATTTTACTGCTTCTTCTTTCAGACCATTGCTGAGGCTGAAATGATTTATTGCTATCAGTAATAGTCTGAATTGCCAGAGTTTGAAAGAATGGGAAAGCACATGGAGAAGAGGAAAAGTAGCAAATCCTATCCAAGGCCAGCTTGCCTTGTCTTAGCCTATTTCTTTAGGTTCTGGACAGTTAATATGCATTATGTGTAATCCCTTGTTAGATTTTTAGGTCTTCCCTAAAGACTGACATTGTAAAGAAAAGAGAAGATCAAACAACCAGCAATTTAGAATAAATCCAAATTAAAGAGTGATTCTAACCAGAAAAAGGGACTGTAAAACGAGCACTTTTGAATTCAACTGACTCTACTCACATTAAATTGTATAAACTTCTTTTACTGATGAAAATAAGCTTTTATTATTTTTAGCACCTTTGCCAGAAAAGTGATGCTGAGCAAATAGTATTGTATTGTCTTGAACTTCCTCAGCAAAATAGCGTATTTGTTAACCTCTGCATAATTATTTGAGCAATGAAACTTCACTGGTTCTACTGCAAGGGTATTTGATTCCAAGGTGTCAGTGCTTTGCCAGCTGGTAACCTTCCTGGGTCTACAGCCCACTCAAAAGCTGATGCGTGAGCCTCAGCTAGTTATGGTCTAACGGTCTAAGTGCTGAAGCCCAGGAGGAAAGTACAGGTTAGTGAAAACTGAGCCTGAAAACTACCAGTGTTTGGAATAGAAATCAGTAAGAAATGTAAGTATCTTGACATTCAGAAAATCCCTGAAGGAGAAAAGTCATGGCTAGTGCCTAATACAAACATGGCTTGTGCTTTGCTACAGGAATCTCCAGCCTACTTGCAGGTTTCGACACTGCGGATTTTAACATGAGCAGTCATACAATTGCCAGTAGAGCTATTTTAAGCAGTCCTGTAGGCAATTCTTCTGAAAGACCTTCTGAAAGCCTTTCTGATCAAAGATGAAAACTTGTTTAGAAAATTCCTTTGAGAAGGGAGCAGTAAAAAAGGAAATATCCAGCACAGCAGTCAATTTCAGAATCTCCAGAGGTGTCCTGAAAAAGAGGAACTACCCACTCTAGGTGGGGTCAGACATACTGGAGTATGCAATACTTTCTGCTGCTTCTTTGTTTCCTGTCTGCTAAGTGGATTAAAATTGCAACTTTTTCAACATTTTTTTCAGCTGGCATTAGTACTCTAGGTCCCGTGTGTCCCTGACAGAACTGGGTTGCCAGTGGCTCTTGTCCTCCTAGATTGGTGCAGAAGGTTTGGGAGCCCAAAACCTGCTAGCTGAAGCAGGGTAGGATGGTGGTAATGTCCAGACAGTGGGTCACAGCATCATCACACTCAATGTTTGTCAGGTGCCTGGGTATCACCTCCTGTATATTTCCTCCCTTATTCAAGAGCTGAGCTGCTCCTCCCCACTGTTATCCAGGTGGTCCTGCTAATAACAGCGATTTCTGTTCAGCCCTTCCTCCTTTTTCTGAGATGAGGAGTGAAGGTGTCAGCTGCCTTCACAGTTCTCTGTACTGCAATAGGTTGGCTGGACACTGCAACTAGGTAAAAACCTGATCCATTTCACACTGGCTTTTATGAAACACTAAGAAATGATTCTCACCTTAAATGCGAATGAGATGATGAATTCATGATCTCTTTCAACAGATCTTTTTTTCTTTCATATCTTTTCTTCCAGAATAACAAATCTTTGTTCCTAATTTACTCCAGTGCATTAGTAAAAATGGAAGAAACAAGAAACAAGAGTCATGCTTTGCTGTCACTGAGATCTGTGCTATAGTCTTCAGCCACATCCAGGCTTTGTGTTTCTTCACCTTTCATTTTTCATAGGCGGAAAGGAGAACCACATTCCTACCCTCCTGTAAACTAACTTGGCTATAAAGTAGTGAAGTAGATGTCAGCCAGTGACATCTGGTTTCGTCTCTGAATTGAAAGCTGGCCTCTGCAGCATGGTAATACTTTTCACAAGAGGCCAGAGGGGTGGGAAAATAAGAAACTTCTACAGGTTTGTCTGCTTTATTAAAACAAATGGATCACCAAATGAGTAGACAGTTCACAATTCATCAGGGAAAAATCAATACAGAGGAGGTTTTTCACTATAGTTTATTGGACAGAAAGCCATATATGCTTAAATACCACAAGGACACAGGAAGCCAGGTACACCTCCAAATATTTCAAATAAAAGCAGCATTTTCTAAACACTGGCAGTGAAATTTTCTTTGTAAATAGGTTTAACCTTGGACCTTCTGTCATCTTGTATTTTTACACAGGAAATTAATTTTCTACATCCTCTGTGTGCATAGAGAAGACAGAAAGTCGAAAAACTCCATGGGATTTCCAAAAAAGCCTCCATATAAATTTTAAAATTAAACAGATGTTATATGATAACCATTAAATCTAAGCTATGGGTTCTGAGGTTATAAACTATATATAATGTTCTGAAGCAAGAGATGAAATAGATTTTTTTCATTTACTGAAGGTTTTCCAGATCAAAAAGATCAGGATTTAGATGAATCCATGTAGGCCTTGTGTTCCAACAAGAGTTTATAAACATCCAAAATAAGTAAATGCTCTCACAATAGCTAGTAAACACCCGTGGGTAGAGATGTTCTGTGACTTTCCAGCTCTGCTGGGAATGCAGCTATGTACTTCCAAGAGCTTGTCAGTTGAGATAACCATCCTCAGTGGGCATTGGAGTGGATCAAGGTGAGCTAAAGGGTCAGTAAAGGCTGTCTGCTTGCCTGATCACTTGCTGCATCCTTGATCCATGTCTGTAATTCCATAAGAAACCCTCACATCTTGTATTTTCTTGTTCAAAATTACTGTGTTACATTACTGCATTACTGGAAAAAGAATTAGAGATGGGATGAGAGATATCCTCCTGCAGAAGTCCTTCAATCTGCAAGGGAAAGAGGAGACAATAGCTAGCTCAGACCAGTCTTCCCCTGAAACTGGAAAACTAGGCAGAGGTTACTAAAGTCTGCCTAAGCATCACACAAATAGCAAAAGCCCTGACAGCATCACCTGACATTTTATGCCAGGCTTGTATTTCTATTCACTGCAGAGGAATCTCAGATTGTTTCCACTGCCCTTCAAGAGGAATCACTCTCCTTTATGGATCAAAAGCTCAGAGGATGTAAAAATGTATACTTTCCATTCTGTTGGTGCTAGATTTTACCTCCAAATCATATAATATTTTGTCATTTCAGTGCTGTAGACTTTCTGTGGCCCAAAGAAGGGTGACTTTCTGTGCTGTCTTTTATCTTCCCAAATATGTCCCTGTTCAACCTCATTTTCCTCTTGATTTCCTCCATCTGGTTTTCATATGACCCTGAGCAGCTGTGCAAGGTGTATATATATAGTCTTTTGCTTGTTTAATCTTTACTGAGATGCCTTTCTGCTGAATATCTGCTTAACATGATTTTTATTTGGATCCATTTCAGTTTTAATCTTACTTCTGGCCTTCAAGACAGGGCTGCTCTGTCAACTTACTGTTTTTAGTAGCTTCTGAATTTAGAGCAACTCAGTCACTGAAAAATTTAAAAAACCTTAGCTCCATATGGTGCACAGTATTGGGTAATTAATCCCATTAATGTTAGGGTTTTTCTTGCCAAATACCATTAATTTAAAGATTGTAGGGATGTCTGGAAATGTAGGAGGACTATTTCTTTTTCATATTTCTTTTCTCTTGGAAACATCAGGCAGTGCATTGTGGTGTTTCTGCTTTCCCTGGAAAGGAAAAAAATACCAGGAACATTTAAGGGGCTATGAAAATATACCACATTGCCCAAAAGATCAGATTAAAAACTGCCTCACAACCTGTGTGGCTGCTCTCTGAATGTTCTAAAACCCTAAAAGGGCTTCTCTTTTTGGAGGGGCTGCAGAAGCACTAATGGAAGAGCCAAAACTGGCCTTCAATTCAGGTTCATGGCTCACATGAAATATGGCATGGACTCTGTTCATACTTCCTAACTCCTCCACCTCATGCTTTCCCTATATTGTCTTCTTGATCTTTACCAAATCAGCACACAAAAATTAAATCTGTATCATTATTTCTTATGATTGTTTTACTTTTTTTCCTTGAAAACCAATGTTTTCTAGGGATTCCCTTGTGTAATTCTAGGAAAAAGGGAAGTCCATAATCTTGTTTAGAAATATCCTACATACAGTGTGTTTTCTGGCATTTTATACCAAAGCTATTAATTTAATGCTGCTTTCCTCACCCACCCACAGAGTTCTACTTTTTGGGATAAATGCCAGCACTTGGCACATAATGCATAGTTGATTGTGACTTGCTAGACTGACTACTGCATTGGACAAGGTACAGATACAGATGGATGTAGGGGCTATTTTTAGGCAAGTCCATCACAGAAAGAATCCATGGTTTAAGGATCAAGTTGACTCTACAGAGGTGCTGAGACACCAGGAATATATTGCTGTAATGTCATTGGGTGATGGTTTTTGTTTGTTTGGTTGGTTGGTTTTTGTTTGTTTGGTTGGTTGGTTGGTTGGTTGGTTTGGTTTGGTTTTTGTACTGTTTTGTTTTTTTTTTCTTTGAAAGACCAATGAAATGTTTGAATGGGAAGAAGGCAGAACAGAAGCTCAAGCTTGCATAGTTAGTCGCATGGAAAAATTGAAACAACATAGACAGAGAATGAAAAATTACCATGGTAAGAATTCTCTGCTTTTGGTTAGACATATAGAGGTATCTTTTATGATGGTTTTGAGTTCATACATATACTTTGATGTGCACCGTGCATACTTTTATCTGATTAGTCTTTCAAAAAATGATAAATTAGATCATTCTAGACACATCTGATTTTTTAAAGAGCTTCAGGAGAATTTATCTCCATTCAAAAGGATATAAGTTTAACTTTTCCTCTACTTTTTAAAAAAATCACCTGATATCTATTAGAATTCCTTTACTGCTGGGCTGATTTATGGTACTGTAATACAGCACTGAAAATATGAAAGCAGAGAAGCAGTATTTCAAAATGCAACATAAAATCAACAGTAAAAATGTACATTTTATAACCCAAAAAGTATGATTTCATCCTGGAGAATTACCAAGCTAATAGCAATAATAAGCATGATGTTAGTTGTACCATATTGTACTTATTAAACACTTCAGGGGACTTGTGAATAAATCAAATCACAGGATCATTTTTGGATATTTGAACATATTTTTAGATATTATAAAAATGTGGAAAACTATCACAACTGGTTATCATTTGTTCATGTTTTCCAAAAAAGGTTTCAATCATAGACCTCATTGTTACATCTTTCAAGATACTGGGCTGGTGCCTGCAGGCTGGAAGAGTAACTCCATTTAATAAATGTAGATTTAATGTATTTTGGAGATAAAATTAAAGCAGAAAAAGTATGTGCAATAATATGAATTATACTCACAATGCCAGGTAATCTTGTTTGGTGTAGGGAGGATGTTTCAGAGGAAGGAATAAAAATTGTTTAGTAATAAAGATGGGCCGTAACCAAAACCCTGGAGCCAAGCTCATGAGATACAATATGGAAAGCATGGATTCAAACTCATACTTTGCGGATCTATCACAGGCTCAACTCCAGTTTTGACGGATGAGTTTTTCCTATGGAAGTGAACGAGTAAAGTAACAGATCTTTCTATTATTTACTGCAACTCCTACTACCTGTAATACAACAAAATTCAGAAGACTCTGGTAAAAATAGCATTTTACTGTGCTAGGTGCTGTACAAACACACAGTAAGAAAAAGGGTCCTGCTTTGAGAATGGTCCAGGACAGACAAGTAAGATAAATTGCTGGAATAGAAGCAGATACAAGTAAGTAAGAATACATTGTTACAAAGAAGATAATAGAAATTGAAGTCTGCAGATGACTGGAGTTTAGACATACCTTCAAAAAGCATTTCCTGGTCAACCCAGCTGTGTCTGCAATGAACAATTGATTCAACAAATGAACAGCTGATTCCTATACAAACTAGACCCTGAGTGTTGCTTGAGCTCCATATGGGTTATCTTTTTTATACCAGTTTACAATTATCAATACACATCACTTAAGAACTTGGCCCCATGCCCTCTGCTTTCTTATTTGTGTGACAGTATGGTCCATTGGAAATGTACAGATGTAGCAGATGAAGTCCACCAAAGAGAAAGGGTTTTTCCATGTTGACCTATTATGGGATGCGGCTATTACTCTGTAACAGTAATTTTGAAAGCTATAGTTGTTCCTTCATAGTTTTCCTCATGTCTGATCTTGGCTTAAAAACAAAAGAAAATGTTCCTTTGATTTTGTTTCCCATATATTAAACAATGGGGTTGTAGGAGACCACTGCCTTCAACCAGCCCTCTTTCTACCTTCAAAATAGCTTGTGCTATTATTTTTCAGGGTTTATGCTGAAACAGATTCCTTCATGGTGTGAACACCATGAAATAACAACTTTCAGTGTATAGTGAATTGTTCTGGCTCAGTTAAAAACCCTAGAAAATAAAGATTGTAATAGAATTACTGGTGAAGTCTTTATGATAGCAGCAGGAACAAAATTCTGTTGTAACTTTTTCTGGTAATTGGGCCACAATTAATTGTTCAGTGATCTGTTCTGATCTAATAATAAAGGAAAAAGTGTTCCTGTCAAGTTTAACCCCAGATCCTCCTTAAGCCAGTGCATATTTTCAATACACACTATCAATAGACAAGCAGTATTTAGAAAACAACTTTTTGTTTTACAGTACCCTGAGTGAGGAGGGGGGAAAAGGGCATCCTAATGACATTCTTTAGAAGCAGAAAGACAAGTAAAGTACAAACAACTGTTGCAGTGTGATTTGAAGAAGGAAATAAAGCCATTACTGCCCTGACTGCAAGGACCTGCGCTGTACTGCCGGTGTCCACTGAGCTGCTCCTCCTGGGTAAAAGAGCTGACTGGTTTGGTGGCCCTCTAGGACATTTTCACTGCACAAGCAGACATATTTGTGTGTCTTGCTCTATGTGAGCTTGCTCTCCTCAGCTACATGCCATGAATAACCAGTGGTCTGGAAGACAGCAGACTGAAAGCAGCTAACCTAAGCTGTACATTTTCTGCCCAGCAGTCTGTGGTGCAGAAACATGTCAGATAGCTCTGTCTCAAAGCAGTCAATGAAGTAAAAGGGACACGCTATAAAGTGTGAAAATAACAACTTAAAATCAGCTTCTCTATCTACCTCTTCACAATCAGAACTGCACGGTGCAGACGCATCCTGACAGACCAAGTTAAGAAAATGGGCACCAAAGAGAGTCTGATAAGGCCCCTCAGAGAAGGGTAAGCTTAAAAACAGAGTAAATTTGTAATCCAAACCTGAAAAAATGCATGTGGGACAGTGGTTTTTTTGGACAAGAAGGTCTGTAAACCTTGTTGTGTCTCCCTTGCAAGCTCAGGAAAATGAGAGAAGAGGCCTCAAGGTATCTAAACCCTCGAAGACCACAAAGACCACAGGCTATGAATGCACAGGAAATGACATGCTAGAACATTATGAAGAGACTGCATTTATAAAATAAAGGTAAAAAATTATCTGACTTTCAAAATTGTCACTCTTCTTAATGCCGCTACATCTCTGCTTCTTTCCCCTTTATCTATTACCTATGTTTTCAATTCCAAATTTTGATGGCAGCCATTCATGTACTACAGAGGAACTCTTCTCCAAAGGAGTGAAAGATTACAGTCTTTTAACCTGGGGCTGGCCAGGACTGGTACTGTGATGAATGTGTGATTTGGGTGGGAGAGGTATCCATTTTTCATCTGCTGTTCATCTATGACCTAAGAGACTCATCTGTGCTCATTAACTGAGTCCAGCACATTTCTACTGCCTTCCTCTACTGGCAGGAGCAATGTGTGGAGATAACGAGGGCAAAATTGCCATGTCTTGTTTATTTCTTGAACCTTTATGACTCATGATAAGGCAGGCTTATGAAAGGAATTATGTGCACTATCTCACCATAAAAAAAGTTCTGATATATATATATACACACTTTTACAATGGACTTGAGCAGAGCCAAATGTTGAAGCATGCTGGCCAATAAAAATGGAAACACTGTTTTTTAAAAAAGAATATAGTACAGTATCCTGATACAGTCCACAACATATTGTGTGAGGAGGCTAAACTCTTCTGGAAAGTTCTAGCTGAGCAGTTAGCTGGACCAAAACAAAATGGGTAGAAACTTAAGCCATATATTCCCGCAGCCTCTGCAGGATTGTACAAGGATCATCTTAACTAGTTACTTAAAAAATGTGTGAGTGAGTTTCAGATTTATGACAGAAACAGCATTTCATTGAATATTACTTTGCTTCTCTCATTTTTCCCTCCAATAAATTAATTGAAAGTAAAGCCTTGGGATTCACCCATGAGGGGAGGAACGGTGCATTTTTCCCAGAAACCTCTCCTGTAGTGTGTGTTACTGGCAAGTAAATAAGCAAAATCCCTGAAGAGGTGCATCTGTGCTGAGGAATGTGCACTTGCCCTAGCTTCTTATTTTGTTTAGTGCTAATTTGGAGACAGAGGTCGCTTCCATGAAAGCTTCTACAGAATGGTGAAGTTTCTGTGTGCACACGTGTGTACTTACCCTTTTTTTGGATAGCATAAATAGAATATATGAAGTCTGAAGCTTAGCAAATATAAGCTACATTTGGACAAAGAGAATTCTTCATCTGCTCATTTGAAAAACTGTCGTTATTTTCCAGCCCAAAAGACTAAATTTTTAATGTATTCACCTCAACATCTTCCTTGGAAAAAAGGGCTTAAAATGGAATAGGTGTGGCCTCACCAGCATCAAGTACGGGGACAACACCTGCCCTGCTCCTGTTGGCCACACTATTGCTGGAACAGGCCAGGGTGCCATTGGCCTTCTTGGCCACCTGGGCACTGCTGGCTCATGCTCAGCTGCTGTCACCAGCACCCCCAGGTCCTTTTCCTGTGGGCAGCTTTGCAGCCACTGTGCCCCAGCCTGTGGCACTGCCTGGGGTTGCTGTGACCCAAGGGCAGCACCCAGCACTGGCCTTGTTGAACCTCACACCACTGGCCTTGGGCCATGATCCAGCCTGCCCAGATTCCCTGAGCAAATTTCAAGAACTAGAGAGATACAGCAGGAGAGGATTTTCTGGGTTCCCTAGGTGAGCTGAAGCTGGCCACACTGCTGTCCAGGGCACAGCGCTGTCTAACCCAAGCAATTAAATGCAAGTCACTGTCCAGTGCTCTCCTCTCTAAGGGATTTATTGCCATCTGGCACTGGACATTCTCCTCATAGTCTCAGACCTTGGAGATGTGATTAGACTAAACTCTCAGCTTTTCTACAAAACAGAATGTTTCTAGTTCTTGTGTGTGTTGAGAGGATGTTTGATAAGGAAAAACTCAGTCGTGTCATTTTAACAAAATAAATACACTTTTTGTAATAGCTTAGAACTTTTGGAGCCCCAAAAGTTCTCTGTATGTCTACATTGACAGTACTGTGAACTGCAAGGCCATACATTCTCTGACCTGCTTTTACTTATACCTGAGAAGGGATGTAATTTTTGGTTTGAGGGAAAAAAATGAAAGAGTTCGTATTCTCAAATGTGTTCTTGTGCAGTCCCTTTTTGGAAGTACTCAACTTACACCTTTTCCATGAAGGCCTTTCATTGCACAGGACATCCCCAGCATGTTTATGCCTCCTGTTGTTTGCCCTGTCTACCACTACCTCTCTTTAGACATTTTATGGTACAGACTGAAATGTAATGGGGTTTATACCACAAACAACATGAAGTGACTGCTCTGTTTATGCTAGAAGGCTCCTGTTAACCTTTAATCCTCCTAAGTCTTTCTCAAAACATTGTGAAACAATCTATTTTTACATTCTCCCCTGTTGCTTGATGCTGGTTAATATCATAAACAAATTTTACACAATTTGAGAAACAATTAGAACCTCTTGGGTCAGGGACAGCACTAAGGGCACTGTCTCCACTTGTCCATTCTTTTCCAAGAGCCAAAAGCGGTGATTCTGAATGTGGTGAATGACTTCTGGGGTGGAGCAGGCACACATCTAATTTCAGGGAGAGCCACAGGTTTCCCAAATGACATACGGGGTGAAGTTCCTCTCCAGCTTGGGAGTGCTTCAGGAGGTGAAGGGATACAAACCCTCTGAGTGTCCCTCCCGTGCCGACCCTGACCCCATTAGGGGCTGACAGCTGTGAAAGACATAGGAAGCAATTAAAGCACACTGTATTAGTCACAAAGGCTGATGGGCCCTGCTCTCCAAAAAGTGCAGGTCTGCAAAAGAGATAAAACTAGGGACCTCAAGTGGTGTAACACACAGCTCAGAGGCTTTGTGCAAATCTATCCTCATGGATCTATTTGAGGTTATTTATTTACTTTAAGTTCGTTTGAAAACTGGAAGCTTCAGGCTACTTACCCAATTAACGTTAGCACCTGTTTGGCTGGAAATGCTTAGAGAGCAGTGTGAACAAGCTGTGGAAAGTTTTTTCCCCTCTTTTTTTTAAGTGGAGGGAACAGACAAAATATATTTCTGGAGCAAATATTATTCCAGCCTGCTCTCAGGTCTGTGGTGCTGGGGTTTGTTCTTGATAATGATTTAAGTGGAAGCTCCTGCTAGCATCCACCACCGCTATAGCAGAGACAATCGTGATATCTAAATCAATAGATTGTAGTGAATGGCTGTTGTTTTAACTTTTGCCTGCTTCTGTTTTATTGCCTGATGGATTTTGGCTCTCAGTTTTCCTCTTCAGAGGCCTACAATCCGCACCAAATGTTTCACATTACTCAGTGTGAAAAACCTCCTATTCTTTCAGATTTTTTACAAGTTCATACATCCGTGGAAACCTGATATTTCATATTTCATTCTGCTTTGTGAATGTCATTGTGAGGGATGCTGGTTCACATGCAACAGGCCTCTTCTGTCTTTGATCAGCTTGACCACAACTAATTGTAAATGGAGAACAAATGAAAGAAATATTTATAAATTTCATGGGAATTCAGGCAGGGCCTAAGCCTTTCCTAATGCCTCCATTCACAGTAAATGTTTATTGAATACTTTTAGTCTACTGTGTAGTTCAGTATTTATATAGTTATAAGCGTAGTTAGGTTTTAGCTTGTTCTGAGTAGATCCAGTGAAAGAACTGTCTCACATCTTTAATTCTGTCTTCCTTCCTTCTGTTCTTGTCTTACTTTTCTTTTCCTCCCCAAAGCACTCCTTTCCTTTGTCTTTACCTTATAAAATAGGCTGCCAGCCAAAGAGAGGAACACCACAGTTGCTGGGTTCCAGATCCTACAGCTGTAAGAAGGATAAGAAAGGGAAAAAAAATGACCGTAAAATTCAAAACAAATTTTGAGGCACAAAGCTGAGTTGGGAAAAATCAAGTGAAAATGTTAAAGATTTGTCCAAAATAAAGTCATAAATGCCCTGAGCCAAGTGAAACAGCTGCTAGGTCATGCAGGCTAAATCTGAAAAGACAACACAACAAAAAGTTAAATATTGTGAAGCTAATAAGAAGCTGCCAGCATTCTTCTTTTTGCTTCTCAGTCTCTCACTCTTGTGCTCTTATAAATTTTCCCAGCTATAGCACAGGTTGCTTCTGCAAAGGAAAAAATCACATAAAAAGTCTTTCAGGTGCCCAACCCTATACATTTTTGGCTGTATCAAGGACATTGCAGAGTAGCAGCAGCTCCTTTGGCCAGGGACTGGGAAATGCCCAGCTCGAGAGCCTCACGTGTTATTTGTCACAGATGCCATACATGCTGCTGGATCCACTTGCATGTGCTGCTGGCTGGCAGGCACTGTGGTGGCAGACACGGAGAGGGACAGGTGCTGGAATGAGCTGGCGCTGCTTCGCTCAGGCAAATGGAGGCTCTGGAGGGAAACATGAGCTGTGCCGAGCAGAAATGAGAGCAAAGCCACTTGTTTCAGCCTCTTATGACGGTCCATGCCTTCTCCTTGTCCATCAACACCTTTTTTAACTGCTTCATCCATATGGAAAATAAGGAAGGAACGGAAAGCCCTAAGAAGACAGGGCAAGGAAGTGGGTGTAGCTTGACACCAGTGTAAGGCAAGCAAGAGGGCTGACTTTTGTGCAGAGTGTAGGAAAGTAAGGATATAATTTGTCCCTTTTAAACATGACTAGAAAGAAAGAAAAACTGCTCAGACCAGCCGTGAGACTAGGAATTTATTATGATAATTTCACTTCTCTCCTGGAGCGCATTCCTTCCATTCTCCCATGTTTTTTAATATTTTTTTGCGTTTATTTTTCTCATCTTTAAGCTCACCAAGGCCAAGAAAATGCCTCTTTTTCCTTTAGAGAGTACCTAACACTTGTAGGGAGATGGTAATGAGGCTTGGAGCTTGTACAGCAGTAAAAACCTGAATCTAAAATTATCAGAGGTGATGAATTTCTGAGAAAAAGTTCCTTTAATGTTCCTTTGCAGTACCCCCATACTTGAGAAGAAAAACAGGGTGAGAAGTTGGGAGGAGATGAAACCCAGATAGTGTGATACTGAATTTTCATTGAGATAAGTCTCTTAGCTCGTTTTTTCCTCTTTGTGAAGGCAGTAACATCTTAAAAGCAGCTTTATGCTGTGATATGTAATCCAGTATGCTAGGTTTGTCTAATTCCTGAGCTCCTAGTGATGAATACACACTTCCGTCAGCTAAACACCACAAGAATTGTAAAACACTTGATAATCGGTATTAAATTAAGTCACAGGGCAGAGATGGAAGATGATTATGGTCTGGGTTTTAAGTATTATTTACCTTCCTACAAAGAGCTTGTCTAGTCTTTCACGAAGTATATAAAACACTTACTTAACACGTAACTCGAGCTATGAAAATTGTGTTACAGTTAAGTGTTCTTATAGCCACAGGCTTTTTATCACGATTAAGAGAGCAGAGAAGAAAAGTGGGAGAGGAAAATGGGAACAGCTTAGGAAGGATCCTGCCCTCAGGCTAGTGAATGCATGAATGTCGCTGCAATGCAGAGGTGTGCAGAAGTGCCACCAACACAGTGCTGGCAGAGCCACCCCAGGCAGTCCCTGCTGGGACAATGCCTCCAAGCCACTCACCTGTCTGCTACACCACCCACCCCTGCTCTGCTCTGCTCTGCTCTCTCACAGGTCCAGGTTAGGCAGCTCTAACAGCTCTACTGCTCATCTGATAGGTACACAGATGATACACAAATATACATGAGGAGAAAGAAAATAATGTCTTTTATAAGACAGCCACTTCTGTCTGCCTCACATTGTTGTCATGACTTTTTCTAAACTACTTAGGCATCTTAGAAAAATAGACATGAATAAGTAACTATGTTGTAAATTTCACTAGACAGCACGTTCCTGGCCAGCCTCCTAGCTATCACAACTAGGAAAAAAATTCCCAGTACTGCTGCAAAGGTAAGGAAGAGAAATAGACTCAAAGGAAAATTAATTAAATGCTTGAAAATTACCCATGTAGCTCATGCTAGTCTGAAAAAAATGCATTTTACTTGTGTTTAAAATAAACTAGAAGTATGTGCATGCATGATCAGCTCATATCTTGTCATAAAAAAGGTGGAGTCCACTTACAGAGAGACAGCTGCTTAAACCATCCTCATTTAATTGTTTGAGATTGTTACTCCCCATCCTTCAGGACTGCATAATTTTTCCTGAACATTATTCCTCCCATTCCAAAGTCCTTGGACTTAAAAACCTCCAGGATAGCTGGTGCAGGAAAAAAAAAAAAAACCCTAAATAATTTCTAACATTTCTGCACAGTGAAGCTCAGACAACTTGAAAGTTGTCTAATGGGCAATCACACAGGCAGGCAGATCCTGAAAAGGATGGGTGCTCAGGTGGGCATATTTTTTGGTAGAGAATTTTTGTTTTGAATTGATCCATACTGATGGAAGTTTGTACTTCTGGGGCACTTGGGAGACAGCTCACTTCTTTCTTCTCATGTGTATTTTAAATATATTCACATTTAACTAACCTGTTGCAAAACTGGATAGAGGTAGTGTAGTGCAACTGCTGTAACTTCTCAAAGGTATGTGATGACTTGATTAGGAATTAAAAGTGTTCATTATTTAACAGTGGATAGTCATTACTTAACAGTGGATAAAACAGTAATCTTCTTCCCCTTGTTAGCCCAGAGGTTACATTCTGCATATTCTTTACCTTTCTCCAGATTAAATGCTGATTTTCCCAACAAAATGTTATCAGTCTTTTGGTGCAGTGAAAATGTTTCCTCCTATTAAACACTGTAGGGTGAACCCTACCCTGTTCAGCAGCATGTTATCTGTAAGTGATGGAAATAGCTGTATTAAGCCAAAATCTAGTAATTGACAGACTGGCATGAACAAGATCTGCACCCTGATTTCCTACCAGACAGGCAGCTTACCGGCTTCTCTCAGCCTGCTTGACCACAGATTTCTATAACAAACACAATAGCTGGCACACACTTGATATTGAGCAAGTGCTGTTTTATGTTGATATTCTTGTTCAATTTCCATATGTTGGCAGAAACAGATGGAACTGAATTTTCTTGCAATTACTATGAGTCTAGGATAACAACTCCTAAATCTGCCTTGGAGTGAAAAGATACAATGCAATTATGCAAACACAGGGTAATGGCCTGGAGACTAAAATACAGAAATACAACTTAACATAAAGAAAAACTAAAACTGGTTCAGGATTTCTTGATTAGGCTGCAGCGTATGAAAGAATATCATGAAACTTGAAAATCTGTACAGAATATGAAATAAGTTAGGGGTAGAGTTGTGGTGCCCTAGTGTTTCACTAAGACTTTCAAATGAAAACTATTAGTTAAGTAAATTCTGTGCTGCTTAAAGGTTAAAAAAATTTATTTTGTTTTTCAAGAAACCTCCTTCATGCAAATTGCAACATCTGCTCCCATCTCTTTTGTTCTAACCCCAATATATTCTTTTGAGATCACAACATTTGAAAACATCCAGAGTAGAAAATATGGTTTGAGGTGGCTTTTTTTTTTTAGTTCTCAGCTCTCTGGCTCAGACTTTCAAAAGAGAGTTATGTAGACTTAAGCCCAAAAGCCTTATTTATTGGAATGGGAATTTAAACAGAAAATAAAGGATTTTGTATCCAATTGATCAGCCAAAATGTTACTAAACTAAAGCTTAAGGGACTAGAAAACCCAGCAAGGGAACCTGGTATGATTATCAGTTTTAGCTACAAAAGTGTTAGCATAGAAACTGGAAAATTATACTGTCTTCAGACTGCATGAAAACAGATAGGGAACACGTGTTGAGCCTAATCCAGCAAATGTTTCTGTACCTGCTTAAGAACCCCAAACAGATCACTTGAATGCATGAAGGACTTGAAGAGATGTGCTCTCAGGTCTAACAGGAGCAGTGCAGGAATCTCCTGTTTTCCCTCTTAGTGCTGTTTGTTGCTCTCCCTAGTGAGCTGACAGCCCCACTCACTTGTGTAAGCTGGCAGTGTCCCTGCTCCTGGACCGAGGCAGCATGGAACGAGCCAGCTTCACCCATCACCTTCAGTGCTTCCAGAACAGTTGCTTAAGCACTAATCATAAGGAATCAGGCAGGACTTTGGAAAGACTAAGCATAGCCTGGATTCCCACTAGCTCAAATTCTTCAGAAGAAAAAATTATTTTCATAACAGAAGAATTATTATTTCCTAAAATCAGTCCTAAAATAAGCAGCAGTTTGGAAGGTTTATTAACTATCTTTTT
>VXBI01009232.1:0-22024 GCA_013397375.1 Toxostoma redivivum | reverse complement strand
TGATTCTGTGATTCTATGATTCTATGAAAACCCTGACCACCAGTGCTCTTGCTAACGCAGCTCCATCTACATTAGCGATTGTCTTGCTCAGACAGTCTGAATTATATATATATATATGTATATATACATATATATAAATATATTAACACTAGAGATAAAGAAGTTTGTAGCATGTATTCCTTTTACAGCACTTTGACTAGGATTTAAAAATATATTACCTGTGCTTAGAAAGTGAACTCAAATTGCAAAGTGGCAATTAGTTATCTTAGGTTACTCTCCCAGCAGGTAATATTCAGATTTTCAAACAGATGTTTATGGATGTAGGTAGCCCAGAGACTGCTTTTATTCGGAAGTGTTTATGCTGGAGGTATGAAAAAGTTCCTTTTGAAAGCAGCTCTGCCAGTGCTAATGTGAAAGTCAGTGTGCTGTCAAAAGCTGTAGTCATGAGTGACTGTGACAAGTTAGAACCTGTTTTACTCAGAGGAGAAGCTCTCTCTTTCTTTCTCTCTGTGTCCCCCAACCCCCCTCCCCCATACCATTTGTATGAGTTTTCTTACACATCTGTGATCTTTAACTTCTAGCTGGAAGTACCCTGCTTCCTTGGGGAGCTTGTTCCTGTACTTGACTGCACACAGTGAAGATTTTTTTTTTTAATATGTATGTGATATGTGGACTTTCCCTGGTGCAACTTTAAGGCATTTCTGCATGCCCTGTCACCAGACACTGGAACAAATACCTCCATCTCCCCTTCATAAGGATACTGTAGACAGCAGTGAAGTCTCCTCTCTGTCTCCTCTTTTCTAAGCTTAGCAGACCAAGCATCCTCAGCCATGCAAGTCATGCCCTCTTGTCATTCCACCCTCTTTGCTACTCCCCTTTGGAAACATTGCAATATTTTTATACCCTTTTTAAATTATGAAGCCCAAACTCACACAGTCCTTGAGGTAAGGCTTGGGACAAAGGCTTTCAAACAGTTAGCTATGCTGTGCTCAGTGCACCTCAGGATACATTTGTCTCTCTTGGCTGCCTGGGCACATTACTGAATCTCACTGAACTTACCATCAGCTAAAACACCCAGATTCCTTTCTGCAGGGGAGTCTCCAGTGTGTTGTCCTCCAGCCTATATGTACATGGAGGATTACAGTGTTCCCAGTGCATCATCTGGCATTTGTTGTTTTTAAAGATTCTTCTTCTGTCTGCACTTATGTGGCCTGGCAGACTGGTGCAGATGAAACTTTCCAGTTGCTGAAGCAAAAATCACACAGGAGAGTGATGTGGCTGCATTCAAATAATTGATTTTTTTAGGCCAAATAACCCACCAGTGCTTCACATGAATCAATTATGATTAGCTTTTAACAGAGAACTTGGGTAAGGTTCAACACCTTGCTCTTGAGCCGGTTGTTAGGAGTTCACCCACTCTATTCTGCCCTCCCTGTTTTCTCCAGAATGTCCTAATTTCAGAATAATTACTCCGCTCAGAAAGAGGGGTCACTACTCCAAACCAATATACAAAGAATGCACACTGGGGAAATATTTGAAATAACCCACTTAGGCTCTGTTAGAATGAAATAAACATTCTACAGTAGGCTTGGTTGGATTCTTTCACATGCAAGCTTACAGAAATGTGTTTCTCACTTGAAAGAATTTTCCCAACATAATATTTAATGATGATATGCTTTTGCATGCAAGTATAGTCCTGTTACTGAATGGGCTGAATATTTTTGGTGGACTTGTTTTGTATTACAATGATGAAGCATAAAAGAAATAAATCTGTATTTTACGTGCTCATACCTTCCTTCCATTTCTGCCCCTGACATTTACTATAGTCTTACAAATTCCGGATTAAGCTTTCATCAAGTATTGCCAATGATCTGAACCATGAGATGTCACAGATTATGGTTTCAAAAAACAGAATCGAGTAAATACATTCTGGGGCCTCCTGGTGCTCCTAGCTAGGCTATTCTTTATCCTGCTGCATTGATAAATGCCAGATAAATAAATCCCCTTCTCTCACACAGGAATAATAATGGAGTCATTTATAATAGCCTTGTATGTTAGCAATAGACAGGAACAAGGAAGATGGTTTTCTACAGAATGACTTGACCTGAAAGTATTATCCTTCAGTCAAACAGGTTAACCAGAAGATCCCAAGCATTTACTTAAACTGGCAGAGAAAAAGGTATGCTTAATCCATGTTGCACTTTTCACATTGATTCCACTGACTAGACATGCCTCCTAAATGCTCTCTAACACCGTAGCCCATGACATACCACACTTAACAAGGCTCTAACAGCATTTCCACTGTAACAGAACAAAAACACATGGCTTGTAACATAACTTTGAAACTTACAGCACTTGTGAATTTGGACATGGTGCAAGGGTAAGCAACATGTGGTAACCACTCATCATGACCAAATGAGCAGAAAAGCCTCATCTTGCCATGGCTTATTATGTCTCAAAGCTGTGAATGTAATTGTTGGGTGAAAATAAATTAATTGTTATTACTATGTACATTTTTTAACATACATTTATACCCTGCACTTCTCGTAGATTTTCTCTCAGAGTTACTCACATAAAGTCAGATAATTTGGCAATGTATTAACATCCAACAATAATTCTGTAGATGGTAACAGAACAACAAAAGGTGAGATCAAAAATGTGTAACTAATGCACCAAGTGGATTCAGGTTTGCAACATGTTACAAAACAATTTGATCAGTGAGAAATGTAGCACATTTTGTTTTGGCCATTTCTATTGATTTAGAAATCTGTAATCCTAACTTTAGTTATTTCTTGCTTACTGTGTCCTCTAGTTTATAACATTCTTAGTATTATGATACACGTGATGATTTGGTTTCAGAAATGATAAGTGAGCTGGGACCTGATCTTTCTCCTGCTAACTTCACTGGAAAAAAGAAAATGTCAAAACCTTTCCTAACCCTAGGAACATCAGGAGCGTAAGAGTCCAAGTACCTGCTTCCCACTGCCTGTAAAAATCCCATGGTGGGAATTAACATTGCTGTCCAAAAGGGTAATGTGTAGAGGTATTTAGCACTCATAAAATCACCTACTTTCATACCCACTTTAATAAGTGGCTGTGATTTACATATGAAATATATCTGTAATAAATTTCCACATAGGGTTTTTTTCCCCTCCAGAAGCATGCAAAACTTTTTAGTTCCACACTGTGTTCTCCTATTCTGATCCTCCACCTGGCTGTGGTCCTTTTTATGTGGGAACATTAAACTAATTTTACTTGGAATGTACAATGGTTTCTCAAGATGATGCACCTGATACTAAAAAGCAGTTCACAAGACTTCTTAGGAAGACAGATTGTTCCCCAGAGACTCCTTCTGCTTTGTATTACAGCTCATAGCCTTGCTTTTAGCCCCAGCTCATCTTTGACAGCCTTCTGCTTCACATTTGGCATCCTTGTGACATCTACAAAATGACTTGGGGGTCAAGAAGTCAACTGGCTTCCTCATATGCTTCTGCCATTACTGTGACTGTGCTCAGGCTGTGAGGGAGGGGAGCCGGGGGCTGTGTGAAAGAGAGAGAAGGAGACACCTTCAGGGGCAGAGTGAGATGTGATGATGACACAGGGAAAGATTGGTTTAAAATTTTCTTTCTACCCAGGTTTGGGATAATTGCCACCCAGACACAATTTTACACACAATCCTCCTTTGTTTGGGAGCAGTTGAAGGTTGCTGCAGGTTTCTTGTTTGACCATACAATGCCCGTAACTCGATGATTTTTGCCACACTTGAAACATTTGTTTCTTGGCACCAACAGGTTGAAGGCTTGTTCAGATACATAATATTCTTGTGAGTCAATGCAAGGCCAATTCCTGGGGTGCAGCTACAGAAGTGCATTAAGGTATTTTATTTGCTAGCCACCAAGAACCTTTATGTACAGGAGCTGGAAATGGGATGTCTGAAACGTGAGCCTGGAGAAAGCTTGGCATTAAACATTTCACTTAATGAAAAGGATTTAAAGAAATATGAAGGCATTATATTTGCTATTAAAATATATGGTAAAATACTGCTTTGCAGTGTCCTGCATGTAAGCTGTAACTCCAACTGAATCCTGAATGTTTAGGAGCCAAACTGAATCTAAATCTCCAGTTTATGCTGTGGTGAGTATCTCAGATTAAAGTAAATCCACATTATCCTGCTTGTCATAGCTGGGATGTTTTGGGTTATGAACGCAGCCATACAAACAGGGTTTGAAAGAGATTTAAAACAAGTTGATGAATAGAACACTCAGAAAGCCACGCTATCAGATACAATCTGATTAGACATTTATACACTGCTGATATGCAGAAAACAGCATCTACTGTCTGGCATGGCAGAAACAAGTGCTGAGGTTCTTTCAGATGCATCAAAACAAATGTCATATAAAGTTAATACTAACTTAAGTTAGTGTAGGCTCCTGACAAATTCATGTCATAAATGTATGGTCTAACACTTCAAGTTATTTTTATCTCTGTTAGTAGAAGTACTGCTGCTTAGTCTGTGCCCTCAATGGGTGATTGCTGTGAGAATAAGGAAACACAGGCATTCTACCATAACTTAGTAAGCAATAATGTTCTGCTACAGAGCTTAAAATTAAAGCAAAATATTTTCTTATCACATACAACAGAAATAAATGTTGTGAACAAATGTGTTTATTGAGAAATTTATTTGGGGTGGGGTTTTTTTGTTTTGGTTTGGTTTTGGTTTTGGTTTGTTTTGTTTTTGGTTTGTTTTGTTTTTCTTCAGGCAGACATTAATTAAATCCTATATGCACACTAGAAATTCAACAAAGCTTGTACTACACTTCAGTGTCTCTGTTGCACCAGTGTCAGATCTTTAATCAAAACTGGTTAAATCACACTTCATGTAGTAAAGATTAGTATAAAGATATGATTTCTGCATCTAAGAACTTTCAAACTTCTGCAGACTCTGTGATTGAGTGGTTGGGAGGTTTTTCCATAGTTCAGAACATTTGCAAAATATTTGTGCAAGCCTGTGTATCAGACACAAATTCAATACAGACATGCAAATAAAAAATATGGCAGTCATGTACAAAAGGAGAAAGTGATTAGCAAGCCAACATAGATTTACCAAGAGGAGAATCATGCTTAATTTAACAGGTTTCATTATAGGACAAATGGACTGGATTTGTGGATGAAAAAAAGAGCAATATATGTAATTTTCCTTGCTTATTTTGATAGAGCTTACAGTAATGCCTTTCACAATGTTCTCATGCCCAAACCGGGACATTACATCTGGAGTGGGAGGACTGGGTAGATTTAAGGTTTGTGCTCAAGGGGTTGTGCTCTATCCAGAGGTGGGTAATAAGTGGGATACTGTAGGATGTCTCCCTGCAGGGATGAATCATTGCTGTCAACATTGCTACTAGTGGTGATGTTAAGGAGAGGATAAAGCACTCGTGTAAGTTTGCAGTGGATAGCGTGATTCCTCACCGTGAATGGTCTGAGCTGTGAATTATTCTTCCTTGCAGAGCAATAATCTGTTCATTAAGGTTTATGCCACAATAGTATAGATTCATGACACTACCTACAATCAGGGAAAAATTAAACTTGAGGCATCATGAAAGTAAAACATGTAATGGGCCAAGAGCATTTACTTGCCCAGGATTGTTACCAGTGAGCTAGCAAAGGATGGATATATTGACGTAGGCATTTCTAGAGACTGATCATCCTCTTAGAATTTGAAACATGTAAGGCGAATTCATATCTCCAGGTGTGGATAAAAGCTAGGGGTGCTTAAGTCCAGAGTTTAAGTTGTGTCCAAAATTAGTTCAAAGCTGGTAGAACAAGGTTTTGTTACTTCCCAGTGTTAAAAATATAGCAAAAATATTATTCTAGGATGTAAAAAATATATATAAGTGAAATTCATATCTGTGAAAAATAATTGGGGAGAGAATGAACTATAACCACATATTTCACAGAAAAATCAGAAAAATGCAGTGAAGGTCTCAGTTGGGGTCTGACTTTGTAGTTTACTGGCTTTTTTTTTTTTTTTTAAAGTTAAAGTTGTAAGTGGTATGGGTTTGGCTTTGTTTTTTTTTTCTTTTTCTTTTTTTCTCTTTTTTTCTTTTTTCCCCCTTTCTTTCCCCTGGTAAGAAAACCCAGGTTTTAGTTGGAACACATGCTGTTTAAAGTCAAGTGTGGTTCTCACTGTAATAAGCAGAAATGCTCCCACTATGATAAATCAGATCAGGGAAAAGTAGGAAATCACTCCATTCAGCCCTAAAAGAAGTCTCCTGATCCTCAGAAAAAGAATCAGACCAAATCTCATTCTGTATAAATAGCAAAAACAAAGACTTATTTTCTTTTTACAAAATGAAAATATGACATTCACAAAAATTTGAGTATCACTGACAACCGCTAAAATGCAATGGGTCGGCTGTTTTATTAGGCAGGATGATTCACTGATTTTTAGATTAAACATTTAGCAAGAAGTTGAATAGCTGAATAAGACAGACTTCAAAAATAAAACATCCTTTCTTAGTGGTGAGTCACTTGCACAACTGGCAGGAATTCTCTTTCTCTTAATGAATTTGTTCTTTGTCACCTGCTGACAGATCTGACCATCATATATAGAAAAATTCAGAAGCAAAGCAGCAAGCCCCAGCACTTGTGTAGCATCCCAATTTGTGTGTGAGCTGGGGAGGGAAAATAAAAAAATAGCTGAATGTTGGAGCTCAATGTAAAGTGGAAGATATTTGAATTAGTTTGTAAGAAAAATTACTCCTTGTAGAAGATTAATTTGTGCTGTTATGACTGAAATAACTGTGGAAAATGCTTCACATAAAGTCTATGTCATTTGAGAATCCTAACTTTACATAAACTTTTTATATGGCCAACCAAATGAGTTTTTAGTGGGTAAATTCTATGTAATGTAAATTGTATGTCAACAGGCAGATGTCTGAAGTAATGAAAGTGCTCTGGTTACATATATATTGCAGTTATAATAAATAAGAGTGATAAAATTTTGTTATCATGTGCCAAACTAATATTTTAGTTTAGGTTTCCAACAAAAAGTGTGTGGAAATAATCAAACCCTAAGAACATTTAATTTTTACAATAAGTTTAGTTCAATAAAACAGCTTACAAGTGCTCTCTGCAAAAAGAGATATTTACTACATGTTGATGCTGAACAAATATTTAATATAGAACTTGTCACACATTCATGAAAATGGCATCCATCCTTCCATAGTTGTTTTGTCATTATTTAATTATTATGTGTTACCTTGCAATCTTTACAGGAAACCCACTTTGTTGCTTTTTAAAAATGTTGCATTAGAGCAGATGGGTGTGACTGAGATTTAAATTTGTGTCTCAGTAAGGTTTCCATTAGCTTTTATTAGTAGCCACATGCAGTTGTGATGAGAAAACCTGGAATCCAGCCCTGGCCGTATGTTAGAACAAAATGCAAACCTTACCTTAGTAATGAAGTAGACATGGGGCTGCTCAAAACTTTGGTTCCTCCAAGAGAGTGAGGCTTTAGGGGAAAAAGAAGTCCTCCTAGGCCTTATCTTGCACAGTTTTTGCCTCTTACCTTTCTACCTTGTTGTAGAGACTGAAGAAGGACCGAAGGGTCTCTCATCCTCTTGGGAACCACTTTATTATGGCATCATCTCCCCATTAGCTCAGTTGATCCAAGCGTGGTACTAATACCATCGAGATGGTGGGTTTCATCCCCACAAGGGCCATTCATGGAAGAGTTGAACTTGATGATCCTTGTGAGTTCCTTCCAACTTAGAGTGTTCTGTGACTCTCTGATTGTTGTGCCCTTCAGGCATTTGCCCCTTGGAGTATGGCAAAAATGACACATCTCACATGTCCACAGCAAGCTGCCCACTCTGCTTTTCCTGAAGCTAGTGGGGATTTGCAGTGATAACAGTGACTCTGATTTCAATTCTGCAGAGAGTACGGCAACCACTCCTCACTGGAGACTCATCCCAGGAACAGCATTGTCCCCTTGGTCTGCAAGTATCACCTGGTCTTAAAACTACATCAGATTGAGATGATCAAGCTGTTCCATGCAGGGTGACAGATTTCTTGCAAGATATAGAATCATTAAAAAGAATTTTTGACCCATGTCTGCATGTTAAAACATTTATAATGACAGCTCTTATGACAGTTCAAATCCTAAGATCAGTTGAACGTTCATCTCTATTCCAGTAATTTCTGTCATGAGATATCTCAGTCACAACAAATATTCCCTATGCAGTGATTAACATCTAAAAGGCACATAAAGCATGGGCATGAAAATACTTCCAGGAGAGAACTATATGTGTCACAAGCAGTCCTCATTACCAAAACAACCTATGAGAATTGTATTCTTGCAAAGTATGCTGAAATTTTGTAATGCTGTTAGCAACTTTCCAATGTCTTGCAGTAAAGAAGAAAGACACATTACAGAAAGAAATAGGTGATGGGCTTCTTGTTGAAAATTCTTCCAGAAATGCCTCTCTGGTGGGCTATCTCATCTATCTCCTCTCCTCAAAAGGCTGAAGAAGAGACTGGGGACAGTCTTCTCTTCTAAGGGTCAGCCAGTAAATAAAGCCAGATTTTGGCTTGCTAGCTAACTGAATTGCCCCAAGGGGGAAGGTTTAGTTACAGTTTAAAAAGAAAGCAAATATTTCTTTAGTGAGACAGGTTTGGATCTCTTGACTCTTTAGAATTGCTTCCTCCCTTGTCTGCTACATTTGTAATTCACTGTATCATTTCCCGTTCTTAATCTAAACATAATAACCCATCTTTCAGCCACAAATAATAATCCGAAAATTACACCAGCCTCCCCTCACCCCTCACTCTGGGATGGGAAGCAGCAAGCTAGTGCAAGAGTGACTTTCTTGTCTCATACCCTGACCATGCAGGTAAATTCTGCCTACAGTTATAAACTTCACATGATTCAAACCTTAGAGCTGTCAGCCAAAGCCCACTGAAGTGTGTTCAAACTACGAATTTTATGTATAACTCGGTATTCTTACTAGACTTAGGGTGAGACTTCAACCTATTCCCTGGGATATCATTTGACTACTGTTGTTGGGGGCTATAATTTCATAGGGGTGTCTCAAAATTTCAGCACAGTAACCCAAAACTCTTAACCTCAATTCAGCCTTGAACCTGATCCCCAACCTAAGCCTAATCCAAAGCAGCAATTCAGCACAGCCTCTTTGACCTACCACTGATTACAGGCCTTGCTGATGGGAGCCTCTCCACTCCCTCTCCTCCTTTTTAACACATCCACAGGCGCACTCTCCCTCCCTGTATCACCCTTTGCCACTAACAAAAGAAGTCAAAGGCAGCTGGGGAAGGGATGCAACTCTGTCAAAGTTCTTGTGAACCAGAATTAAAGATGTTTTTATTCATTCTCTGGAAAAAGAGCATGTTACAGGAAAAAAAACGTTGCAAGGAAAGAATATGTTATAGGGGAAAAAAGTAGACTTCATTATTTGTCTTCATTTTTTGGAGCACTTTAAACTGGTGGTTTTGGAGTGTCTCTAAATTGTTCTTGAATGCCTATAGAAGTGTCCCTTAGCTTATAGACACCCCCACATTTATCCTACTGTAGACTGAAAAGACTGGGATAGCACCTGGAAAACAAATCAGTAAATGAGGTCTTTTTCTTTGCAGAATTCTCAGGAGTTGCTAATGGGAGCCTGATGAACCAGACAACTACTTAACCTGGCAGAAAATTGTTTGTCAGTTTAGATCTATTTCATATGTTACCTTCTACCTCAATCCTGGTAAATTTTAAATAGGGTGTGTATAAGAATTTTGGAACCACGTATCAAAATTTGAGGTAAAATTTTATGTAAGAGAATGGAAGTACTCATTCTCTCTGTCTGTCCTGTACTATTATAAAAAAACCCTCTGAATCTAATGGAGGGCTTTCTTGAAGTCTTAATATAAAATTTCTGGGGAAAAAGAACTTAATTTAAAAACCCTATGGCTTTTTAGAACTGCGATATGCATACACAAAAATAGACTAGCTTACTGTTTGAAGAATTGTAATGACAACACAAATAATGAAGATATATTGAAAATACAGTAAACTAATTGTACTGACTGATACATTATGTTTAGCAATAGCCCTTGTACATCAGAGTGCAACATTGCCTTGGCAGTTGGCATTAAACACTTTGTCTCAAGGAAGATCAAAATTATTTCTTTACTGAAGATTTCCACCAAGGATAAAACAAACTGAAACCCCTTCAGCCTACAGGTATGAGAGGCAAATCACATAGAAAAGCAGGGAACTGCCTAGCCACACTCTCTTCCAGGGAAGTTATTCTGAATTCTGGTCTGGGCAGGCCTTCCTACCTGGCTGATAGGGCACACAGTGGTCAGCCTGCAGACCCCACTCCTCCAGATCTGCTGTGCCTGAAGGAAGAACACATGACCTAGTTCTCTAAGATCAGTGATCCTGACCTGTTCTTAAAATCACACATACCTCTATTTTAATCAAATAGAAATTAGCACTCCCACATCCTAATTTCTGTATGGATAAGCTTCCCAACTTCAATAAGCCCTAGCTCTTTATGAAGTGCTGTATTTGGCTCCTCGCTGTTGCTGTAAAGATACATTGAGCTGCCATGCAATTTAGTGCACTGCAACTCTAACTGAAGGAAGCTGGCTCACACTTTGTGTTGCTACATTACAAGAAATCATAAACACAGCATGAGCTGGACCTCGTGAGTAGAGTTTTTTGTGTATCCCTGTTAGGGTATTAAGTACATGGAACAGAATTCAAGAGATTTTTTGCAGTAAAAAAAAAAGTTTAAAAATAACGGTTAGAAAACAAGCTTAACCATTAGGAGCCAGTTTAAGTCTATGCTAATTCTTTGGATATTGAATAGTCATCAGACTAAGCAGTAGGAGACTTACACGACTGCATGTTCATCATGTGGTAAAATCTGGAATCTGTGCTACTGTATTTAGGATGAGTAATTATCACAGTCACAGTGATAGCAAGTGTGGTTCAAAGAACTCTCCACTAGTAACGGCTGAAGAGCTCCAGTCCTGTCAGGTTACCAGAGATGGTAGTAGGTCTCAGCTCCACTAGCTCAAAAACCTAATGGAAATCTACCAGGTTTGGTGGATTTCCACAGAATCATGGTGAGGATGGTGAAGAATGCAGTATTTCAGCTGTTCCAAAGAAGAGCTGAACTTCAGTTCAGAGTCAGGTGGATTCAAACCATGTGAAGTTAATGCAGAGCAGTCCCTCAGGTAGTCCTGCTCTCTAAGTGATTTTATTCTGGCCCTTTGATATCTGCCATGTTCTCACTGCTTTTCTCTTCCTCATATCCAGCCTCCTGCCTTCCTTTCCACAGGGCAGCCATGTTACCCAAGGGAAAAGGTCTGGCACAGGGATCCTGTAACCTTCCACATTCCTCAGGGACATCCAGTTCAGCCTGATCACATCTATTCCCAAAGGATGCGCGCTGTAGATAGGGCCAACAGTTATCACCACTGACATCATCATCTTGTTAAGGAAGAGAAGTGTGATTTGATTGCTGTGTGGTCAGTGAGCTTAAGATGTGTTCTGAACTTGCCTGCTAGGTTGGGTGCCTCCCAAAGTCAGTGGCCAGATGCTACTCTGGCTTGCCTAGGACAGAGTTAGCAGAGAGATGTTGAGCACAAGTGGCCCAGGGAAGCAGGCTAGTACTCATTTTCCTGGAGCTCAGAATGGAGACACTCAGGCAGAGGTGTTCTTCATCTCAAGGAGCAAGCGTGGTTTGTGTTGGTATTTTGAACTATAGCAGATAATGTCACTTAATTGCAATTTTTAGCAAACAATCTCACTCCCCGTGGATGCGAGCCTGATTTTGACATTTCTGCTCTTTTCTGCTTTGGTAGTGCATTCATACATTTCTTTCTTTCTTTCTTTCTTTCTTTCTTTCTTTCTTTCTTTCTTTCTTTCTTTCTTTCTTTCTTTCTTTCTTTTTTTTTTTCTTTCTTCCTTTCTTCCTTTTTTTTTCTTGATTTTATGTGTACACAATTTGGGGTAAAAATTGAGTTTAATTCTCTTTTCCACTGCAATAAGTACACACAGAAGCCCTGAGAGTCATAAAACTCCAGTACAGGAAAAAAAAAAACAAAACAAAACATAAAATAACACACACAAGACAAGTTAAAAAGCCCAAGCTATTTCTGGACTTGGTGAGCTCTAGCGTTGAAGCCAGTTGCAAAACCATGAGAGCACAGGTGCACGCCACATGACCAGGTGATAATAAAGCAACTCTAGAATGTGATCTTGAGGAGTCTGATGATGCTTTGTCTCTGTAATACATCCATCCCAAGGTGCACTTTGACATCTGTTTCATATTTAGTTTTTTTTTTCTCTTTTATACTAGTAGCTTTAAGGGAAACCAAGCAGATGAATATCTACATTTAAGAGACCATATGTTAACAAGGGGCTGTGAGGTGACATGATAAGTTTGTTGAGGCACATTCACCATATGCTAAATTGCCGAGCAGTGTAAGAGGTTTATAAACAGATAGAAACTCACGAGCAATTGCAAGAAGAAAATCTCTCTTGCAGGTTACCCTCCGGCCAGTCCTATGGGTTTGGCAAGCTGACTTGTGAGATAACTTTATTAGTCACGGAAGAGCTGGAGTTAGACAAACTCCCTGCAATACTAGTAAAAGCCAGAACCATATTTTTCACTGTGAAAGAGAACACTAAGCAAAAGGGACACCTGCTTACTGCTATCTTACTGCTCCACTTGACAGAAGTCATGCTGAAAGGAAGAGGAGTCAGGAATGCAATGACTTTCCTTGCTAGGAAATACTTGCTGTATCCACAGTAAAACCCAAGTACCAGAGAAGAACAGAGTAGTTTTGAAGTAAGTCAGAGACAGAAGTGACTGATTTCTCACAGAAGAGAAATCTCATGTGGGAACATTGGTTTGGACAATCTGATATGGTAATTTCTGAAATGTGAAAAAAAAAATCTACTTCCATAAGTTTTACAAAACACTTGTGTTCCAAAAGGCATCTCTTGTTCCTTGCTTTGAACAACAAAATTGTGCCTAATATCTTTCATTTGGTGGGCAGTCTTGATTTGAAGTCACTTGCCTTTCCATTATGGTGATATGTACCTGTTTTGTTCAAGTCTTGCAATGTCCCCATGAATGCAAAACACTAATGCAACTTTGCTTAATGTTACATTGCAGATTAGGTTGTACGCAGCTCATCACAGCATAATACTGGTGGTATGATCTGCTGCTGCATGAAGAAAACAGGGGAGACATTTAAGCAACATGAGTTGCCAAATGTATAACTCCACTGACTAAGGTATTAGTCTGCTTAGGAGGTGTTTTATCTATTTTCTTTTATTTTTTGCAGGTGGAAAGATTTTAAATATGGCTCTGGTGTTGTATTAGATGTACTAATATCTGGACAGGAAAACACTTATTCTTTCTACGTGTTTGTCAGGTGACATATTCCTACAAATAATATCTGAAGTTTTCTGAATGGCATGCAAGAATTTCATATTGACCATTCATGAGTCCCCTAGTGAGACTCAAGAATTCTCAGCCCCTCATCCCTTGCCCTGCATTAAGCAAAGTAGGCTGTTGAGTTTAAAAAAACCCTTCAAATCACAATGAAAATAATCCAGTCTGAAGATTTGGCTGTAATCTGGTGCCAAAGAAAGATTTCAAGCATGTTACAATAATAAAAAATTTACATTCTAATGGCTCAAAAATAAACAAAGAACTAAAAAAGAACTGACTGTTTATAGATGGTTGAAGGAAACAAATGTTATTTGAGTCCTTTATAAAAGACATTAGAATTACCACAACTGTATCAACTTTTTGAAAAAGAAAACCTGACGAGAAGCAGTACAGATGGCAAGACCTGTCCATTCATTTTTTACCCTTCCAGAAGGAAATAAAAATATCAAACAAAGGGAAAAATATATGACAACTGTGTCAATTACATGCCCAGCCAGAGAGAAATTGTTTCACCTAGCTATTCTGAAATGTGGATTACCCTCACAGCCTGACTAAAATACTTTGCAATGATGTCTTCCTCTGCACACCCAGTTTTGAGATAATTTCTCCAGTAATCTTCAT
Organism: Toxostoma redivivum; assembly: GCA_013397375.1. Classification (NCBI taxonomy): domain Eukaryota; kingdom Metazoa; phylum Chordata; class Aves; order Passeriformes; family Mimidae; genus Toxostoma; species Toxostoma redivivum. Next base: position 7,925 of record VXBI01009232.1, on the reverse strand, counting down.
TTGAAAAAATTCTTTATATCTGAGTTTCTTATTGAGATTATGTAGCTGTGGAGCACACAACAGTGATGCTGTGGGTAATTTTAGAGGGGAAAATGACAAGGAATTCAGAATTTCACTGAAAAATAACTTTAAAAATTTTAATAATGACTTTGAGCTGAGAGTTTTCATAGAAATTTATTGGGTTTTGTGATAAGGTGTTTCTCAGGCTCAGGAAATATTTTAATGAAGACGTCCAATAAGAATTACTCATTCTAGAGTCTTAGAAAAGAATTTAGGAGTAAATTTTCTTTCCAACCATGGACTTTGTTGGCCATCAGATTATTGGTCCATTTAGGATGAATAAAAGAAAGGGGATGGGGGGAACCAACTGTAACATCAGGTCTAGTCCTCCAGTGTGATGCACAGCTACACACTACAGGCCAAATTTAGAAAACACAAGGTTTCTTTCACAATGCTATTATTCACATTAATCCACAACATTATTTTTAATATGTGGCAATAAAACGAGAAGTTGTAGTAGCTGGCGAAAGCCACAACTGAAACGATCTACAGAGAGAAAGCTGCAAAGATCCCAATCTGCAATTATGATTGTATTGTTATTGCATCTGCTTCATTTAACATAGTTAATATTTGTTGGGTCAAAGGAAGTTTGGCCTCTGTATTACAAATGTTTAGCATATGAAGTGGTTAAGCTAGTTTTGATAAAGGTTGCTGTGGTGCATCTAAAATTTTGCCTTAACTCTAGCTCATTCTGATGCACCTTTATTTTATCTAATACTTGTTTCAATACACCACCTTAAATCTGCCAAGCTGAGTCATAAGTGCAGTTTATTTCAAAGATATTGAGAGTGTTAGCAAACTTTCAGACAAAATGGGGCTGAGTTTGAACTTTGTAATGAAACGCAAAACCAGTCAGGTTTCTCTTGGTTTTGTGTTTCATTGCAAGAAACTCTAAGATGAGTACAGCCCAGAGTGCGTACATTCATGATCAGCAGTAAATGTGCAGGGGAAAGAAACAGTAGAACAAACATCAGATTTTTCTCTGCAGTCAGCAATGTCTGGAAAGCTGCCCTGCTTCACTGCAATGCAGATTTGCAGACTTTGGCCTAAAAAAGATCTGTTGGCGAAGTTTGATACTGAAAAGTAATCTTCAGGAAATGAGTACCAAAGAATTGTTATACCACGTAATAAGAAAGAAACAATAAAGATCCCTGGCAAGAAAATAGTTCTGGGTTGATGGACAACAGTCATTATAAACTGGGCTTTCAAATAAAAATACCTTCATCCTTTTAAAAGGGTTTCTGTATTTTAAATATGGACATTCACATTTCAGACTGGAGAGCTTCCAAGTGACCTCCTGACTTTAAAGGTTAAACACTATGAGAGAACAATTGCAGACACTCAGAATGAGAAGGAAAATATGATTTTATAGCTGGAACAGACTATAGCATATCTCTTCTAACATTTCAAATTTGAATTAAAGAGGTAACTATTGGGAATGGTTCAAAAACAGCCAAGACTGGAGAACTGAATGAATCTACTCTTTATATTGTTTCACAAACACTATTTCCCCAGTCACTCCATTTAAAGACAATATGTAAGGGCTTGTCTGTACTAAGTGTCTGATGTTGGTGACAAAACTTCAAATACATAAAAGGCTGTGACAATAGTTCTGGTGGTAAAGTAATCTGGTCAGCTATGACAAGATCTGAGTGAAAATTAATCAAAATAAAAAGGCAAAAATCACAAGAAAAATAATCAATTCAGACATTACTTCTCCCTTCTTGGGCCACTGAATTTTGGCCCTCATTTAAACTTTGTTAAGGCCTTGTCTTCTCCATTTCTGTTTATATTATCATTGGCTTAATATAAGAAAGTACACTCTGCCCCTTGGTTAATGGTTGTCATATTTGTAAGAGATGTGGAGAGGATTTGTACAGAGCTGCAAGGGGGCTGAACAGAGCTGAGAATGTTCTTATGGTCCTTTAAGATTCAGGAAAAGACAAGAAAAGACAAGAGAATGTTACCTCCTGCTCCTCTCTTATCTCGGAAACTATCAAAACACCTCTTTTCAAATTATGTTGCTTTTACTAGGTGATCACCTGCACTGTGTGTATAGGAAAAATATGAGCCCCTTTTTCTGATGGGCCCTTCTACCTGAAAATTTATGCACCCTTTTAGTGGAGAGATATTTTTCAGAAAGGTCTGCTGGTGGGAACTGATACGGAATTGAAACATTAGAAGTCCATGTCAATAGACAACTACAGTAATGAAAATGCAACTGACTACAGTCATCTTCACTAGTTTACACATTGTGTTAATATTTTCAGTGTAACTAAATAATAAAAAAATGGATTAAGTTTAAAACTACTGATGGAAACTCTTCTCAGAACCCCCTGATCAGAATAGATATGGTCTAATTTGACATTTATAATGGAAGATTCTCTTGACAGCATAAATGGACCAAAAGCAAAGTATGAAGTTCCATCATCCTAGCTGAGGCAGTTTTGAGCATCTGGAAACTGTTGTCAACCAGATTTTAAAAGAAAGCTAAGTAACAAAGGGGTTTGAATTCCCGAGGGAGTTAATGACATAAATATACACTAAGTAGCTTTGCCCCTCAGACAGAGTTGATCCTTTGTTTGCATGCATGTGTGGGTGTGTGCAATCAGTGTGATGGAAATACAGCAGGGAAAATTTCTTGCTCCTGTACAAGCTTCTAGGCTTTGGCTTAAGCAATTTTAATTTTTTGCTGGGATTAGTTGTAGTACATTTTGTGTTTTAGTATTTTTCATAAAACTTACCAATGAAAAGGTACTATATTGTAGGTTACTTCGAATTTTATTTGCAATGTGTATTAGTCAGCAAAGAGATGGCATGCATCCTATGGGATCATGCACTACACTAAATGCCTGTTGAGGAAACACAGTTCCAGTTTGCTAGAATTGGTTCTGAATCTATGAAACAAGTCTTACAATCACTGCTACCTGGACGAAAAACAGACCCAGCATGATGAAAAAACTAGACTTTATGGGGGAATGAATATGTCAGATTCTTCTGGTATTAAGCAGAACTTGTTGGTTGAGGTGCATAAGTCAGAAGTTGAGGTTCTTATGCAAGACTCATAGAAGCAATCACAATTTTAGTTTGCTTTTCCAGTGTATTTTTCTTCACTGTGGAAATCAGAGCTATTAATTGATGTCTCTGTGGGTCAAAGCAGCATAAAATCTAATCTTCCCATGGTCAATGAAGCCTAGAAAAAGAAGTGAATGGACATGATTATGTCAAAATTTTAGAAAAGACCATATCATAGCACAAATACCCTCATTTTCTGTTGTGCTTGCCAGATATCTCTTGTCATGAGAGAAACATGATCAAAAATGATCATCCTTGCAATATCATAATTGTAAAAATTATGTTTGTAAAAATCATATAATTTTTGGTAAGTATTACTATATATCTGAAGATTAAATCTATCCAGATACATTACTGATAGCTGAAGTTTTGCAAGCATATTTTGATTGCAGGTTCTACATTTGTTCATTATGCTATGGGAGGAGTGGAAATGATCCATGTAATAGAAAAATTAGAAACATAATTTAGTGTTTACAGAAATACTCTAACTCAGAAAATGTGTGACTCTGTAGAACTGCTGTGTTAAAAGCAGTTCAGTCACCAATGTAGCCAAATCACACCTGGTGGAGAAGATTATCCAATCAATAACAAACATTTGAAGATAAACCTCTAGACCTTGCTGTTTTGGGAGAATTGAGCATACTACAATGAGGAACACAACCTGAGTGTCTTTCCCAAGGAGTCCAAACTCCCTCTTGATCACATGTGGTCTTGTGAACAACAGCTCTGTAGGGTCTGACAGAGGGGTACACAGAAACAGAGACATATTAGTCATTTGTCTTGCAGTTTCTGTCTTTCTGTTGTTTGATCCATCTGAAATTACCAAAAGAGATAAGACAATTTATTACGTGTATCCTGGGCTTGAACCTCCACAAAAGACTTTAATTTTTTATATTCAGACATTATCTACATCTCTTACGTGTTTTACACCTTCACTAAAGTGTTTTTGTGATAAGTGACATGCAGTGCAAAAGAAGGGTTTGGTTTTTTTACTGCATCACTTGTGAAAACATGAAAAATGTAAGAAATGGAAAGGTTTTCTCACTTCTGTTAGCTGCTTCCCGCCTGGTGTGATGGGGGATGGCAGACTGCTAGAGGAAACACACAGATGGCATAAGAAATGCATATTTAAAATTCTGTCCAGCTGCACCATGTTGTCTGGTTATCAAGGGAATTGTGAAGAAGTAAGAGATTATGGGGAAATTCTGAGCATAGATTTTTCTTCATTGCAGAAAGAAACTGCTGCAAACATTCAAATGCAATCAAACTACAGCTTTTATAAAAAAATAAGATATTAAATATTCCTGGAGGTGTAAAGAAGTGGCTTGGCCTGTTCCAAGGCCTGCTGCTGGACAGCTGCAGTGCAATTAACCACGAGGCCCTCTGAAGTTTGAGCTGAGTCTTAAAAGTTTTGTTGTTCCACCTCCATCTGCCAAGTAATTCTTCAGTAAGCTGACATCACATGTATCATCTTTCCTTGCTAGAACACATTGTATGCTTTGTGCCTTACAGATTTTTTTTCTTCTTTCCTAACAGGAAAAAATGGTCCTTTACAGGTAGTTTTTGTGAGACTGAGCTGATATGTTTGGGTAAGGAAGGTGACATCAGATGCTGTACCAAGGTTTCTGGATGTGACATGATGGTCTGAAATACGCAATAAGAGGTAAAAATCTGTTATTTACACAGTGGTGTCAAGTCTTTAGTTATAAAATGCAGCAATGTGACTATCCATGGTGTTTGACAAATTTTTTCTGATGCTGTCATCAGTTCAAGGATTTAGAATCTTACACTTCTAACTTTTTTCAGTTATTACAATTGCATTCATATTATTATTGTATCTATGGAATCCAGGAAAAGCACCCCACTGCATCAAAAAAAGGCACCTTGGAGGTACAAGGAGGTAGTACAAAGATCCTCATTTTATTTTCCATCCTGTGGCTCCTTTCATAAATTATAGCCCTTAAAATGAGTAAAGTACATAGTGATATTTAAAGCAAAAAAAGAAAAAAAAAAATCAGTCCTCATATTCTACTCCCTTAGCAGCAGATTGTAGTTAGTTGTCCTTCTATACTTACTTCATGCAAACTCAGATATACATAAAGATACACACATTAGATTTTATTTTTTTTTTTACTTGCTAGAAGAGGCATTATGTGACAGACTGAGAGTAACATTTTAAATGCTGTGGAGGAATTATAATGAGAATCAGATAGTTTTTGGCACACCCCAAAATGTTTGTGATTATTTCAGCCTCATAAAAGTTGCCAAAGTCTATGAAAACGGCTTTTGTTGTCCTGGTATGGTGTGGTGGAGAGGTCCCAGATTTCCTATGAATCTGAGTGATTGGAGCAATGCAGCTGGCTGTGTTAGGTGACACATACCAGGACTTTGAAGTACCTATAAAAAATAGGTCTCATTTAGCATGTAGTATTAGGCATTTGGCATGCAAAAATGCAAGGCTTCCCCTTCCCTTCAGCTAGTCACTGGGAGCAAGCTGAGCTCTCCCACACAGAAGGGAGGTCTGGACTGCAGGCATGCTGCCGGCTGGAAGGAGGGCTGGCAGGGAGGCACCAGCACACTGGAGGGAGAGCTGCAGCCCATTTAAACCCCTGGCATAAATCTGCTCCAGGTGTGGGGAACAAACAGTGAAGAATGAGCAAGTGCGTCACATAATGATTATAGATTTGGGGGCCTGTGTCTCAGCCATGAGACAGTCACCATCTAAAGGGAAGAAGCCTTTTCCCTGCATGGTGGGCTTCTTCTGGAGATTGTCCTCAATCCATGTTTTAATGACTCTAGAATTTAACCACCTTTGTGGACAATGCTCAGCAGACCATTCTAACATAAGATTGTGGTGGGATTTTTGCAGGATTGTCCTGCAACTGATATGCAACATACACTTTCTTCCCTTTCTAATACATTGAATCATTGCAAGGCATTTGTTGTTTTGTCATCTCTTTCAATGCTTGTCAAAGTAGATTTGGGGACAAGCCACTGATTTTACTCCAGAACATCTCTGTAATATGTGTTCCTTATTGCAACTGAAGAACATCAGAAAAGAAGAGGCAAAATCTGTTTTTGTTTAAATTAACTCTATTTCCTTTCCCAGTATTTCATTTGTGCATGGATTTTAACCCAGATTTCTTCTTAGCCATTCATTGACATGTTATACGGCATAAGGAGTCTTAAGAAAGTCATTGTCTCTCCTTAGGTAACTTTGCAGAAAAAGTCCCCAACTATGCAATGCCAGTCCTTCAGAAATATTTAAAACATTTTTGATACAAACACAGAATTTCCATCCTGTACAGGGTTTCTGTGTGACATTTTGTCATAAACCCACAGCTGAGTGTTAGCTAGGATGCTAGCTAGGAAGCATTTTCCTCAGCACTCCCTATGTAAAGCTATGTCCTAATTATGCCTAATTGCTGATGGTCCTTAATTGGTCATAATCTCTGTGAAAAGGTTCTTACTGTGCAAAGGTTCTTACTGAAGTTTTTCTCCCCTTCCTTGATGTCATAAGATCTGTTCTCCTACATGACTGCAGTGATGTTGACAAAAAGCATCCCAAGCCCTTTCACTTGTTTCCAAAACAGTGATCCAGGAAACACTGTTAACTTTTCTTGCAAAAGCACAGTATGAACATTTTCATTTTTCTTGTAGGCCTTCTAAGAAACTTTCAAAGTTGCAGGTTTCCTGCTGCTCCTTCAGACTCACCTCTCATGTTCCCTCACAGGTGGAAGTTTTTTTATGCATCTGTACAGGTAAGAGAAAGGAGATACTTTCATACAGTCTGCCTTCTTGAAAGTTGTCTGCCAATTTTATAAAAACATAATTTATGAAGGTCTCTGAAATTTAACATGAGGACCAGACATGTGGGAAGTGGAAGGCTTCTATCCTAGTAAGCAGCTGCCAAGATCATTAAGATCTTAGCTATGTTTACCATTTTTAGAACTGATTTCTGTTTAATGCTTATGCAAGAGTTACAAGAGGCAACTGAACTTGTGCATTTCAAGTGTAGCACAACAGTGAGTCAGTATTTAGAGGCATTTGAGCAGTAAGACTGTGAGAAGAAATTGTGCCCTTCAAAATCAATTTAAGATGAGTACTTTCTAGTTCTGTCCTGTTACAATTTAGTAATAACAGTGTACAGTAAACAGTTCCTACCTTCTGTACAGGCCGATATCTGATGTACTGGAATAAAACAGTCTCCAGTATCAGGAAAGGTTTCTTTTGCAGAGAAAGCCATGCCCGTCCTTTCTGCTGGAAGAGTGCCCTTCTGCCACAGTTAAAGAGGATGCTTTTCAGTGGCTCATCATTGTTTGTAAAATCGCTGTAAACTGAACAAATTCTACTCTCTGTCAAGTGATATGTTTTGCATATGTGAGCAATTCCAGTTGAAGAAAAGAGAAATTTGTGAAACATTGGTACTAGTTGGTACTAGAACAACTCTGAAACAATTATGCAACTAACTGGTGTTATTGTTGATTAATCTCTCTAGCTATTTCCTGCAGACTAGAAGAGCTATCCTGTTCCAATTGTCCTGCTAGGACCTGTGGCTCCTCTATAAATATATATCGATAAATACGTATGAAAGATGTTTGCATGTCTCATGAAACTAGACATCTTGGTACTTCAATCTTACCAGTACTCTTTTACTCTGTTTGAAATTGCAAGTACTTAGCATGGGGAATCGTGCTTAATCAGGGAGATAAGATGGAATTACAATAACAACAACAACTTGGTACATGTTTTCTTGGGCAGACCTGCTCCTACTGTTGCCCGATAAAAGA
>VXBI01009228.1:14078-28628 GCA_013397375.1 Toxostoma redivivum | reverse complement strand
GTCGGGGGGCTGGGGGGGAGCTGTGTGGAGTGGTTGGGGGGTGGGGGATGCACCTGGGCAGGTGTGTGGTGTGGTGGGTGTGCCCCAAGGAGCAGGGCAGCACTGCCAGGGGGTTCTGTGGAACCGGGAGCAGCTCTTGGCCCGAGCCCTGGAGCAGATGGAGGGAGGAAGGTGCTCCAGCCAAGCTGCTTGGAAGGGCTGGAAAGGAGGAAGGAGGTGGGAAAAGAAGCTTTGAGTGCTGTGGGGGCTCCTGGGCAGGAGCTGGCTGCCGGTACCGGCAGGCAGAGTTCGAGTGTCACCCCTGAGGAGCTGCGGGAGCTGCGGGGTGTCCGGCAGGACTGGCCGCGGAGCTGGACTCGCTCTCCAGCCTGGGGGTGGCTGAAGAGAGCCCCGAAATGGCTCCTTTGGCTCAGCCCCTGCAGGGAAGGGTCGGGCAGCGCCCGCGGGGCTGCGGCGCTCGGCGAGGAACCTGCTGCGGGCGGGGGGCTCGGAGGGACCCGGGAGGGACCCGGGAGGGACCCCCGGACCCCCCAGCGCGGCCGGGCCGGCAGGGGGCGCTGAGCGGCCGCGGCGGGGGCGGCGAGACCGGGGGGTCCCGGGATGGAGCAGGGATGGAACGGGAATGGAACGGGAATGAAACGGGATAGAACGGGGATGGAGCGGGATAGAACAGGAATGGAACGGGAATGGAACGGGATAGAACGGGAATGGAACGGGAATGGAATGGGATGGAGCAGGGATAGAATGAGATAGAACAGGAATGGAACGGGATAGAACAGAATGGAACGGGATAGAACGGGAATGGAACGGGATAGAACAGAATGGAACGGGATAGAACGGGAATGGAACGGGGGGGAGGGGGGATGGAACGGGATGGAGGAGGGATGGAGCAGGGATAGAACGGAAATGGAACAGGATGGAGCTGGGATGGAGCTGGGATAGAACGGGATGGAGCGGGAATGGAATGGGATGGAGCAGGGATGGAGCTGGGATGGAGCAGGGATAGAGCAGGGCTGTAGCCCGTGTCCAGAGCACCAGGAGGGCTGGGAGCACCTCCCGGGATCAGGGATGGGATTTCACCCCTCTGGGAGAGGGGAGCCCGTGTGAATCGTGGTGATTCCCAGGGCTCAGCCTGCAGCCCCCGGCCTGGGCTCCTCTCTCTGCTCCCTGGTGGGGTCTGAGCCCTGTGCAGCAGAGCAGGGCCAGCCCTGTGGCTGCAGCCTGGTTAATCCCAGCATCGACCGCTCCATCGGGGCCCGCGGCTCTTCCTCAGCTTGCTGAGCTAATGGCTGTGTCTGCCTCCCATTGATCCTCAGCTGCAGAGCTCATTGATTAAGTGCATTTCTTATTACACTTAATGGTGTTTTACTCCTCTCTGTGCTTCCCTCGTGCCAGCTGCTCACCCTGTGCCTGCCTGGAGGAGAATTCCTCTGCCCAGAGAACCCCTGCTCCACGCTGGCCCTGCTCTGCTCCCCCAGCCACCACTGCCTGCCCTTCCTCCTGGCCAGGACAGTGCCTGTGCCTGCCCTCTGCCCGCTCTTTGCTCCCTGTCCCTGCTCCCATGCAGGGCTGATTTTGTCCCATGTGGTTCCTGCAAGTGCCAGGGTGAGAGGCAGTGCCCAAGGAAGGCACCGTGCTCTCCCCTCACCAACACCTCCATGCTCACCACGTGCTCCTTGCTCCATGCCTCACCTCCTTTCAACTCTCTTCATGCATCATTCAAAAGCCATAACATTATTTGGCATAAAATATTTACTTAACTGAGCTTTTTGCAAATATTCCCCTCCATTATTTTCCCTCCTTTTGGGAGCAGACATTGCTTCTCCTGTGCTCTCAAATGGCTTCTCTTCAATAATACAACAAGAACATACGAACACCCAGTAGCCTTTTTCTTTCTCCTGAAATACCCACAAATGTAAGAGTGTCACCAATCCATTACAGCCACACCAGGGCTGTGCTCAGGAGCAGCCAGCAGTGCAGGCCCTGCCTGAGGAATCTCCTCCCTGCTGGGTGTGGGACAGGCAGGGAAGGTGCTCTGGGAGAGAGCAGAAATGCAGGAAAAGGTCTGACACGATGCAGAGTATTAATATTAATTTTAAAATGTTCCTTTCAGAAGGGACAAGCTGAAGCTTGGCAGAGAGAGTGCAGGAATGAGCACTCGCGGCCTGGGACAAATGCTAGAAACAAAATTCCTGATTCTGGGGGGGCAGCCTGGGACACGGGCTGCCAGGAGACATCCTCTGGTGGGCAGTGGGGTGGGCACATCCTAAACACGGGGATATGGAATTTTAGGAGCCCCCTGGAGCCATCCCGTCTGGAGAGGCTCAGGGCTGTGCTGGGCAAAGGCTTGTGGTGCACTTGCGCTTTTGTTTCTGTTTTCTTCTGACAAGGGGGAGCGGGTTTGAGCTGAAAGAGAGCAGGTTTGGGTTCGTGAGGGTGGTGGTGAGGCTGCTGGGGCAGGAGCTGGGAAGCAAGGATGGATCCCGGGAGCTCTGAGCTGCCGCCAGGGCCAGACTGAGCCCGCCCAGCGCTGCTGCTCCGTCATTCCCCGGCCCCGAGCATCCCTGCGGCTGGGCTGCCCGTGGGCTCCAGTCACCCCGGCCTGGGACCTGCCTGAGTGCCACCGAGCCCCGTTTAAGCGCTCCGTGTTGCAGCCTAGCAGCCTTTTCGCTGTAAAGCCGCAAATCCCCGCTCCTGCGGAGCCGTTAATTGATTTCCCTCCCCGTGGCTGTGCTGACACTCGCCTGCCCGCGCTCCCGTCAGCGCCTGCGACAGCACATCCTGAAATTATTGATAAACACTCATCGGGGCTGGAGCCTGGGAAATTGCCAGCAACCCCAGCGGGTTTCTCTCTTGCCAGCATCATTTTTCTTGATGACAGCATGTTCCGAACTTTGGCAGGGAGGGGACAGGGCTTCCTGCTAACTTTTTTTTTGTTTTGTTTTATGCATTGGTAGTTTTAAAAGATCCCTGCAAAGAGCTGAGTGGAGACGCTGGGGAGCAAATGCCTGTGATTATCCCTGTCCTCCACCCAGCCCCACAGAGAGCTGGGCTGGGCTGGATTCTGCTCAGAGCTCTGCTCTCACAGCCACCCCTGCTCCTCCGTCCCACTCAGTGCCTCTCCAGGCTCAGCAATTCCTGATCCCAACCTCCAGGATCCCTGTTTTTCCTCAAGTTCTCTGCTCCTGCAGGCTGTTACCCTGTGCCACGGCATCCTCATGGCCATGCCCGGCTGGTGTGGGCACAGCAGCAGGATCGGGACATCCCTGTGCAGAGCCAGGACAGCGCCCATCACCTGGAGCCTGACCCTGCTCTGCCAGAGGGCAAAAACCATCTGACACCTCCCCGAGCTGGCCCGGCCCGGTCCCGCCCGGCGGCGTTGCTGCTGTCCCAGCTCACACAGATGTTTGTGCCCCCTTGGGTGTCTCGCTGGGCTCCTCCTGGAGCTCGGAGCATTTTTCTCTCTGCGAGCTCCGCTAATTAGTGGGAGGTTGTGGATCGGGAGCAGAGGGAAGTGTCCTTCTGTGCTTCTGGCACTAGAAATAATTGAGCCATTTTTCACCTATGGCCAGTCTAGTCCTGTCCACATCTTGATTTTTCTCTTAAGAGCCTGGGGATGCTGCTGCAGCCGTTGGATTCACAGCCATGTCCAGAGCTTTTCAGTAATCCCTGGGTTTTGTACTCTCTTGCTTTCTGGTTGCTGGTTTCTTCTTAGTTTGTGCTTCAGTTCCTCCAGGAGGAGCCGATTTCAGCCAAGCTGTGTTTGCCTCCGTGCCGATATTGCCCCGCCCGGGGCAGCGGCTGCAGGACGAGAGCTGGGCAGGGCATTGCTGATCCCGGGGAGTGCCCGAGGGGCTCCTTCCAGCACAGCCCAGCGCTCTGCACGGCAGAGTCGGCATGGAAGCAGCTCTCGGGGCTCTGGGGGTGCCAGGGCCGTGCCAGGGCCGTGCCAGTGCCCGGCCAAGCTGAGCAAGTGAAGATGTTCACGGCAAACTGAAAGGTGTGATTTATCAGCTCTGGTCCCCAGGGACTCAGGGCCTGTCAGGCACCAAAAAATCCCATCCATCACAGTGGGAGGGTGAGCTGCATCTTTTTGTGTGTGTGTGTGTTTTTTGGCCGTTTCGTTTCTCTGTGAGTGCCAGAGCCGTGAGGAGAGCAGTGTGAAAGGCAGCCCTGGGCACGGGGCTGGGGAAGGGGGAGGGATGGATGGTGTGCTCTCCTTCCCGTGCACTCTGGAAACCCCTCCCCTCTGCTCTGCTTTTTGGGGCTGCAGCCTCTGGACTGTGCACAAGGAAGGGGCTCAGCCTCCCCCCAGCTTCTCCCCGTGCCCCCGTTTGTCCCCATCTGTCTGCACATGTGTGTGTACATCTGTGTGCAGACCTGATTGTTTGCTTCTTTATAACATTTTCTTTTCCCGATGTTTATGGGCCATGGGATTGGAAGTGAAGCATCTACTTAATTGCTGTCAGGCAAGGAGACGGGTTATAAAGTTGCCAAGGGAAAAAATAGCTCACTCTGGGGTAGATGCAGGGGAGCAGGGCTGATGAGAAGAGGAGGGGGCGGAAGGCAGGGGCGGGAAGAGATGAGGAGAGAGAAAGAACAGGAAGGGATCAGCAGGCAGTGAGGGAGCTGGCTCGGGAAGGAGCTGCTGGGAGGGAGGGGAAGACCAGCCAGGTGTGCTGGGCAAGGCTCAGTCCCCTTGGGGAGTCTGCTGTGTCCTCCAGGATGGTGGCATTTGCCTTCTCGTGTCACCAGCGTGGCTCTTGGAACACTTTGCAGAGGGCAGAGAGGAAGAAGGGAACCCTCCTTGTGCTCCTCATCCTCCTCATCTCCTTGTGCTCCTCATCCTCCCTGCTCCTCATCTCTCTGTGCTCCTCATCCTCCCTGTGCTCCTCACCCTCCCTGTGCTCCTCATCCTCCTCATCCTCCCCAGCGCCGGAGCCTCCCGCCTGCTCCACTTCCAGGCTCTCTGCTTGCAGCCTCCAAATCTGCATCTCTTTCTTGTTTGCTCCATTATCTCGGGTGGAACCCTGCACCGTGGCATCCCCATTGCACAGCTCCTCCCTCTCCCAGTGCCCACACGGCTCCAGCACGGGCTCCCTCTCCCATCCTTTCGTCTCAGCGCCGCACATAAAAGCGCTCTGATGGCCACGGCGTGATAGCAAAGACAGAACTTAATTTCACAGCATTTTCATATAATACTCCATAAAACTGAACAAATTTGCTGGAGTCCAAATCCATCTCATTATGCAGAGTCATTGGGAGGGAGCTTTTCCATTCGGGGCCTCAGTGCTCAGTGCGGGGATGGTACAGAAGAAGGGAAAAATAATTAATTAGGTGCTGCTCTGGATCAAAGATCCTGCATTGCAAGGCACATTAAATAAACGCCTGGCTCATGAATAAAAGCTGAACCAAGCCCCATTTGCCTGGCCCCACACAGAAAACCTTCAGAAGCTGAAGTGTGTGTGGGGAGATCTTTGGCCTGAGGCTGTGCCCAAGAGGAGCAGATGGAGCAGGGCAGGACAGGGAAGATGGATCTGAGTGTGGAGATGCATCACGGGGATGGAGCAGGGAGTGTGGAGTGTGGCTTCACTCCTGGGCGTTCCCCTGATGTGCTGGTGTGGAATCAGAGCTCTCCTGCCCCAATCGATGGCAGTGCTGCTTCCCAGGACAGTGCAGGGCAGGTGGATTAAAATCGAGCAGCCAAGGGAGAGGAGAAAGCTCGCTTCACTTCACTTCACACTGTTAATTAATCTCTGAGCCAATGAGGATGCTCTCATCTGGTCTTTACTTAATCCATAACCCAGAAATCCTCAAATTATGTCATTTGTTCAATACAGATGAAACTAATTACTCTGGGAAATCGGCAACAAGTTGCATTTCTGCAGTTCCTTATCGTGCAATCAGATGTGCAGGAGCTCGGTGCAGCCGCAGTGGCAGCAGGGGGATCACCTGTGGCCAGCAGGAGACACTGAGCAGCACCAGCTCTGACCCTGTCCCTGGCACCTGGAGCCATGGGCTGGCTCCTGCCGGAGCTGGGGAGGCTCTGGCATCGCCAGGGATGGAGGTGCCAAGGAGCCTCCACCCAGGGCTTAACCCCCACCTCAGCCCCTGCTCCTTCCTGATTTATTTCTGGGGTCTTGCAGGGCTTCCTGGGGCACCCAGAGGGGAGGACTTCCCTGCAGCCCTCCCAGAGCCCTGGGCCTGCAGGATGTGTCCCCACACCCCAGGGCTTTGGGTAGCAGGGGAAGATCTTCATCAGCATGGGTCAGAAGGGCTGGGCACAGAATTACAGCGATTGAATGGAGTAATTAACTCATTAATGGAGTTACTGTGGGGACGTGCTGCTGGAGGCTCGGCACAAGCAGGGATCTTGTGCAGAGCACTGAAGGTGATGCCCAGAGGTGTTAGAGGCACTCAGTGCAGGGGTGCTCCCTGCCCTCCCCAGGGCCCTGAGCATCCCAGGGCACCGCCCAGAGGGGCAGGACCAGCCCCTGGGGGGACCCTCACCCCCTCTCCCTGCTCAGCTGGGGGGTTGTGAGGATCCCTGACCCCTTCCTGGGGGGAAAGCTTTGCTGTGACAGGTTAAGGCAGGTAGCAGCTTGCACACAACTAACACAGAAAGAGCTGCTGAAGCAAAAAATCCATAGTGGCTGTTTGCTAAAATGGCTGTAATGAATTGAAAAAGATGACAAGCTGATCAAGGCACTGCTGGGAGGCGTCAGGGCCCTCAGCCCAGCTCTGCAGCTCACCTGGGTCACCCAACACAGCAGAATCCTTTCAGAGGAGAGAAAAACATTGTTTCTCTCTGTCCTATCAATTTAAATAAATTACCTATTACATTAGCTGCACTTAAAGCAAAGCAAGAAATCAATCCCCTGCTTCAGCTGCTCTAAAATCCTTGGTTTGCACCACGAAACCTGTAATTGTCAGAGGTCCCTGTGCAGGTGGTGAGGGGCTGGGGGGGCTCAGGCTGTGTGTGTGGGGCAGTATGGGGGGCACAGCCCTGCTGCCCTGCCCACAGCAGTGCAGGTACCCTGTGACACCCCCCAGGTGAGTGCCTGGGCCCCGTGGGCAGCCCTGTGCCAGCCTGGCAGCAGTGCAGTGCTGGGATCTCCCCACACATCCCTGGATTGGCACCTCAGAGCAGCCCCAGGGCTGGGACACAGTTGGATGTTGGATCCCACCACCCCCAGCTCCCTTCTGTGAGTGGGTGAGCAGAGCCAGAGCCCTGCCCGGCGGGCAGAGCAGGATGGAGGCAGGGATGGGGACAGGGGATGGATGCAGGGAGCAGCAGGAGGCAGAGGTGCAGGCAGGGATGTGGGGATGGGGGTGGGGGTGGGTGTTGGGATGGGTGTAGGGGGCAGGGATGTGGGCTGGGACCCCCGTGGGGCGCTGGGCAGGGTCCCACAAGGCAGGGCAGATTTCAGAGCAGCCTTTCAGACATGGCTGTTCCCTTTGTTTTTTTCCTGCTGAAACTGCTGCCTTGTGCAAAGCTGCTCGAGCTCCTCAGATAAATTAGCATCCAGGGGATTGTTTTCCTCTACATTTTGTGCAGTTGCATAAGAGGGAGGAACAGAGGAGCCCAAGGAGCAGATTGCTTTGTGGAAGCGTGAAACAGCCACAGCCGGAGCTGCTGCCCCTCCTGGCCAGCGCCTTCGGCTGGGTGAGGCTCCAGGGTGGGAGCTGCGTCCCCTGGGCAGGACAGGGACACCAGAGGCTCTTCCCAGGACATCCCCTGGCTGATCCCAGGTGTCCCAGTCCGCAGGGAGACCCAAGGAAGCTCCAGATTCGCCGGGGTAGGAGCTCTGGGGCTTCCCAGGGGGGCATTCCCAGCACTAGGGGGAGGAGGAGGAGGAGGAAGGTGTCAGTATCCACCCAGCTGCCTCCCCCTGACCCGACCCCATTGATTGTACCGATCCCGGAGTGAGGAGAGGTGTGAGGATCAATATCCCACAGCCCCGCCAGTGGAGGCACGGCCTGAGGGCTTGGTTTAACCCTTCCCGCCCCGCAGTGCGGGTCCCTGCGCTCCCCCAGGGCTCGGGGGCTCCTCGGGCAGCCCCTCCGTGCCCCCTCCCCGGATGGGGCCGGTCCGGTCCGGGCTAGGCTCTGCATTATTGCTTCACCTTCCCGTAAAACTCCCGAGAGGAGCTGGAAATGAGCAGGGGCAGGATGAAAGAGCCGGCGAGGCTCAAACTTGCAGGAGGGGAAGGGAGAGGGAGGGAAGGGGCTGCGGAGCTGCCGGGGAGAGGAGCCGGGGGGAGGAGGGAGCTGCGGGGCGCCGGGGGAGCTGGAAGTGCTTTCATAACCCTCAGCCAGAGTGATTTTCTGAGGCATAAGTGATGGAGGTAAATAGGATTATCTCACAGAAGGGACCAGTGAAATAATAAACATCTCATCCGGCACCGCCCCGGTAAATGAGCGGGGGGAGCGGGAGGGGCCGGGATCGGGGCTGACCCCGAGCCCCCCTCGCTGCCCCCCGGCACCTGGAGCAGTGCTGGGGGTCTGAGGGGTGCAGGGACTGGTGCTACTGCCCAGGGGCTCCTGCCCTCCACAGGGATCTCCTCGGGACACTGCAGGACTGAAGGCACACAAGTCTCCCTTGACTTTGTTCTGGTGGCAGTCTGAGTGTCCTCGGGCTGGGAGAGGCTCTTTAGCTGCATTAACAACCTGAGATCTGATGGGAAAGATGGAATAATTCAGTCTCCTCCCCACCACTCACTTGAGACTCTGACAGAATTGCCACAATTAGGAAAATTCACCTCGAAGCTTCATCTGTAAAGGACCAAACCACGAGGAAATGTTTGGCCCAGAGGGAAGCAGAGGAGGAATTTCGGCTGCCTCTCATCTTTCATCATTTGCCTTCTCCGGCTCCTATCTTGGCAGCCCCAGTATTTTGCTTTGTCTCCTTCAGGTGACTAATCATTAGACTAATTAGTTGCTAATCAATGTTTAATTAAAATGTAGCTGGTAATTACTGGAGGTGGTACTGCCGGTTGGCTATGAAGTGTTATGGAAATATTTTTCAGGGCAGTTCACAGGGAGCTGGGCCCCCTTCCTCGGCTCAGGGCTGTCCCAGGGCCCCTCCCCTGGGAGCTGCAGGTGTCACACACCTGGACCTGGCTCTGGTGCCTGGCACCAGCTCGTGGTGGTGGCTCCAGAGCGTCCCTGGCCCTTTCCCGAGTGGCTGCTGGGGATGGAGGTGCCTGGGCAGCCCTGGGCTGGATGTGGAGGGATCCACTGGGATGGAATGGGAAGCAGCCAAAGCAGGATCCCAGGGCTGTGAGCCCCTGGCTTCGGGAGCGTGTGAGTGTCTGGCCAAGGTCCCAGTGCAGGGCTGCAGCTCCTGTTCTCCCTGCCCAGCCTCTGCCTGTCCCATGGAGCTGAGAGCTGAGCCAGGAGGGATGGAGGCAGAGGCTTCCCTGCGTGCAGGAGCCATTCCATGGTGAATATTCCACCAGCACTGGTATGTAGGTCAGCCAGGTGTGCTGCCTCAGGTACCTCAGGGCTATTCCAGCCCTCAGCAAGGAGCTCATTAACTGCAGCTCCTTCCTGTGCCCTCTGATGTGCCCGCTTGGGGCAGGGGCTGCTTGGGGCTCTGGGGGCTTGGTGCCAGCTGCGGGGGGCTGGTGGCACTGTGCCTTTTCGAGGGCTCTGAACCCTTACAGCTCCATGGGGTGGCACCTGAGGGAGGGGCAGGGACCCCCAGGGTGCCCACGCAGGAGCTGTGTCCCCTCCCGGGCGCTGTGCTTCTGCCAGTGCCACCATTTACATTCTCCCTGCTCCTCACATCCCTTATTTCACTTCGCTTGTCATTTTATGGCTCACTTTAATGTCAGACCCACAGGACAGCAAGGTCTGGTGCTGCAGAGGGTCCTGTGGCAGACACGGTGTCTCCACCCAGCTGGAGACGCTGGAGCACGGCGAGCGTGTCTCTGTCTGGGCCAGGCTGGGTGTCTGTCATCTGGGGAGGAGCAGGGATCTGTTTTTTTTGGGAAAAACATTATTTTTTTCCCCTCCTGCTAGTTAAGAGGAAAACGCTGACAGCAGCCCAGGGGTTGGGTGGTTCGGGTGGTGCCAATGGCAGGAACAAGCTATGTTTAGAAATAATTGCTTTGTCTTTCACAGAGGTATTAGTGCCTCCATGCTGGCAGCTACAGGAATTAGCTGGAAGTTTTGGTGACACAAATACAGAAGCAAAATTATTGCTACTTATCATCACCTGTGTGTGTGTGAGGGGAAGGAGACTTTACCAGGGCAGAGAGAGGGAAGCAGAGGGGCTGGAGCTGGGGGTCTCCAGCACGAGGGCGCGTCCTCGGGGGAGCCCTGCCCTGCTGGCTCTTGCTCCAGCAAAGAGATGCTGGTTTTGTGCCAAGGGTGTGTGCCCATCCCTGGGGCACAGTCACGGGGGCNTTTACCAGGGCAGAGAGAGGGAAGCAGAGGGGCTGGAGCTGGGGGTCTCCAGCACGAGGGCGCGTCCTCGGGGGAGCCCTGCCCTGCTGGCTCTTGCTCCAGCAAAGAGATGCTGGTTTTGTGCCAAGGGTGTGTGCCCATCCCTGGGGCACAGTCACAGGGGCCCTGCAGTGCCAACACTGGGAATGGCACATCCTGCAGTGCCAGCACTGGGAATGGCACATCCTGCAGTGCCAACACTGGGAATGGCACATCCTGGGATCCCAGGGCTGGGAATGGCACATCCTGCAGCCCCAGGGCTGGGAATGGCACATCCTGCAGCTGCTGTGGGAAACTCGGTGCTGGGATCCTCCTGCAGTGCCCAAGGTGCTCCGGGCTGATCCAGGTGAGCAGCACAGCCAAGGTGAAAGTTCCCTGGGATAAAATCCTGCTCTCCCTGGTGCTGCTGTGCCCAGTCCAGGCTCCTCCTTGGAGGGAGGAGCAGGCGGGGGGTTCGGGGGTGGCAGTTTGGGCTGTTCACATGGGACTGGGTGGCAGTGTCGGGTCACAAGCCGAGGCATCCCCCGCGGGATGCGGGCGCTCAGCGGAGCGGCAGCAG
This sequence comes from Toxostoma redivivum, assembly GCA_013397375.1. Taxonomy (NCBI): domain Eukaryota; kingdom Metazoa; phylum Chordata; class Aves; order Passeriformes; family Mimidae; genus Toxostoma; species Toxostoma redivivum. The sequence goes on along the minus strand of VXBI01009228.1, from coordinate 17,617 downwards.
CTCTGTGCGGAATCCCAGGATGGGAATGGGAGGATCCTCCCTCGGAGGAGCCAGCAGAGCCCCTCGGGAGGCTGCTCTCCCTGCTCCGTGGGGAGCACCCGGGGATGCCCCGCCGCTTGTTCGTGCCCGGCCCCGCCCGGCCCTCGGCGGCCTCCCAAAAGTAAAGCTGAGCGTTCGGAAGGAGCAGATCTCTGATGAAACAGGGCCATTCATGCTTCCAGATAGTAAATTCCGTGCAGAATATTAAATAATTTCCTCTTCAACGATCCCAGTTAATTTAATTAGCTCGTTCCCCCGATAGAGTTGTCGCTGCCGTCGTGATGCGTGGCTGTGGGGTGGGGTGGAGGGGAATGCCTCTGCCTTCCCAATTGTGTCCCCAGCATCGCCTCCCTGCTCCTCCTTTGGGGCCAGATCCCAGCTCCAGCTGCTGCCGTGGGTGTGGAAGCTCCTTTCTCTCTGCTCTGCCTGCAGGGAGCAGGGGCTGGGGAAAATCTCTGGTGTTTTTGGGTGTCACTGCTTGAGAGCTGGGTCCAAGAGGAAAATGGGAATCACACAAGTAGCTGACTTTCAGGAGAAATGTTTGCTGTGGTGATTTTGGTGTCGCTGGTGATTGGGTTTTTTTTCTGTGTATGTGATGTTTGGTTTGTTTTTGCAAGTTTTAAAACATCAGAGCAAAGAAGGAAAAAAAAAATCTCTTTGCGAAGAAAGCAGCTAATAGTGGGTTATAAATGTGTCCCCGGCACGGTTCATTAGCTGCCATGACATATTGAGGGCTGGGAGCGGTGTGATACCAGCAAATCAATTCTGAATTTCATCCGAGGAGGAATGTGGGGAGGCCAGATCATGCAACATGTTACCAAACATTCCTTCCCAGCCAGAACGGAGCCGCTCCTCTCTCCGGGTGCTGCTCCCGCTGGGCTGCAGTGCAGAATGCAAAATAAATAAATAACCAAGGATCTAATTTACTGATGATTAATTTGCATAATTAGTGCTGTGTCAAATCACTTCAGCGAGGTGCAAGGCACACTCTGCTGAGGTGTTTGCATGGACATCTTCGCAGGTTTCCCCCAGCTCACCTCGTTTCACTCCTGGCAGTCTCCTGAGGATGTCACGCTGCTATTGATGGGATTTCACGGGCTGCAGGGGGTGTGGGAGCTGGGGGTCTGCAGGGCCAAACCCTCGCCAGCCTTCTCGCGCCCTGTGCCGCTGCTGGAGCAGTGCCCTGCCCTGGAAATGCGTGTGGCAGTGGGTGGCCGTGCTCCTGGAGCCAGGGATGAGCTCAGCCCGAGCTCTGCTGTGGGCACAGACCTGCGGGCTCCAGCCGGTGCCAGCTCCCTGGAGAGGGCAGCGAGGGGAGGGCTCAATCCCGGCTATTCCATATCCACCTGCTGCTCCCCTGGCGCTCCACGGAAGGGGCTCGGGGCCAGGGGCGAGGTTTTGGTGCCTGGGAGGGCGGAGCGGTGTCCGAGCGCTCGGCAGCACCCACCGCCGTGTGTCCCTCGCTTTTCCAAGGGTTTTCCCTCTTTGCAGGGTGATTTCTGTCCCCGAGTGCGGCTGCTGCCGCCGCCCCCATCGCTTGGCATCGGGGCAATCCCAGCAGCGGGAGCAGCGGCGCTTCCCCTGCTCGGAGCAGGGATGAGGTCCGAGCACAGGCTCGGCTTTGGGCTCGTTCCCTCGCTGGAGCAGGGGAACGCCGGCAGGTGAAGTGTCCATCGCTGCCATCAATACGTGGAATGCTCTAAAGCACGCAGCGCTGCGGGCAGCCCCGGTCACATCCCTGCTCCCTGTAATGGATATCAGATTGTTCTCCCAATCTTGGCATTGTTTCAATAATTGACTGATGCAGCGCAATGTTCACTGATTTAATAAGTTTGTTAGTGTAATAGAGGCTCAGGATTTCGCTGTTAATGTGCAGTGACAATCGCGTTGTAGATTTGCTCATTATGTTACATAACTTAGCTATAAAATCTATCGGAAATGATATTTTAAAAAGCATTATTGCAGAAGCCATCAGCATGGCTCTCCCTGCTCCTCCCACGGTGCTTTGCAGTCTGTCAGTGCCTGGCTGGGACTGCTCGTTCCGCTTGGGGTTTTTTGGGTCAGGACATCTGACACTTGCCAAAAAACCACCCCCAGGTCTTGCCGTGTCATCCCACCTTCTCCACTGCGGCCAAGGGTGGTGCAGGTACCCGGAGTTTTGGCAGCACTCTGGGGAGAGCTCCAGCTGGCACCGTGCCCCCGGCCCTGTGGTGGGACGGGCACCGGCAGGTGAAGCTCTTGGCAGCTCCAGGCTTGAGCTGCGGGGCTGTGTCAGAGCTGAACACGCTGCAAACCTGCCCAAAAACCTCCTCTTTTTGGGCAGGTTCCTGAGGAGGGGCTGGACATCCTTTGGGCACCGCAGAGTTGAGGGTCCCTGAGAGCCAGGGGGGGATGTGGGGGCTGTTGCCTCGATGTCTCGTGTCTCCCTGGTTCTGAGTGGCCTCTGTTGCCTTGTGGAGGAGATTCCAGGACTGGCAATGCCCTGACTGGGGCACGATGCTCAGCCCCGGGGACTGAGGGATCCCCAGAGCTGAGGCTGTGGGGCTCCACTTTCCAGCGGCTGTGTTCAGGAAAAGCCCCAGATGGAGCCACAGTGGGTCTTGTCATCTGTGTACTCCAACTATAGTTCTGAGGAAAACCTCGTCTTCCTTCAAGATAAAAAAATCCCAGCAGCAGTAATTTAAACAGCTCTGGCTGCCTCCAAATGAAGGCCCTGATGGCAAATAGGCTGTGAAATTGGCTAAGAAAAAAGGAAACCCATCTTTTTCCCAGAGTAATACTTGTTCCCGCCGCTCACAAACAGCCTTGCAGGGGTTTGTTGCCTTGTGCTGTTTCCAGCTGCTGCTCTTCCCTCCGCTGCCGCTCCGTGCATCCTCAGCCATTATCCCCCGCCTGCTCCTCCTCCTCCTCTCCCGCGGCCGGGAGGACACTCCTACCCCTGCCCTCCCGGAGATCCCCGGCAGGTTCCCCCGGTGGGTTCCCTCTGAGTGGTTCCGGGTGTCCCGGTGCCGGGCTCGGTCTGTTCGGTTCCGGAGGTCGCTCAGCAATGCCCGCACCCCCCATCCCGATCCCGCCCGCCGGGACTGGGAACCACATCCAGGAGCGGGACCCGGCTCGGAGGCTTGGGATGCAGGGAGGGTTTTGCAGAGCTGAGCTCTCCCGCATTGCCAGCTCCTCGTTCTCCAAATCTGCTGCCTGAAGCATCTCCAGCCTCAGTGAAGCGTGAGGATGAGCGCAGCGGGGCAGAGCCGGAGCGGGCCTGGCTGCCTTTGTCGGCAGAACAAGCGATGCTGCGCTCGGCGCCGGGGCCGCCGCCGCCCCGAGGGCTAAAAATACACCCGTGGGTCGTACAGAATTCATGTGGGCATGGCTGAGGAGCAGCCCGCGTGTTGCTGGTCCTCACTCAGTGGTGGCTCCTCACAACCCTGCTGGTTTTCTCCAGGGATCTTCAGAGCCCTCGGGAGGGAAGGGGAGTGAGGGGAGGGGGCAGTGCCGGGTTC
>VXBI01009207.1:0-13553 GCA_013397375.1 Toxostoma redivivum | reverse complement strand
TTTTGCTTTTACAAACCAGTACAGTAATCATAGTACCCGAGATACCCAGGAAAACACTAATTTGTTCAGGACTCTGGCTGGCACTCAAGGGAGGCAAGGAGAAGGTTAGATCAGATGGAGACCACATTTGTATAAGTAAACATGGAAAAATTCAGACTGATTTGTTGTTTCAGAGATATACTAGAGAAACATATTCAAATGCCCATAGGGAAGGCTGTCCTCTTCACAAATACTGCCATTGCTTATGATGCTGCAGGATCATCCTGCAGATGGTATCATTTCAGCTGTTACCCCAGAAAAATGGGATATATATTTCATAAGGAGACAAAATATCTCAGAAGTAAACTCAGTGAGAGAGAGAGAGAGAGAGAGATTACAGAAAAGTGCAAAATAAAAAGCTGATACAAACCTTTATGAGGAAAGGCAAATCTTCCATTGGAAAACTTATTTTAGTAGAATCAAATAATCATACCATCATCTGCAACATCTGAAATGGCTGAAAGTACAGAAGACATGCCACCACTGTGGTTCAGATAATCCATGGACAGCAAGGATGGTGTAGAAACCATTCTCTATCTCTGCTGCATCTGTAGAAGATGATCTGCAGCACAATTTAGTATGTACATGGTCATATCTCTCTTCTTTTATTTAGATTGTAGTTGATACCATGCAGTTACATTTCACACACTAACATAATTGTCAAAGAGCCCTAAAGGAAAGATACTGTAAATCATCATCTCAATTAGCTTAAGTTCTGCACTGGAAAGGGGGAAAATCTACATACATTATATTGGTACCTCTTTTAACAGCTTCATGGAGATTCCCTCTGGCACCACAACTGGAAGGAGGAGATATCAATGATACACTTTACTCATCTTGCCTGATAACTATCAAGCGGTAGGGAGATGCTGGAGAGCAGCACTGCAGAAAGGGACCTGGGGGTCCTGGTCAGTGGCAAGTTGAACATGATTCAGCAGTGCCCTGGCAGCCAGGAGGGCCACCTGTGTCCTGGGGTGCATCAGGCAGAGCATTGACAGCCAGGCAAGGGAGGGGATTGTCCTGCTCTGCTCTGCACTAGTGGCCTCATCTCAAGTACTGTGTGCCGTTTTGGGAGCCACAAAATAAAAAAGACATTAAGATATTGAAGAGTGTCCAAAGGAGGCTCATGAGGATGGTGAAGGGTCTGGAAGAGAAACTGTATGAGGAGCAGCTGAGGTCACTTGGTCTGTTCATCCTGGAGGAGACTGAAGGGAAACCTCATTGAGGTCTTCAATTTCCTCACGAAGAAAAGCACAGGGGCAGGTACCGATATCTTCGATATCTTCACTCTTGTAACCAAGGACATAATTCAAGGAAATGGCATGAAGCTGAGTTGGGGGAGATTTAAGTCAGATATCAGGACAAGGTTCTCCATGCAGAGGGTGGTTTAGGTACTGGAACAGGCTCCCAGGGAAGTGATCACAGCCCCAAGCCTCACAGAGTTCAGGAAGTGTTTGAACAATGCTCTTGGGGACCTGGTGTGATTCCTGCACAGTGTCAGGAGTTGGACTCAATGATCCTGATGGATCCCTTTCAATTGAATTATTCTATGATTCTATGTCTACATCAGACATCACATAGAGCAGTAGGAACAGCTCTGTAATTCAAAGCCATGTGTGCAAAGGGCCTGACATCTTTGTCTTTTATTTTGGACTAACTCTAGTCTGCTCCTCTGGACTGAATGCCCATCAGCAGTTGGAGCACATTTGATGGTCCTCTGGAGATCATTCTTTGGCTTAGTTTTATCCAAAAGGAATTCAGTGTGCACACTCTGAAATGGCAATGCAAAGTGTGAAAAACTGTGGCAATTAAGAGATTCACTTCAGAAATAGTATCTAGATCCAGCTTGAAACACTGATGTAGCTGCAAACCAGGAAACCAGTCTCCCTATATAAATCTCATCTCCAGAATCAAGAACCTCTCCTGTAGTTTTTCTGAAATTAAGAACCTGATAATATCCTCTGAAAGGCAAATGTGTCTGCAACATTTTGGTTTGGAGTCATGAGGAAAACAGGAGTTTCTTGAGAACTTTGCATCACCTTCCCACCTTTTCTTCATACAGATTAACGTGCAAATAGCCTGAACACTCTGATCCCAGCAATGCAAAATTGAACAATAGGAATGTGTGCCTTTACAAAGATGAATAATACATCTGGCACATGTAGTGGATTACCAAAAACTCAGATATTCACTATTGCACATACATGAGGCTTACTTATCTGGTGAGCTCAAAGGACCTGAAAACAAAAAGAAATGTTTCCCAATTAAGCATTCATGTACTGAAATATCAGCAATGCTATATTCAGTGCTATATTCAGTGGAAGGAGAGCTCATTTGCAGATCCTATGTAAATTTTGGGATGATTGGTTTATTTTATGTCAAGTACTTGCATCCATTCTCCATATATTTCCATCTCCAATTTAATACTATTGCAAAACTATCTATGGCCTACATGGGGAAGAACATAATTCACAACTGTGCAGCTGGTAAGCTGGTAAGCTCTATTGGCTGTTCATGCCATTTTATATTGCCTATATTATATATAAGTATGGAGTATTGTTGCGGTGCATTAATTTGTTCTGTTTTACATTTGTTATATTTTATATTTGTTATATTTTAAATTGTAATGGTTTGATCCAGTTGTATACCCCCCTGGTCATGGCATTTGGTTTCCCCTTATTCCCACCTTTACACTGTCAGTTGTCCCTAAACCACACCCACTTTTCTAGATTGTTCCCTGCCTGTCTCCCTAAACGCTTCCCATCGAGTTGTCAATCCTCCCTGGCCCTGCCCCTTGTTTGGGGAAGTTCTGCGCCTGTTACTTATTTCCTGTTATATGATTGGTTGTTGCATGTGAAGCCCCACCTATGTATCTCCCTATTGGTTTGATGTACCGGCTTCCCCNGCACAGATTGACTCAAGGTAAATCATTCTTGACCAGCCTGATGATCTTCAACAACAACAATGACCTGAATGGATGTGTAGACAGCAGTGAGTATTGTCTACCCTGACTTCAACAAGGCTTTTGACAGCATCTCTCAAAATATCCTTAAAGAAAAACTCAGGAAATGTGGACTGGATGAGTGGACAGTGAGGTGGATTCAGAACTGGCTGAACAGCAGATCCCAGATGGTCACAATCAGTGGCACAGGGTCTGGTTGGAGTCCTGTCACAAGTGGTGTCTGCAAGGTTCAATACTGGGCCCAGTACTGTTTAACTTATTCATTAATGATTTGGATGAAGGAGCAGAGGCCTCCTCAGCAGCAAGTTCATGGACAATACAGAGCTGGGAGGACTGGCCAACACCCCAGAGTGCTGCGAGATCTCCAGAAGGATGTTGACAGCTGTGGACATAGTGTGTGCAGGGATGAAGTGCAGGCAATGCTCCTCCCTGCTGAGGTGACTCCTGGCAGGCACCTCTCTGACTTTTTAACCTCTCTTCCTTTAAATGGCAGTCCTGAGGATAGTACAAGAGGTGTTTCAGGTGTGCAGCCTCCCAGAGCACAAGGGCTCCCTGTTCCTTCCACAGGAGCAGGGTTTGTGAAGAATGGTATGTAGAGGGTCTCAGCAAATTTTATTTCCTTTAGGGCCTCCTTCAGATTGCAGTTTTTTCAGCGTTAGGGTTCTCCCTGTCTCTCTCTCTCAACCACCCTTTGAAGAACTGCTAAGCATCTGCTATGTCCATTAACTTCAGAGGGAGTTGCAGGTACTCAACACTTCTCAGTGGTGACTCATGGATATCTGTGGGCACTGTGCGCACTTAGCGCCTCACAGCTGCTTTTTTTGGGATCAAGCCCTCAGAGAGGCTCCAGGAAAGTCCATACAAACTGTAGGACACATGTGCTTCTGTTAGAGAAACTAAAATTGGCCTTTTCCAAAACATACATATGCAACCAAGACTCAAGGGATGTTTAAGTACTGAGGTGCTTGTAGTACTTTCTTGAAATTCACACTATTCTGTTGACATAATAAAGGTCTCCTGTGTACAAATTTTAAGGGTCTTGATTGTGCTCTTCAGAAGAAGAAAATACACAATACCATAAGTAAACATATAAATCAGTCAGAGATCCTAGAGATTAAGGATTGGGTTCATAAAGCTTTATGTCCCATATATGAAAAGTGCCAAAATTTGCTCTTAATGACTTTGGAAAAGGCATGTGCTTCTTTTGTAGTCCTAGTTCTTTTCCCCCTTGCTAGCAAAAGGTTTCATTCTGCACTTGAAAAACTCACATGCCAGGAAACGGAGAAAAAAGGATGAGTGGAATTTAATCAAAAAATAATAAAAAAAAATTAGTGATTCAAGTGCTCAGTCTAAGCTATATTTATTCAGTTGACATTTTTTCCAAAAAGACCAATGTGTAAATTAATGCACATATAGGTAGGTCTGGATTATACCCTGCTCATTTATAATATGCAAGGTTTTATGTGACTTTTTACTCTCTTGCTCAATAAAACAATATGTAATTTTTCAGCAGGCAGAGTAGCCAGTGATTCACTTACTTCTACAGGATGCCAAGAACCTTCTTGAGGGAATACATTCACAATCTGTAATGAAAGCTGTTTGTACTTTCTGTGGTGCTTCAAGGCTTAACAGAATTCCTAAAGACAAAAGATGAATGAGATATAGTAGCAAGCACCACAGAGGCCAGGTTTGGCCCAGAGGTGACCACATGCAACTCAATTTTTCTGAAGCTTCACAGCAAGCGTGCTTTGCCCGCACTGTGGTAAATACAGTCCAATGCCTCTTGGCTGCCAGATGGTTCTTCCTGCACCATTTGTTCAAATATGCTCCTTTGGCTGATTTTGTTAATGTCACAGAAACCATAATGAAAAAGCTAGCAAGTTAACTCAGATGTGTTCAGTAAAGTGTGTTCTATGTGCTTGCCTTCCTCTGTGAAAGACACAAATATTTGCATTGTGTGTGTTTTAATGGGTGGTAAAAAAGGAAAATCATGAAACCAGGAGAGTGGGAAATTATTATTATTATTTGCTTCTAGCCACAATCAAAAAATAAGAAGAACTTCAATGAACTGTCTGGACAGAACAAGACTTAAACCAAACAGATCTCTGCACCTAATTGTGCAGTGTGCTGACACAAGGATGTCATGGTGACTTAATGGATATGTAGGTTAAAACCAAGGTTAGAACAAATCCATGCAAGTCTGTTGATGGCTACTCCATGATGACTGTCCAGATGGACATTCAAGGTCAGGTTGAACCAGAACCTGTGCGACCTGGTCTAGCTGAAGATGCCACTGCAGAGCAGTTGGACTAGATGACATGTAAAGGTCATTTCCAATCCAAAATATTTTTTGGTTCTAGGAAACCTGCAGATAAAGGTGTTCTCCAAAAGCTGCCTGGAATTGCAGAGATTTCATTTCTTAGGATGCCATGAAGTATCCTTTGCTGGCCTTTTACAGGTGAAGTAATCAGCAGTCTGATGCACTGCAGCAGTTCTCTTAGTCTAAGCAACAAATTCAGGGCAGGTGTGGAGGAATTGTCATGGCTTAAAATTCTGACTTTATCTTACAGCAGCAGTGTCAAACCTGATACCAGTCAGACACTAAAATCTTTGTAATTCAATAAAGAATTAATTTCAAATAATGGAAAATGCTAAATTTTCTTCCACATAGATATCCAAACAATACCCAGTAGACATAGTGAACTTTTGGACATTGCTGCAGTGTTTTCTCTGATTAATCACAGATCTTGGCTGCGGCTAAGGACACTGAGAGAAGGATGTACTGAGGAAAGTTGCTGTCATGAGCATTATACCAAACAAAATCTGAACTTTGTGTATTTAGGGAGACTGAAGAGAAGATGAAGATAGATCAGTGTAAAGGTACTACCAGATACTACCTGCTCACCCTAAAGACCGAGAAAAATGGCCTGTTGGTCTCTACCCACTTACTCTTCTGCATGTCTGTGAGGGTCTACACTCATTTGTACTGATGTCTAATCCTGCATGCAGGACAGGATGGCTTTCCAGTCTCTTGTTTGCTTGCATTCTTTTAGAAGTGCACATTCCTAGGGGAATGAACGCAGACTGAGGAATTCTTTAATATTTTTGGACTCCACGTATTTCCAAATGGACCTGGAAAATAAACCAACCTTTGGGTGATAAATCAAAGATTAATTTACGTAAGAAAACAAAAAAAATCTCCTCCAATCGTACATATAAACAGTAACTTATCACACATTAAATTCTAGATATCAGAAAGTAGCCGTCACAACCCAAGTGTGCTGAAACTCCCTTGGAGAGCTGAATGATAAATCTGTACCTTTTGCACTAGATGAAGCGTTATCATGCCCCGGAGATTGACTGGCTCTGCATTCATGAAAGGCAAATAAGGAGGCGGTAACCCTGGAAAAATCTCATACTGATTATTAACAAACAGCTAGTAACATACCTGTAAGATTTGTTTAATGCTTACTGATAAATGCTAATATATATTGCTAGCAAATTGTCTGAAAGGGATCCAGACCGTGAATGGACTATTTCCTGTAGAGACAGTCTGACCAGGATTTTAATTCATAGACCTTTGAGGTTATTCCAATATGTCTGACAGTGCTATACACACCAGAGCTTCATTTTTCTCTCTCCTACACCATGTATATCAGAAATAACTTCCAGACACAAAGAATTCTCACTAAGGAAGTGTTGAGATGTTGGTATGAAAAAGTGTATTTTGTCAAAATATTTTTTTTCTCAAGGTTTTCACTTCTTTCATATTATTTTTAATATAAAGTGCATTTGTTTAAAAATGTTTCTGCTTTTCATGCTGACGGTAAAATATTTTTAAATTAGAATTTTGTCTATAAGCCAAAAAAAAAAATTAAATAAAAATCTGTTTAAGAAACTGAGCAATGTTCATGGTTCTTTCTTAAACTTTTGGCAAGGAATCTTGAAATCAATGAAATATTTTCTTTTTGTTTCAACTGACTTTTCAAATTATCTCATAAAGTCTGTAAGCTTGCTGAAATAAAAACCTAAAAGTCTTAATGGTACCACATAAATAACACTGCAGTTACCCGCATATTTTTGGATTTGCATATGACTCGTCTCCTACCTCTCAACATCTAGCAGTTCCCCACTGTCCCCACTAGTGATTTTGCAGTTTCACAGAGAATAGGAGATGCAAGTGGACTCATGGCATTAGAGGTTTTGGCCTTCAAGGCAAGCAGTGTTGGGCTTTTGTTGTTGTTGTTGTTTTGGTTTGGTTTTTTCCTTGGGTTTTTTTTGGTTTGTTTTCTGTTTGTTTGGGGTTTTTTTTGTTTGTTTGTTTTTTGGGTTTTTTTTTTGTTTGGTATTTTTTTTTGTGCTGGAGGTGGAGGATAGACCCAAAGTGACAATTTAACCATTTAAACTATATTTCATGCAATCTCTGTACCCATCTTACTAGACAGCATTTGTTGGACTGCCCATCAGTCTTTGGCCCATGGTCACTTATTCCACACTCTGCTCAACAGAGAGTTCTGACAAGGATGTGTTCAGAGTTTTGTCCTGTTAGGTCTTGAAAACCTCCAGCTACAGGGATTTTTTGAGGCTTCTTTGGGCAGTCTCTTTCAGTGCTTGACTCTACTGACAAATGGATGCAACTAACTGCTCTATCCAGGAAAAGGGTCATCATAAACTGATCCATTAATAAGAGAAATATTTGATTTATGAATGCTATACCATACCCCATAGCGTCTCAGTTTCTGGGAAGCCATTGACATTTAAGGGAGATATGGAACATTTGCATTACATTCTGCAGAGGAAATGGCTGAAAAGCATTTTGGAATTTGATCATTTATTGGACTTCACAGGTATCTGGGGTGTGAAGTAGGGGACATGAGTGAAGCTGGGACGTAAAAGCAGCTGTAGCATTGCTTGCTTTTTTGGGGGTGAGTGCTTGACAGCTGCAGCCCATCTAATAAATCTCTGGTTTAGGATATGCAGTGATTCTTCCACCTCAAGGGATAGTGATTACTGATAGTGGGATGCTGTTATATCATTTAGTCTTTCTTTGGAGTCAATATCTTCATGATAAGCTGTAAATTGTTTCCTGATAATGTAAGATTAAAATCTTCAAGCTGCATTGCTTGTGTTGCGCCTCTTGGCTGCTAGTAATGTATCTGATAATGGATAGTTGCTTCATCAGGAGATATTGGTGTTTTAATTGAAGCAGCTCTCTGGTGGTTCCTGCCCTTTCAGAGTACTGGAATATGCTCCCGGTGATGGCTACATGGTCTCCTCACTGAGGACTCTGAAATATGGGTCATCTTTGCTGTCTGTGTTCTTTAAAGTATAGCCAGATGGGAAGAACACTATACAATATAAGGTAGTATATTTGTATTTCATGTGGACACTGCAAATTCAGTCTAAGCTACGGAGTAATGTTTGGATGTTACTGCTTTTTGGCTGCATTAGGGATGTCTTGTCCTTGGATAGACAGAAATACTGATGCTGGATATACTGTATTCTTGTCTAGAAAGGGCTTTTTTGGAGACTGAATCAGCTGAGTAATACTGGAATAATCTTAAATATCTTTAAATATCTTAAATATATTCCAATGCACTTGGAAAGCCATGAGTTGGCTATAGAGTCAAAACATGATTTCCAGCTATGTGATTTATCTCATGATAGTTTGGAGAATCATGACTCCAGGCTTATAACTTATTAACAGTTGCACTGGTTTGAAAAGCAAAACCAGTGAGACTTCCAGTCAATAACACAATTTTAATAGGAAAAAAAGGAAAAGATAAAATACATGCAATAATACAAAATAAAGCCATTGACAGAGTCAGAATACAACCTGACACCCTGTCAGTCAGAGTGTTGGTGCAGTCCAATTAAATGATGGCTGCAGTCCTCCTAGATGACAGATGTGGTTCTGTTGAAGCAGTGCTCCTGTAGAAGGTGCAGTTTTCCTCTGAAGGCCCAGCAATTATGTGGAAAGGCCTGTTTTCTTCCTCTGGAATCCAGTGGAGAATGACTGCCTTGGTGTTCCAAATCTTGTTTTTTTTATCTAGGTAGGAAAGGCATGGCTCCTCCCCTTTGCTGGAGCATCTCCCAATGGGATGATGTAATCTTATCAGTCGGGCAGTGCGACTTAATGGCCCATTAACAGAAGATATGTCCTTATAGAGATAAGGATCAGCACTTCTCTCGTTTCAACAGATGGTGATAGAATACATTTTGAATTGTAAGCCAGGACAACAGTATTCATGGCCTTCTGTCCTGTAAAATTATTCAGTCTAATTGTGTAATTTTAAAATATATATTTTAAAATATATATTTTTATATATACCTTTTAAGACACAGTGAAACTTAGGTGAGCCTTAATACTGTGTGAATTTACAGACTAAAAGTAGCGTGGTTATACTCAGGCATATAAATCAATTTGTCTATTTAGTGCATTTTTCAGTCACAAGCCCTTTGGCAGATCTGTAATATTCCAAGAGCCTAAAATTGTGTGATTTCCTCTTTCTGAAATCTAGCTTGATTTTTTCCTGCTCACATCAAGAAAGACTTAAAATGTGAGGGTTTTATTCTTTCCCAGTGATGAAATTGTTACAACCACTATTGCTGTTCAAAAATTAATTTTTATTGGTTTTGTTTATACTTCTGCTTTAGCTTCTTTTGCAGGGATTGGAGTGTCCCTTAATTGCAACAAAATTGGTGTGGCAACCATTACTGACTGCCCTTCTGGGTTTTGGAGAGGTTAAGTTTGCTATCTTTTTAATACTGTTACTTCTGTGTTTAACATTCACTCCTAAGTATTAAGGCTGGCTTTGTCTTGCGCCTATTGGAGGGGGTGGGAGGGGGAGCTCTATACACTTTGGTGATTTCTCAGGGTATACTTGCTCTTGTGTGACTGAACACATCTTTAAAGACCTCTTCATACTGTTGCACTTGTGAGTTTTACTATAATGGCATTTATTGCACCTTCTTTTCTCTCTTTCATGGAACGTTTTTCCTAGAGTGTTTTTGGTTTTTTTCCAAATCATTCACTGACACCTGCATCACCTCCTGAGAAAAGGCCATTGTTACCTCTTCACCAGCCTGAGCAAAGTCTACCTGATTTTCCCTGATAGATCGTGACACCTGGCCTTTTTATCAATTGTGTTTTGGATTTTAGGTGGCCCTGGTTTATTACTAGCTCTTCTGAATCAAGGGGCCCAGAACAAAACAGACTCCATGAGTTATGTTCTTGGAGTCAGTGGGACTGCTATGACTACATACTCACCAACATGAGTCAGAATCTCATGCCTGGGCTCTGAGTTGTGAAAAGAGAAATGCTTTATGTCACTGATTTACCCAGGTTCCCTTGGAACATGTCCAAATATAGCAATTTGCTTTTTTGCACAAAGCATCCTGTCATGCACTCATGATTAATTTATACACTGTCACTGCCTGGTCTCTTTGTTGCAGCTCTCTAGCTGGGGTTCCCTCATAGGGTACAGTGTTTCTGCAGGTATAATTTCCCCCTAGCCTCCTGTCAACCAGTGTAATAACTACAAATAAGTAATATTGCCCATATTGGCAATCCTGAAAGAAAACTTGGCTTTTGTTTTCCGTTGGAACCCCTCTCTGCATGCAGAGGTCAGCTTTATGTGTTCAAACACATTTAATGGGGAAGGCAGTGAAGCACAGCATGGAGTGGTGGTAGCAGGGCAATTGCTCCCACCTACTTAAGAAGCTGAATATTGATTCCTCTGATGAAATCTACCCCCTTTACCACCCAGTGTTTCACTAGGGCTCTACCATGATAATGCACAGGCTTACAACCTGCAAAAATCACTGCTGACATTAGGCCAAAGCAGCCTACTGGGAAGGAGCAGTCGGAGTTTTGTTGGTGACTTCAACATGAATGGGAGCAGGTCTTTCTCTATGCAGGTGATTTTCTTCTCCAAGTGACATATTCCCCATATGCTATTTTGCTTTAAATATAATAAAATGCTTCTAGTTGCTACAAGTAACAACACTTTGAATGGAAGATGCCGTTAGTCTTGTTTATTTTGGCCACAGTTGTTCTACTCTGTTGTACTACTGCTCTCCACGACTTGTGTATGTATTATTCCTTGACTCGTTATGTGTAAGCACCAAGGGAGGTGCAGAGGCCAAATGTGATCCACAGATGTCCAGGACTTCCCCAGTGTCTCCCCCCTGCTCCACTGCCGATCCGCAGAGCTAGCTGAGGAAAGCCATCCTGGTCCCTTGGGCTGCTGCCATCCTCCCCAGTGGCGGTGGGCAGCTGTATGCCATGCAGTTGTATGCAGATCAGAAGTGGCCATCAGATGCCTGGCAGATTGCCAACACTGTGCTTGGTTGAGCAATATTTGGGAGGTCTTGTATGTTGTTTATTGCTGTTACCACTGAAAAAGCCCTGTGGAGTTTGGTTTATTTGAGCGACTACAATCAAAGCTGCAGGGTTCAGTTTTCAGATGTTAGCACTTGAGCAACCTCCCTATATTTACTTGAAGGTTTAGGTTCTATTAAAAGGAACCATTCTGCTCCTTTGTCTCCTGTAAGCTGCTGTATCACATTTGGCAGGAGTGAGAGTACAATGGTTTCTTTGTATGTAATATATTGCCTAAAAAAAGGTATGCAATTGGAATGACAGAGGTGTGCTGGCTGCTCTTACTGCCTGACTGGAGGAGGATGTATTTTCTCTCATGTAGAACCATCGTGCAATCTGAAGAAATGGTACAAATCAATTGACATATTGCACATAAAAATAAATTTTGAACTCACAATTCTTTGCTCATGTGACAGATAACATCCTGGTAAAAAGAAAGTTCTCTACAAATCCAGGGTATATGTCATTATCTAATGTGAGTGTCTTTCTAATTTTTCTTTCCCCCCTCACATTTCTCCTCATATTCTGGATAGTGAAAATCAAAATCAAAATCTGACTTTTTACAAATAGCGTTGTGAGAGGTCCTAGTTCTTGGGGCTGAGAACACCATACACATTTGCTTCAAAATAATTTTTTTTTAATTCTTTAGAATCAAGAATCAGTTGATTTCAAAAATTTAAAACATTGTTTCTCATGAGATGTGTATTCCACAACATCTCCCAAAAAATCTTGACTGAGAAAGTGTGGTAGAGTTGAGGAAGTTTTTCCTCTTCTTTAGTTTCATGGTATATTTCCATACACAATCATAGGACACAGGATACTGAAACTGGGAAAATACATTTAGTGTCATCGGCAATATTTAGGGATTTTACTTATAAAGGAAAAAAGATGGAGTATGGAACAGAACTATATTATCTAACCTTGTCAAAACTGGACATTTGCTCATAATAAAAAACAACCATTTGAAACACTCTTCTTTTCACTATATAAATTCTCATGAATTATAAATGCAAAAAAAATCTTGTACATGATTGATTTCATAATTTCTTGAAAACAGTTCTTCTACAGAAGCTATAAGCTGTATGTCACCAGTTTTGTCAAGGTAGACTTACAAAATTTTACAGTAGTTGAGTCATGACCATCCTACTCAAAACTGAAGCCATCTTTTCCTTTCACACTCCTTTCTGAGCACAAGAATATTATTTTTCAACATGGATCACACTAAAATAAGTTTTATCAACTACATCAATTCCGAAAGCAGCTAGTATGCGTTATGGCTAATATATATATATAGAAATGATCAGAGGTACAGTCTCTTCTAAATAACAAAGTCGAAGCAGGGATGTTATGTAATCTATGAATTAAGCTTTAGCTTCTTATCTTTATTTCATTTAGCTTCTTCTGCCTAGAACTTAGTATCTCAAGACCACAAGCTTTGAACCATATCTGTAATATCCCTATTTGTCTTCTGAAAAATTTCTAGCCATTTTGCAAGAGGGGAAGCAAAAATATCAATTCATTTTATGGAAATAAGGGGTGTGCCTCACTGAACACATTTTTTAAAGTTTATTTTGGGAACTTCCACATTTCACATAAGGACATAAACTTTATGATCATATCTTGGTTGAACATTGATTATAATTTGTTATTTCTTGCTATAAGTTTTCTTTTCTCAATATGCATGCTTGGGTTCCTCTTTCACCTTTGATATCTTCCTGGAAATTTCATTCACTTTTAAAGTTCAATTATTTCACTCCCAAGTTTCTCAAGGATTTGTTCCTAGAATGACTTGTGTCTGATCTGATGCATGGACTGAAATAAAATTTTCTAGGTAAAGAACTTCTCTGACAGTAACATATGATCTGTGCATTTTCTACTCAATAATTAAGGCTTTCTAAATTCTATTTGTATCAGTTGCTTTGGATTTTCCCACCTGTGTCGCCATATCAACCCTCATCGAGCTCTAGTTTCATTACATTGCATTGCATACTTTATGGTCAGCAAGGTCACAGCTTGCCCATGACAACACATATTCATGGGTTATGGCTCTTTTTAATGTTTTCACGTTGCCAAACAAAAAGAGCATAGTGTGACCCATAATAGGAGTCAATATTCAGTTCTGCAGATGAGTGTGACCGCAGATATAATTATCTCTGTGTACTGGTTTGA
>VXBI01009182.1:0-56726 GCA_013397375.1 Toxostoma redivivum | reverse complement strand
ATATATTCATTAATATATAAATTTAAGTAGACATGTCTTGAGCCCATTGAAGTCACCATCAAGCTCTCACAGATGTTAAGATGATCATGATTTGCCTTTTTCTGGAATACACAAGAAGTAGGTAATCTCTCTAAATTCAAATGTGTGAGTGTGCACAGTGAGGTGTGTTGGTTGTTTGGTTGCTTTTCAAGGTAGTTTCAGCTCTCATTTTTCACTGGATATTATATTATCATTTTTGAACAATTCAGAAGATCATTATGCATGGCTACATGCTTTCAAAAAAATTCAGTCATTCAAGTTGTATCCACTGATCCAATCCCCTCATAGGAGGTTAAGTAGGAAGAATCTTTGGTAAACAAGAAATCTCAAAGTATTCACAAGGATGGTTATCACACATGGCTTCTGCTAGGGTTTTATAGCAAATTCAACAAGCCAGGCTCTACCTTGCTAAAACAAAGCCCAGAGCTCGTCACCATCTGCCACTTCTGTCTTCTTAAATATTAAGGATATATTCAAATGTTTCTGTACAGAAATAAGTACATCAGAGCCAGAGAATTCCCTTTCCTCCCACTGGCACTTTAATGTTCTGCTGCTACTCTGCAGCCCTTCAGGAACTCGATAGAAATGGGAATCATTTTATGCCTCAGCACAAACAAGAATGAGATGCCTAATCTGAGTGATTCTTTTCAGCCTGTAATGCCATTCTTTAGCATCTCTGAAATATATTTGTGTCCTGAAGCTGCTTTGGAGTTTCTCCCTAACTTTCACCACTGCAGGTCTGTTCCAAACTCAGGCAGAAGGAAGAGGTGTTTATTTAATTTAACTCATCAGCCAGGCCTGGACAAAGCAGAGATGTGGTTTTTAATCAGAGATGCTCTACATCATCACACACAGGCTTAGACTAACAACAGAAGGGTTGTGATAACCTCCACCCTCAAATCCTGCTGACCACACAGAGCTCAGGACCAAACCTTCCCCAGGACCCAGCTCCCTGCTCCAGGGAGGGAGGGATTTGGGGAAGGGAAGGATTTGGGTTGGAAAACAGGAGCTCTGTGACCTGCCCACCCTCTATGGGGTCACCTGTGCACCAGCAGGCACCAAAATAATCCCAGCAAGGCAAGGGTGCCTGAAAAACCCCACAGGACTGACAGAGGGGGTTCCTGTGACATCCAAAGAACATGACTCAGGTGAAAACTGAACATGCTGAGCAATGACTCGGTTTGCTGAGTAGCTGAGGGCAGAGCAATGGCTTGGTCACACCATGTCTCACCTCGGGTGACAGCATTTTAAAGAACTGAACTCCCCAGTGTGTGAACAGTGAGAATATTCCCTGTTCACCTTTCCCATCTTCTCTCAGATGCTGCTGCTGCTTTCTCCTGGTGCCCTGCATCCCACAAGCTGCAGGGTCCCTGGGATGTGCAGTGCCCTGAGCAGGGCTCTGGGTAATCCAGGGCAGGAGCATGCCCAGGGTGGGGCTCAGGACCAGAATTTGCTTTATACAACACAGCCAGGAATCACAGACTCTCCAGTCATCTCCTTTCAGCTATAAAATGCATCCAAAATTATCACAAAAAACTCACAAAAATTATCACCCCAGTGTGGGTTTTGGGGAGGGCTTTTAGACCACTCAGATATTCACATTTTGCTCATCAATTCTCCCCTCTTGGAATGGGAACACAGAGCCCTTGGAGGTTTTATTTGACTGTAACATTCAGTACAATGCTGCTGTTTCTCTGCTCTATTGCTCTCAGGCTTGTTGAGCTGTTCCATTAATGTGATGGCTTAAATTCTGTTTCTCTCATTTTAAATCCAGTGCATTAGGCTTAGCATTAAAACGTTGCTATTCTAGACAGAAATATTAGATATCATTTTGATACTCACTTTCAGTTATAAAAAAAATAACAATGGAACTATTTATTTTGTAGGGATGGATTGGCATGCCAAGAAGCCATAAATGTTTTCAATTGCTGTTCTTTTCTTGAAATATTTACAGCATTATAATAAAGAGAGAAGATAATGCATTATTTATATGCAATTGAATATTTCTTTATAATATCTTTTTAACTGACTTGGTTGTCACACTCATTCTAAAATCTCAAAGCAAAGCCATGTGCTGGTGCAGGTTCCACCTCTCAGGAGGACAGGCACAGTGTCCATACAGACTTTAGTAGCAGCTTCACATCTCTCTATCTCCCAATTTTCCCTATTTTCCTATTTCAACAAAGTCCCACCAGGAGCTCAGCTGAACATGGACCAGGCATCAGTGCAGAACCAAATCCAACCAACTCATCCCTCTACAGAGAGATAGCCATGCTTTAAGGAGAGGGGACAATATGACTGAGCAGATTAAATATGATTTACTGTGTTAAACACAGATTGTAATCCTTACACAAATTTAACACAAGATTATAATCTTTAGAAATGACTGCAACAATCTCTGCAAACCAGAGATAAGTCAGACAGTAATTTCACAAAAAACCCAACCAAGCAACCAAAAAAACCTGCAAGAAAACAAACACTAAACTCATTTAAGTATTCACTGAATCTCCGTCATGCATTGCAATAGATATTGAGGAGTTTTATGGCAAACTCAAGGTGTGTTGTCTGCACAAAGCCTCCAAAGGTGAGATCAAAGGCTGAGATATCCATGGAAAAGCTGAGATATCCATGGCAAAGCTGTTCCCTACAACGCCCTGAAGGTTTCTGCACGTGGACAGAGCTTGAGGCAAAGGGCACTCACAGAGCTCTCCTGCTGGCCCTGTACCAGACACGTTTTCCTCCTCATTTTGGAGATTTTCTGTGATTCCCACTGCTGCTTCCAGGGTGCCAGTTTGTTTTGTGTTTGGCTCTGTTTGTTTTTGCCTCCCAAGCTTTTCCAATCCCAGCTAATATTTCTGGATCGGCTGCATGGTGACAACAGCGTTGGCTTTTATCCCCTCTCCATAAATAAGGCTTCAGAAAAACCAACATATTACAGAGTATTTCTAGTGGCCTGTGCTATTTAAATCTCCTGGGAGGGCTTGAGGAACACAAACACATTTTCCAGGGACAGCAGCTGCAGTGGGGAGGGCTGTGAGCCCCTGCCATTGTCCCCAGCTGTCAACACGTGGCATGATGTCACCGTGCTGCTGGTGGCACACGAGGTGATGACAGCACTCAGCAGCACCTTCTGCTCCCTCCTCACTGTGCTTGGACACAGCTCAGCCTGTTCTCATCCTTTAATGGCTCCTTTTAGATTTCTTCTGGGGCTTGAATCTGCTGGTTAAGGGGCAGCCAGCCTGGAAAGGGCTTTGATCCCAAATCTCTCCCTTTTGGGGCGTGCAGGGTGGAAATCCTAAGGGCTGGATCACGTTTTCCAACAGTTATTTGAGAAGGTCCCACTGGTGAGAATTTTGGATATGGAAAAGCACTCTGCTGTAGTGACCAAATATGAAAACAATGCTCAGGAAATGCTCAGTGCTGGTGTCCCAGGAGATCCCAACAACTACAGTGATATGAGGAAATTCCCCATAGGAATACACTGAGAAATATTTGCATTTTGGTCGAGGTGAATGCTGTCTCTGCATTGCTCCTTGAATGGAAGATGCCAGTAGAATATAAATTGAAGAGGAAGTTTTAACAATCCATTAAATACACTGAAAAAGCACATTTTAAAAGCTATAATTAAAAGATTAAGACCTCCTTAATTTCCTCCTAATACTCTTGGATGTATTTCATTAAGTGTAGAGAAGTTTTTGGTGTTTTCTCACATCAATTCAGGCTTTGGAGCCTTCTTTGAAAAGTCTCACCCTGTATCTCTTCCAGTTCTTGTTTGCAACTGTTTTTTCATGCTTGTTTTCCCCTACTGACTCTCTGTTTCTGATCATTTTCAGATGTTTAAAGGATTTGAAAAGCTCAAGGATGTCCAGTATGTCTACACTCCTTTTGATTCATCACTCTGTGGAGTGAAACTAGAAGCCAACAACAAAAAACAGTATCTTCTAACAGGTAAAATAGAGCAAAATTAATGTTCCTGCAAATTCAAAAGTAGCTGCTTAGAGTGAATTGGCTAAAATATGCTAAAAAGGAATGCATTTATGTACTAAGTACAAACACAGTGGGATGTAAAATTCGTGTTCAGCTGCAGTTTTAGTGGGATCCTACATGTTTTCCACCCTTCCTCCAGTACTCAGGAGCAGTTCAAAGCAAGTGAAGGTCAATAATGATATAATCAGTAAATAGAAGAAATTTTGATTCAGTTTTTGCCATTATTATTTGATTAAAACCAACAGCACCGATTTTCCCAGAAATGCAAAGGTGCATAATGAGAAAACACGTGCCTGTGTGTCTGCAGGGCTGGGGTTCCAAGTAACTACAGATTTTCTAGACAGCCCTAAAATCCAGTTTAGCTGTATTTGCATCCACCCCTTGCTGGCAGATTATCAACATCTTTAGAAAAATATCCTTAATCTAATTTTCACATCCACACTGCATGCAATTCTCTCTGTTATAATTAAATTAATGTAAAAATTTTTAAAGTATGACTAATTTGGTGCAATTAGTTAAAAACTCAAGGTATTCTTACACTTCTCATATTTAGAAAACACTTTTATTGCTCTGATTTTTTGTGTTTTCCATGCTGCAGGCCAAATTTTAAGTGATGGCAAAGTGCTGATCCACTTGTGCAACTACATTGAGCCATGGGATGATTTATCCTTGTCTCAGAAGAAGAGCCTGAACCAGAGGTACCAGATGGGCTGTGGCTGCAAGGTGAGTGCAGAGCAGAAAAGTGTAAATAAACACCATTTACCTGTATTTCTGAGAATAAACCCCACTCAGAAGGAAGGTGCAAGGTGAGTGCAGACAGATAAATTTAAATAAGCACCATTTACTTGTATTTTTGAGAAAAAAACCCACTCAAAATGAAGCTACAAGGTGAGTGCAGAGAAGAGCAATATCTGCCATTTTGCACACCATTTACATGTGTTTTTGAGGGTAAACCCCAACATTTTTGAGAATAAACTCAAAAGGAATCTGTAAGGTGAATGCAGAGCAGATAAATGTAAATAAACACCATTTATCTGTATTTTTGAGAATAAACCCCAACATTTTTGAGAATAAACTCAAAAGGAAGCTGCAAGTTGAGTGTAGAGCAGATAAATGTAAATGAACATAATTTACTAGTATTTTGGAGAATAAACCCCAGTTGAAACTCAGAGGATTCTGCAAGGTGAGTGCAGAGCAGAGTAATGTCTGTCATCTTGCACACCATTTACTTGTATTTTTGAGAGTAAACCCCAGTCCAGAGGATTCTGCAGGGTGAGTGCAGGGTGGATCAATGTCAATAAGCCCCATTTATTTGCATTTTTGAGAATAAACCCCAACATTTTTGAGAATAAACTCAAAAGGAAGCTGCAAGGTGCGTGCAGAGCACATAAATGTAAATAAACATAATTTACTAGTATTTTTGAGAGTAAGCCCCAGTTCAGAGGAATCTGCCAGGTGAGTGCAGAGTGGAAAATGTAAATGAACATAATTTATTAGTATTTTGGAGAATTAACCCCAGTTCAGAGCATTCTGCAAGGTGAGTGCAGAGCAGAGTAATGTCTGTCATCTTGCACACCATTTACCTGTATTTATGAGAATAAACCCCACTCAAAATGAAGCTGCCAGGTGAGTGCAGGGTGGATCAATGTAAATAAGCCCCATTTATTGTATTTTTGAGAGTAAGCCCCAGTGCAGAGCAATCTGCCAGGTGAGTGCAGAGCAGACCAATGTGAATAAGCCTCATTTATTGTATTTTTGGGACTAAGCCCAGTGCAGAGGTTGTGCAGGGTGTATCAATGTAAATAAGCCCCATTTATTGTATATTTGAGAATAAACCCCAGTGCAGAGGGTTCTGCCAGGTGAGTGCAGGGTGTATCAATGTGAATTGGCCCCATTTACTGTATATTTGAGAACAAACCCCGGTGCAGGGGCTGTGCAGGGTGTATCAATGTGACTTAGCCCCATTTATTGCATTTTTGAGAACAAACCCCGGTGCAGGGGCTGTGCAGGGTGTATCAATGTGACTTAGCCCCATTTATTGCATTTTTGAGAACAAACCCCGGTGCAGGGGCTGTGCGCGGTGCGTGCGGAGCGCTCCGCGTCCCTGGCGCTGTTCCCCGGGGAGCAGCCCGGGCGGGCCCGCAGCTCTGAAGGCTCTCTCCGCAGATCACCACGTGCTACTCGGTGCCCTGCTCCATCACAGCCCCCAACGAGTGCCTGTGGACGGACTGGCTGCTGGAGCGGCGGCTCTACGGGCACCAGGCCCGGCACTACGCCTGCATCCGCCGCAGCGACGGCACCTGCAGCTGGTACCGCGGGGGGCCGGCCCCCGAGAAGGAGTTCATCGACATGGCCGAGCCCTGAGCGCTCCCTGCTCCTCCAGCGCAGCCCCGGGGGCTCCTCCACCCACCCTGCTCGGAGCCCTGCCTCACACACAGCTCCGGCTGGCCCTGCTGGCAGCGCGGCAGGACGAGGGACGAACTCCTGCAGGCACCTGCTCTGCTCTGGCAATGGCCTCCAGGCCATAACAAGTTCCCTTTTTGCCAATATGAATGTACAAGAGCAAAAGAGTTGCCAGAATTTTGCCCCCTATTTGATAAGAGCTCCCCGTGTTTTATTCCAAATCTTCCCGATGAACTACGGAATGTTTTATAGAACTATTTTTTTTTTTTTTCTGTATGAAAGTCTCTTGGATACGAAAGAATTATTGTACAGTGTATATGTAAAGTATTATAACAATGTGCTATTAAAAAAAAAGATTGACAAATATTTCCTCATCTGTTGAAACAAGTTGAACACTTCTGTGATTAAAACAATCTGTGCTCCACATTTTGTACGTTCCTTATGTCACAGCTTCCTTTAGCCACAGAGCTGTAGCTTCCATGGATAATTAAATGAAGAAACAACCTTGATAATCAAAACCCCTTCCCAAGTCAGCATTCCCATGGACTAACCACACCTTGCTGAAGGAGAAGCCAGATTTTCAATCCATCAGTTCAGGCATTGATCCATGGATTTCTGCATGCCATGGAACAAATTCCAAGCCCAAATGATGAGAGGCTAAACCTGCTCAGAACTACCAGCACCATGTCCATCCTCAGGGCAGCTGCAGCCCTGAGCACCTCCTAAACACACAGCCAGGTATTTGTACCCCAGCCCTGGTAAAACTTCAGAAACCCATGTGAAAATACATGCAATAAATATTGCACAACTTACACTGCAATGATGTCAGGAAGCTCTCAGATATTTAATAGGATTTAATTGTTTTTAATTAATGAACACCCATCAAACTCTGTCAGGGAATTTGGCTACCTGTGAGCTCAAACTAGAGAAGGGTTACAACACATTTTGTCTGTAACATTTTTAGTGTCTTAACTTCCCTGAATTGACGAGTGGAGTTGGTAACTAACCCCTCACACACATATTCAAGTTTATAAAAGTAATTCAGTTTGCAGTGCTGAAACTTAGGAAGTGTAAATGCCAAAGTTCAGCCTATTTGTGCCCCAGAAAAAAGAGGGAGAGCCCTCAGGCAGGGTGGGAATCTCCAGTAGCTGCCTTTTCTGACAGGTTTTACTATCTCAAGGACAGGTTTGGATATGCTCTCCTGAGAAAAAAGATTTACTTTTTCTGTGACTGAGTTTATACATTTCCAGTGAAATGCAAATGGTGCAAGGCCAAGAAGAAAACATGTCATTATTCCTTTGAGGAATATGTGTCCCACAATATATAAAAGCCAATGTTTCACTTTAGATTTACTATAACTCAGTCTGGCTCTTTTAATTTACAACCCTAAATTAAAACCATATCTATGTGCTGCCAAATGTAAAGCTCAGCTTGTTTTCTGCTTTACTCAAGACAAACCAAAAATTTCCTAACACTAATAATTTGGCCCATAGACATAGATAAATGAAACAAAAAGAATAAAAAACTACATTTCTTCCAAAAAAGAATTTATATTGCAGTGACAGTATTGGCAGAGCTTTTTACTGACAGTGCTGTGCATTCATATTATTAATTTTCAGAAAGATTCAAAGCCAGGCCTTGTTTCCTTGTGTCAGATCAAACCAATTCCTAGAGAATCCCACAGAGCTTAATTAGCACAAAGGTCAATAATCAGTGGTTAATATTCAGTGGTTAATATTCCATACCAGCCCTGCAGCATTTGTCTCCAAATCCATTTTGATGGGATTTTTGGATAACACTCTGCAGCAAACAGATATTTTCTGCTTTTTAACTCACCAGAGCTCTGTTCCTATCTCAGTTTTACAGTAATTAGACCTCAAACTCATGTCACCCAGCCCAGACTGCCTTCTCTGTGCACCTTGCACAAAGAAAGGCTTTCTCTGATATTTCTGGACAGACTGTAATACAAATTGCATGCCACAATTTGTTTTAAAAACATTTTCCATTTGTCCTGCTATAAAATATCCCACATGAGGTGCTTCACAATTAAGGTCTGTCTACTTTAATTTCTGGCTGGCAAAAATCTGCCCAAATCTTCCACAATGGATGGTACAAAGATTCCTCCCTCCCCCCATATCAATAAACGTGGCAAGAAAATCTTTACAAAAACAGAATGAGATTTTATTTTCCCTGAGGAAGATTCTCAAAAGGCTTGACTATGACAAGTGGCATTCTGAATATGTTATTTCAATATCAGGATTTTTACTGCAGTGGCATTGATTCCTTCTCAACATCAGATTCTTTTTACAACGTTTTCTTTTTACTTCTTGAAACTGTTTGTGTCACATGAGAGGGCAGAGTAGAAATACAGCCTGGCACAACATTTGACTTTAATTGGAATTAATCATGACTTTTGATAAGAGTAGGGAAAAGAAGAGAGAAGGGAGAGTGTATAGGTGAACAGGGAAAAAATCACCACCTGGAATATTGCTGGTGTTCCCTCAACGTTCCAGTTAGTTTGAATTAAATTGTTCAGCAATTAAAAAGTTGAAAAAGCCGTGTTGTTTTTGCTCCAGAGAGAACAGAAGAGGTGAGAATGCAGTGAAATAAAGGGAACTAATTACTGAGGGAAAGGCTGTAGATATGACTCAACCAGCAATGAGTTCAAAAGCCTCACAGCGTTTTTTGTAATGAATGTTTCTGTTTCAAAAAGTGTTTCATTAAAGCAGCTCCATTTTTACACAAAAGAACGGCATCTTTGTTTATTTACCTAGTATTGCCTAAAGCCTGGGCACAAATGATCAGAGAGGATGAAAGGAGCACCTCTGGCACGCTCAGCTGATCCTCAGTTCCCACAGATTTGGGGCTTTTTCCCAGAGATTTGGGGCTTTTTCCCTCTCCCCATGTCCCCCCCAGCTGGTTTGCACTGGAGGAGGGGACAGCTCCAGGTTCCCGTTCAGAGAACAAAAAGGGAAGGAGAAAAAGCAAGAGGAACACCAAAAAAAATATTTTCAACTGTAATTGTCAAATTCTGCATCAACAAATGCAGATGAGGGCAGCTGTTGATAAAGTGTTGAAAAGCCAAAACAAAATAACATGGTATGATTCCAGTGCAGCATCAGAAGACTCTGATTTCCAGATCATCTTACAACCCACTCCAGAAACTCAAACAAAATGTTGTCTTGTACCACATTGCCTGATTATTTCCCAAGCCACAAAGTTCCAGATCCTTTCTTCAAGAGGAATAAAACCAAACAAATGAGTGTCATCACAGAAAGCTGTTGCAGCAGTTCTGAGTGGCAATGCAATACCCAAACGGATTCATTTTCTCTAGATTAATGTTCATTACCATAGAAATATGTCCAAAAAATCACTTGGCTGTGGAGAACAACATTCAAAAGCTCAAACAAAGGAGAAATAACTTACAAGTTCTGAATGTAATGAGCAACGTAGAGAAATGAAGACAGGGAAAACCACTCACAGGGTTGCTACACTCAGAAAAAAAATCCATATAAACTTCTGTGTCTGACACATTATTTCTTGCCTCTAAATTAAATGTTCTTTGTTTCTATGGGCTGCAGTTTAGCAATGCACCCCAAAGTCCTGCGTTTTTCAATATAATTATAGCCAATCTCAAGTTTGAAGGATCCCTGTAGGGCCATTGTGTCCCTGCTGCCTAAAACTAAACCACATCCTAAAGCCATCACCCAGGTGCTCCTTGGACTCTGACAGCTCATCTGGGTTCTTTTTCTGTCTGTAAAGCACTGGGAATTGTGTTAGCTCAGGTCCCTGGAGATCACAAGTCACAACCACCCTGATTTTGGCTGAGTTCAGAGCTCTGCAGTGCCCAGTGCATCACCTCCAAACACAGCAAACACTGAATGCACCAGAAAGGACTGGAGGGAAAACAAACCGTGGGAGGGACTCCTGCACTGTCAGAGTTGTTCAGTGTGTTTGTAAGCATTTAATCTCTCTGAGATCTGCAGCTGGGCAGCTGAAAAATGAGCATTTCCCATCTGAGCACCCTCCAGTTCACCACCATGGTGATTTCCAGGGGTCTCCCTGTCCCACCCCCCTGAAAGCTGCCACAATGGCTTTTGGAGCAGCCAGGAGATGGGAAAGGGGAATTGTGTGTCCCACCCCTGTCTCACAGGCACAGAAAGCAGATTTAGCACTGCTGTTTGCACCTACCATCTCCTTGTGGTTGGGGTAGAACGTCTGCTCGATCAGAGGGAACTTCTCTGGACCCAAGGTTTTGTAGACAGACACCAGCTGGGCAAACTGCAAGACAAAGCAGAAAAAGCACAAAGCTCAGGAGAGAAACCACCCTGGGCCCAAATGAGCTCCTGCTGACATTTTGCTTCTTGTCTTGGGTGTTTGATAAAGTCAGCAGATCCAGGGGCACAGCCCACACAGCCTCTCCTCCTCATCCTCACGCACCTCTTTAATCCCCCCCAGCTCTGACTTCATGTGCAGATCAGCACAGAAAAACACCTTGAAAAGCCAAGCCCTCCCAGGTACAGAAAATTAAATACATGGGGATACTGGATTTCAGACAGCTCACTGTCTGCATGTTTGGAGATGATTCTGTGATAATAAAATCATTATAAATTCTCCTTCTCTGTCATCTGAAACCTGGAGCCCAGGCATATTTACCATTCATTTGGTGGCTGGCACCTCCCTGACATTGATTTGGCAGTGCTGGCAAAGACAGAAAAGCAGCTGTGTCGTGCTGGCAGGTCAGGGGAGGAGCACACAGCACAAATTTCATGTCCCAGGCTGCAGCCACGAGCCATTCCCACATGGCCATCCTTGGATGGGGCTGATTAAACTGCTCCATGTTAGCCCATTCCTATTTTTTATAGAATAATCTCATATAACACCTGGCCACCCTTGCACCACCACCAAAGATAGGGATTATTTAACTACTCCATGTTATGCCATTCCTAGTCATGTTTTTAATAGAATAATCTGATATAACACATGGCTACCCTTGCCCCACCACCAAAGATGGGGATGATTTAAACTGCTCCATGTTACCCCATTCTTATTCATGTTTTTTATAAAATATTGGGATTTAACACGTGACTACCCTTGCCCACCACCAAAGATGGGGATGATTTAAACTGCTCCATGTTATCCCATTCCTACTCATATTTTTTATAGAATATTCTGATATAACACCTGGCCACCC
Source organism: Toxostoma redivivum (assembly GCA_013397375.1). NCBI lineage: Eukaryota > Metazoa > Chordata > Aves > Passeriformes > Mimidae > Toxostoma > Toxostoma redivivum. The sequence continues at coordinate 45,103 of VXBI01009182.1, read as the reverse complement.
TTGCCCCACCAAAAAATAGGGATTATTTAACTGCTCCATGTCATCCCATTCCTAGTCATGTTTTTTTATAAAATGATCTGATATTACATGGCCATCCTTGCCCCACCACCAAAGATGGGGATGATTTAAACTGCTCCATGTTATCCCATTCCTGTTTATGTTTTTAAAAGAATAATCTGCTAAAATATTCTATTAATGCTCCCGTGACCCATCCTGCCTACCTGCAGTCTGGGCTGCAGCAGCTTCACACAGAACATGTACATGTAACCCAAGAGAATTCTTTATTAAATAGAGATGGATTTGGAGCTGTTCTTTCTCTTTGCTGAGCAGATAAACTCTCCTCTGGTAACAGTTGGAAAACTAAAGCACCCCTGAGGTTTCCAGGGAGCAGGAGGGCTCTGGCAGCCAAAGGCCAGAGCTGTTCCAGGATCCAAAGCTCTGGCTTGGCTGTGCCTGTGATGTGCTCAGCTGTCACAGTGCCAACATGGGACATAAACAACTCAGCACAACACTTTGAATAGTGGGATTTGCTGGTTGCAACCAGCACAGAAAGCACAGAACAATAGAACTCTGTCCATAATGAGATAAAATACCTACTCTGAGGAGAGGCTCAGGGGGCAGGGAGAGCAAAAACTGTTTAAAGGGAAAAAAAAACCCGTGAAAGCTTGGCTTGCATTTCCAGCTGGCAGGGGGGACTTGTTTAATTTAGTGGTGTTTACTTAGGTTTGGTAAAATCCATCTTTAAATTTGGAAGGTCAGTGGAAAATACCTTAATGATGAGCAGTCTTCACCAAAAGCCCAAGAAATTGTAGTTGGGTTGTGTGCTGTGCAGATCAGGCCTCAAGGAAAGGAAATATTATCACAGCTACCAAAATAAGGTGGTTTGTGAATAAAATTCCCGACAACTTACTCAATATTTCAGTTCTGATCCAAGAGCCAAATTCCAGATTCCACAAGAAAATACTTACTCTTAAATATAGGATTTTTGCCAAGAAATTGATAGGCTAAAATAAATCTATTTACCTATCTTTAAATAAAAACCTACAAAGAAAAAATTAAATCATATGTTTGTATTTCCTGTGATTCTTCCCTTACTTTCTTGTCCATTTTCACTGGAAGGGAGCAAAAGACAGTGAGAAAATGGCATTTTTTGTAGGGGTTGTGGCATTCATGCACGAGGTAAGAAAGCTGTAATTGAGGTTAATTGCTTGCAAATGCTTGTTCACTTAAAATAACACAGCATCAACCACAGACATCAGACATGTATCACTCCAAAGTCCTCTAATCCAGTAATTCAGCTAGGAAATAACAGGTAGGAAAAGTCGATTTCAGCTTTTGAGGCAAAGGAGAGAAATCCCTCAAACTGCCCCAGCTGGGGGAATGATTTATCCTTTACCCTGCTGAGATGCTGCTTCACCTCTGTGTCTCCAAATCTGGCAATCTCTTGTCAATCATTTCTCCCCCAAAGGGCAACCTGATAAATTCAGCCCCAATGCACATAAAATTTCAGCATTCTAATTGTACATCCAGAAACTGCCATAAATATTTGTTATTTTCTCTGATTGCTGCTGGGCTACTTATAAAGAAGAATTTAATTTAATTTTAATGACATTCTGTCATTTCTTAAGTGAGGTCTGGACTATATATGTTTATATTTTTCTTTTCAGCAGCTGAGCACCAGTCCTGGGCAGGAGCATCATCTTTTTAGATGATAAATTACTGAATTATCTAATCCAATGTTAAATGTTTACAGACATGGGATGTTCATGAAATGGAAAATATTAACAGAGCACTGAAGTATTTTATATGGATATCAAACCCCATAATAATCTAAAAACCCCCCAACTCCTAGAGCTTAGTATTTCAGCAGAAGTCATTTTTACATCTTAAGAAAAAACCAAGAAAGTGGAAAAAAGTTCTCAGCTTAGCAAGCTGAATTTACTTCTCATTTTCCAGTTTTGCACCTTATTTTCAGTCAAAAAGGGATATCCTCAGGTACATGAGCTTACAGTTTGCAGATTATTCTTTTAAAAGGAAAATGGTTGGGGTTTGGAGCATTTGTTGCAATGTCAGCTCTTTTCCAGTCAGGATAAAATCCTTCCACACCCAGGCCAGGATTGTTCCTTTAGGACAGAACAGGACAGTGACAGCTGTGCTTTTTCTCCTCTCCAACAAGAGAAGAAATATTTAGTAAAAAACCCCATTTATTCCCTTTGATTTCCTATCAAATCTTTCTGGGGCTTCACCACCCCAAGACTGGAACTCTAAATTTGACTGCACAGATCGTGCTGTAACCAAGCAGGAGTGACCAAAAATCCTTTCCTATCTTCATAAAGAGTCAGATAATTCCTTTGCTTATCACCCTCGAGGAGTTCAAATGTGTTTAATTACATGTGTGCCATCTCTGAGAGGGTTTGTTCCTGAGCAAAGCACACCAAGCTCTCCCTTGAAGAGAACCAGATGTGATATTTAAAGGTAATTACTGCAGATGGTGCTGCCTGTAATTCCAGAGAGCTGCTCACCCCCTTGCCAGGCTGAAGGATTTGTGGCCCTGCCCATTCCAGTGAGGAATTTCCTGGGATGTTAAAAAGGATTTTTTAACCCAAGAAATTGCATCTCCTCCACCTGTTCCCACCCTGGGCTGTGGGTTTTACTGAACCCTTCCCATCAGAGATTTCCTTTATTTGAGGGTTCATTCCCTGTCCTCTTTACAGGTTGAGAACTCCAACTGGCAACTAAAACAATATCCAAAAAAACCCCCCAATATGCAAATTCTCTGCATAGTCTGTTACACCCACCCAGAGGAGCTGGCATTCTCTGGGAGCAGAGAAATGGGAAAACTTGGATGGGAGATTCTTCAATCTGTCTGTCATTAAAAAAAAACTCCTTTCAGCTGGGATTTAACTCATCTCTGGGCTCATCTGAAGAGTGAAGAAATTCCATTAAATACCAGTTTACCTCTGGATGTCCAACCATAAACTTGCCTCCTACCAAATGCATTCACAAGGATCAGAATTTGTGACTGAAATTCCTGAAGTAAAATATTCTAATTTTCAGGTGTGATCCCAGTGTTCAGCACGGATGGAGGGAAAGCTGGAAGATGAGCTGGTTTGCATTGTGGGATAGTTATGTTGCAATTTTAGGGATTTAACAAAGAAAAAGACACATTGACTTCTTCACCCCTTCAGATGGCTCCAGGAAAAATGACCTGAAGTCCATTCTTAGGCTGACATACACATTTTCAGGCTGAAATGTCCCTTTTCAGGCTGAAATATCAATTTTCAGGCTGAAATGTTGCTTTTCAGGCTGAAATATCCATTTTCAGGCTGAAATCCCCATTTTCAGGCTGAGGCTCAGAAGTGTGGCTGGTCATTCCATAAAGGCTGGATTATCTTGTGAGGGTGAGGGATGCCCAAAAGCACAAAGCACAAACAGGGGTCCTCGGAGCCCAACAAATTGGGACACCAATATTTGAGATCCTTCAGAGGCAGGAGGAAGGAAGCAATTCCATGCAAGCATCCACACTCCCAAAGTCAAACCAGCCCTTGACATGGCCACTGAAAGGTGAAACAGCACCTGCAAATCAGTTTGGGCACACCAGCAGAATACAGAGAAGATGGGAACTGGCAGGAGAACTCAGTGCTCCTCCAGGGGTTTTCCAGCAGGACAAAGTTAAAGATGAAACAGCTGGATTGGGAATTCATGGATTGCTTATCTGGATCCTGCATGGTGAGTTTTACACCACAGCTGGATTGGGAATTCATGGATTGCTTATCTGGATCCTGCATGGTGAGTTTTACACCACAGCTGGATTGGGAATTCATGAATTGCCCCCATAGACCCTGCAGGGTGAGTTTTACACCTCAGGTGAGATGTTCCCTGAGGTTTTGCAGCCCAGCCTGCTCAGGAGCAAGCTGATCTCTGCCTCTCCAAGATGAAATCTGTCCCTGGGACAATTTCCTTCAAGCCCTGCCCTGGGATCAGCAGCATCCCCTCCTTGTCTGTGACTGCAGCTGATATTTCCTCACTTCTTCACTTCCAGCTCCCTCCTTGCCCTCTGGAGTTCTTGCAGCACCTCCCAGGATGGAGCTGCTCAGCCCTGGGGATGTGCTGGCCCTTCCCACAGGGATTTGGGTGGCTGCTCCAGCTCTCCAGAATTTCCAAGGGCATTTTCTGGGCTCCTGCACCTCCCCTGCAGCATGAGAGCTGCAATCTGAGAGGCACAGCTCTCCCACTGCTAATCACTGCTGTAATTAACTGCTGGAATATTTTCACATTAGAATTACAGCTGATGAGATGAAAACCATTAAGAGCTTGTACAGGATGAAAAAAAAAATAAGCTTTAAATAAAAACCTCATGCCCTTGGAAGAACTGCATGAACTGGCTTACAAATTACCAGAGTGTATCCATGAGAGGAAAAAAAGTTTTCTACAAGAGTTGGAAAAACAGGATTAAAAAAATCCCAAAGAACCAGAAAAGGGTCACAGTTAGAGACATAAAAACATCTCCTGGCTTGCAGGGCTGGGCAAGAAGGCATCTGGCAAGGAGAGACACCTTGGCTGGTGGAAGAGGCACTGACAAAATGTGTAAACAGTGAGGAAAGCGAGATTTAAGGAGGACATGAGGATTAAAATGAAGAAAAACAGCCTATGAGCATAAGAGGGTAGAACACAAATCAAGACATGCCTGGTATAAAAGAATTAGCAAAAGGCAATACCATGAGGCCTGGATTGAGAGGCCTTCTGGAGCCCTTCATTTTGAAATGAAAATTAGAGAATGAAAAATTTGATGGAAGGGAGATGCTCTGGGAACTCCTTCCTGGGTGCTCTTCCAGCAGAGAGCAAATGCACTTTATTCCAGTGCTCTGGGAGCAGGCAGGTCGCTGCTCTGACCAGGAAACATTTGTGCTGTTGTTTGTTTTGATGGGACTTGGCCTTGTGCTTAAGCACTTCTCAGAAAGGTTTGGGGCTCACTGCAACAGAAAGAGATTTTCTTGTTTGTGGGGCTTTCTATAGGTCCAGTTCAAACAGGAGATTTCCATAAAAATACTGAATTCTATTAAACTTGTAGAGGAACAAATCAGTGGAGATTTCCAGGGTAGAGATTTCCAGGGTGGATTTCCATGGTGGATTTAACAGGGTAAAGATTTCCAGGGTGCATTTCTAAGGTGGAGATTTCCATGGTGGGTTTCCATGTGGGTTTCCAGGGTGGATTTAACAGGGTGAATTTCCATGGTGGAGATTTTCAGGGTGCATTTCCAGGGTGAATTCCATGATGGATTTCCATGATGGATTTCTGTGGTGAATTCCCAGGGTGGATTTCCAGGGTGAGTTCCATGGTGGATTCCCAGGGTGGATTTCCATGATGGAGATTTCCATGGTGGATTTCCATGGTGGGTTTCCAGGGTGGAGATTTCTTGGTGGATTTCCAGGGTGAATTCCGTGATGGATTTCCATGGTGGAGATTTCCAGGGTGCATTTCCAGGGTGGAAATTTCTATGGTGGATTTTCATGGTACATTTCCAGGGTGAATTCTATGATGGATTTCCATGGTGGATTCCTAAGCTGGATTCCCAGAGTGGATAGAACAGGGTGGGTTTCCATGGTGGAGATTCCCAGGGTGGATTTCCAGAATGCCATCCCTCAGACACCACCAGCCAAGCTCTGCCAGGCCCAGCAGGGAAGGCCAAAGGACTCCTTGGGGTGGCTGATCCCCAAACAGGGATTTCACAGCATTTTAAACAGAACCACCCACTAAAAACACCTCAGAGAGCAGGGGTGGTGCTCACACACCCCAAAAAGAAACCAGGACACTTTGCATCCATCCCAGAGGGAGCTGGAGCTAAGGATAGAAGTGGATATCCAGGGATGTCAGAGGGGAATGGCAGTGCTGTGGGAGTGGGGAGATGATGTGAGAGCTGCCCTGGGGACAGTGAGAGGGAGGGGATGGAGGGGGGATGGCCCTGGGGCAGCCAGCACAACAGCAGGGATTTTCCTGCATGGTGACAAGTTCCTGGGCCAGGAAGGGGAGTCTCACCCCCCTGATCCTCCTCAGCTCTGAGTCACCACAGCCACACATCAAAGAAGCAGATATATCCTAGATTTTAACTGAAAAAAATTATTTTCTAAGATAATTTAATAGAGAGTATAACATACAGGTTTCCTTTGCAATTACATATTAAAATTGCACAAGAAATCAAAGGTAATTTCCATAATTTGGCCTTCAGGTGTGGATCTTTGCCTTAACCAAGAGTTTCTGAGTCTCTACTCTAGCAGGACCTGCAGATAATACAAAGGACATGAACCCCAGCTTTACAGTCCTCTTTTGAATATTAACTTCACAGCCTCTGTTTGAGTACAGTTTCTTTCACTAGAAAGTAAGAAACAGTTAAAAAGTCCATTTGAATTTTCTGCCCCTAGAAATGTCCAATGCAATGAAAGTCTGTAATGGATGTCAAGAGCTCCCACTGCTGCTTTTTCGTGCAGAGGAGAACAGGGCAAAGTGGCAATAACCTACTACAAAATTCAGGAAAGCTGTCAAAAAATCTGAGTCTGCTTTTGCATTAAATTATCCTGATGGCAGTAAATGCTGGTCAAAGCAAAATAGTCCCATACTCAGTTTATATATAAAGCACTTGAGAGTGCAAGAAAGGATTGATAAATGCAGAGCTGAGAGAATTACTGGCTGTGTGGAACAGAAAAATCATCACCACACTGAGATTTATGTATTACTTAAGGATCTCTGCTTTTCTTTTAACAAGAATTTCAAGTGAGTTTACTTATTTTAGGAAAGCAAAATCAGTTAGGAAGGCTGGAATATTCCCTTCCTATTGCAAGACTGGAATATTCCCTTCCTATTCCAAGACGAGATTGAACTAAACCAGTTCTACAAAGAGGTGCAAAGAGCAAACACACTACAAGGTTTAATGTGTTTAGATTTCTAGTTATGCATTTAAACTTATCTTTAGGAATTTTACTCCAGTTCCATGTTCAAACCTGGTAAATAATTGTCTTTTGGCCAAAAAGCTCACAATGTTTTCACCTTCCTTCTGACACAGTTTTGTGTATTTGCTTTCAGCTCTGGCATGACAAATCCATTGATGTGTTTTGCTTTAAGTGGCAGACTGGGCAAAGAGGCCAAAACCTTCACTGGCTGACAGAGAATTAAAACAGGTTTTATTCAGGTTTTTAATGCAGGTTTTTTATTCTTAAGAATGTTCTGCTTGGAGGAAAAGCACCTGTTTGTTTGTTCTCTGGCTGCCCTGGAAATGCACGGGCCTCTGACTTCACTTGTAATCTGTAAATCCAATACCCGTCTGCAAATCCAAAACTGTCTATGAATAAAGGCCACAGAACTGGCCACTGATGCAAATATTTGCTGTTAGGCACATGGAATTGGATACAGAGGCTGCCACACGTCAGCACATGGGGCTGTTCAAGCCCTGCCATGTCCTGGTGTCTCAGGGAGAAACTCTGCCCTGCCTGGGACAGGAGGCAGCTCCCGCTCCAGTCCTGGGGCACAGAAAGGAAATCCAGCAGCTTCCTGCAGTGCAGGGGCAGGAAAAGGAAAAAGGTCACTGCACCCTCTGGCTGCCCTGCCTTTACCTGCCAGCCAGATCCATCTTGCCAGAGTGGTTGAAACAAGATTTCACAGCATTTTAAACTGACCCACCCACTAAAAACTCCTCAGAGAGCAGGGGTGGCTCCAGGTTTGATGGAATGAAATACACAGAACTGGCTAAAACACATCTCAACGTTCCTAACATTTATCATGATGGCAGATATTAAATCTGAGCATCCCTCAATGTCTTCCCTACCTGAGGTGCAGCCAGATTGCAGGTAAGCACTCTCCAGCCTTGACCTTTAAGATCCCCACTGGCATATAAAAGAGAGCAATAAGCAGCCAAATTCTGTCCCATTGCTCAGCATTATTGTACAAATCTGACTTTTGCTAACGAGCACAGGGTTTTCTTATAGTGAAATAAACATTTAGAACTTCTTTCTTTAAACCCAACATGGAATAGCACTGAAAATCTCCCAGATTTACAGGAAATAGGTTTTCAAAATGATCCTCTTCTTGCACACATTCATTTTGTTTGTTGCTTGCTCTCCAGAAGATGCTTTGACACAAAACTGAATCTCCTCTGCGTGGTTGTGTCTCCCATTAGCATAGCTTCAATAATTTGTGTCAACAGGAAGCTGGAAGGAACAGAGCTCATCTCTTTTTTTTCTGCTCCTCCCTGCAGAGTCCTGACAAATGTCCTGCCAGTGCCCCAATCTGTTGCTCAAGATTTTTAAAGTATAACTGAGAGTGGAAAAAGCACAAGAGACCAACTTGGAGCAGCAACACAGAGGAGAAAACAAGGTGGGGAAGAGCACTAGAAACCATCAAATAGCAAGAAAGGGCAGCTAGAACAGACCTTCCATGAAATTAAGGTAAACCAGAGAAGGGAAATGTCCAGCTAGAGCAGAAAGATGAAGACAGATAAGTAGAAAAGCATCTGCAAAAGAAATGCAAAGCAAAACATGACACATCGAGTCACAGAATTGTGTAAGCTTGGCAAGAGGAGCAAAATAAGGAAAATATCAACAAACTTGCAAAAAAGTGTTTGGCTGTCTGCTCCCAAACTGAAGGAAAGGAAACAAACAACTGTGAGATTTACAACACTACCAGCTTTGACACAGAAAGCCATACCCAGCCTTCCCTCAGGACAGCTGTGGGTGAGCAAGGAAATGAATTTTGGCATAGCCAAGTGTTCTGTGGCACTTCTGTGACATTTCAAAGCCCTGACAACAATAAATCCCTACAATTGGGCAGAGTGGGACATCTGAAGAGGTTCCAGCACAGGATGGTTCCCACCTGGAGCTCTGTGTGAAGAACACCAGGACCTTCCAGCTCTCTGCACACACTCCCAGCTCTCTCTGCCTCCCTCTCTGCCAGCTGTGGCCCAGAAAACCTTTCCTGCCTGCTTCCTCTGCTCCCACATCCCTGCAGAGATGGAGCAGAGTGCCAGGAGTGCCCTTTGATGGGGCCAAGCTGCTGAGCACCAGCTGCCATCCCTGCAGAGCCACTGCCCCAGGCTGGGACAGCTCTGCCCCAGCTCAGCACACCTGGCCCTCCCAAACCTCTCTGGGATTCCCTTATTTCCTAAATACAGACCTTCCACCACCCTGGCAACAGCCAGTTGGGGTCTCAGTGCTCATAAAGGAGGGTTGAGCCCCTCCTTCATAATTAATGATTAATGTGATTAATGCAGCAGCACATCCTGTAAGCCTCCCCTCGCCCCTGCAGCCTCCCAGCAGAACAGATGTGCAGCCAGCTGCAGGGCCTGGGATGCTTTTCCTCTGCACTAAACGAACCAGAACTGCACCCCTGGAACTGGACTGATTTTGTGAGGGTTTTCTTCCTCTTCAGTCATGTACAGCTGCTCTCCAGTGCAGCAGTTCTGGAGTCTGGAAGGTTTATCACTGGAAGCACCAACCCAGCCCTGTAATGCCTGTAATTATCACATCACAGTCAGGTTGAATGGATATAAAACCCAGCCCTTTATTCTATCTCCAGCAGCCTTGGACATTGAACCTTGCAGCCCCTGACAATTAAATCAGAGTTTGTCTGTTTGGTGTCACTCAACTCCACCTCCCTGCCTGACTCCACTTGTCAGCAGGCTGGACACAGTGGGGTGTGCAGGGAATAAACTGGGGTGTTCCAAAAATACTGCACCCCCATCACCAATATTTGCAACTGAGGCTAAAATCCAGCAAGGTTCAATTGAAGAAACCCTTCAGCATGCAAGTTTCACATTAATCATTACAAGAATCCTGCAAATGGATGCATGTAGGAAGAATTATTTTTTTTAATTCAACACAAGACCCTGGAAAATCATGTTTTGTATTTTTTTAATACATGTTATTTTGTTGGGGTTTTAAAAATATTATTTCCCCAGTTTAAATAATGAGATTTTCCCTAATGCTGCAAGCTCTGATATCATCACCACATTTTCCAGTTCCTTCTGGCCTCCACAATTACCTCACACACCTCCATGGAACCACAGAACCATTTAGGTTGGAACAGCCCTCTAGGATCACCAGGGCCAGGCACTAACCATGAACTTCTAAGTGCACCACTCACCCTTGTCCTTCAGTTCCACATTTACATGGAACTTAAATCCCAAATCCCTCCAGGGACAATGACATCATGGGCTATGAGAAAGTTTGCATACAAACTGCTAAGCCTAAGTTAAGAGAAGCCTCCCTAATTTCCTGAATGACATTTTCTAAAGGAAAACAAATAATTTGAATGGTATCAAATATTAACTTTGGATTAATGATGCTCTTTGTTCCCCCTCTTTACTTTTCCTTTTCATAAATGCTTTGCAGCAGGACCTGCACACCATTAAACACGAGTAGAACTGAGAGGTGAATTGGGAATCCTACAAGGACAGGGGATGTTTTTGCCTCACCTTAACTCATTATAGTTGTAAATTGAACCAGGCAAAATTCTAGTCTTGTTTGATGGGGTTATTTCATGCCAAGACAATTTGCAACGTGACCCTGCACTGAACCATTCTAAAGTTTTGATAATAATTCTTCAACCGGGGCACAAACCTTGAAATGGTTCCTCCACAGCTCTGCATGAGCTCAGCAATGAAGTCTTTATTGATAAAACCCATGCTTTCCCCCAGCTTTCTGACATCCTTAGCAGCATTTCAGGGAAATCCATCTTGAGCCAGGGCCATGAATTTTCCATGAGCTAAGTGCTAAGTGTTATCACAAGTGCAATAACCCAGCCCTGTAACAGCCCCACACCATGAACATGTTTCAGAGCACAAACATCTCACCACACACACTCATTCCAGCATTTTCTTCCACCTGGTTGCTCACAGCCCAGGTTCTCACAGGGCTGTGCAGTGCTCTGAATTTCTGCTGAGCATTTGGAGGACTGTGCATGCCCTGACCCCAGGGAATACAAGCTTTGAGACCTGTTCTCAGTACATGCCTGGCAATTATCCCACCACACCTCACCTTTCAATAATACACCTCAGATCAAACACAAATTTGTTCACTGTCTGTTGGCAAATGCACAGAAAGCAAGAGTACAAAAAGAGCTTTCCTGGAAAATTAAGGGCAGGTGCTGCAGTTTGTGGCACAGAGTGTGAATCTGCCCTCAGAGCTGGAAAGATGTTGTACATCTGGAGCAGTGTGTTCCAAAATCACCAACACCTGACACAGTGAAGGGTGTTAATTTAAAACCCAAAGATCTTGTACATTGAGTTCTAACTCTTGTTTTATTTGAGAATCCTTTTATAAGCACTCTCACTCCCCTGACTTCCCCTCCTAGAAGTTCTGTGCTACTCCTAATTTTGCTCTGATGTAAGGAAGGTTCATTCCCCATGGCTAACTCAGTAATTTCCCACCCTTTTAAGGCCCATTCTAGTGCACAGCCCCTTTTTGCCCTGCTATTATCAAAGTTGTAATTCCCTTCTACCAGTCCACATTTTACCTGCAGGAAAGTCAATCTATTTCTCATGAATTAATAAAGATTGTTACTTCTGGCTTTATGTAGCATTTTGCTTTCCTGTTTTCCATGGGGCTTTTGCACTGAAAGGTTTGTAGAGAGAACTTTCACACAAATATCAGGGCACTGGTGTTGACAAAGGGATTGTGCAGGAAGAAATCCCTGCCATGCTCTGAAGAGGGGGTAAATCCATGGCAAATCCATGGCTGTGTAGGAGCACAGTGGGTTTTACCCTTGATTTTAGCAGGCAGCAGCAGACTGAGGAGTGCATTCCAGGCACCCACAACAGTTTCCAGCAGGGATTTCACCCAGGCAGGGAGCACACACAAGATTGGTCCAAGCAAACAAGGCAGAGGATGATATTGGCCAAGCCAAAGGGGCCTGGATTCTGCTGCACTGTCTGAGCATCCATGAAGCTGGCTGGGTTAATGGGATTTTACCCCTCAGGGATCTGTTCTGGAATGGCTTCATAGAAGCAAAGAATATCCTGAGTTGGAAGTGAAGTCCAACTCCTGTCCTGTACAAGACATCCCAAAAATCCCCCCATGGGCCATGAGCTCTTCAACTATTTTCCTTTCCTAAATCTGATGAGGGTTTCATGCTGCTCTGATATACACAGTGGTCTCTACATCTCCCAGCACCACCAGCAACACAAGGCAGGATATTCAACTTAAAAAGCCAAACAAAGCCCCTGGTGTTTGTGCAGAAATTATTTCTGTGCTCACACTGACAGCCCATGCTCCTCACTAGGACCCACCTGAAGGGCAGTGATAAAGTGACAGAGACACAGATGTGGCAGCCTGTAAGGAGGAATTATTCCTTACTTTTTATTGCATATAAATGCTACTGCCTTTGCCTCCCCACTCGGCTTTATTGGACCCAATGAATCCAAGCACTGGGAAATGCCACACAGCTGGAAAACGTGATGCACTAAAATAATGAATTCAGCAATGTACAGTGTGTACTGAGAAGTTGTAAATGCTCTATCAATTATTTATTCCCTCCCTGCAGCAGTTTGCTGCTGCATAAAAGGATAATAAAATGAGCTGCAAGAGGTATATGTTAAAAATTGGTGACAATTGTTTGGAGGGATTTTCATAGTAAGTATTAAAAAATTAACATCTTCAAGGCAATAAAAAGTATTGTAGTAAAACTTCCCCACAGTGTGAAAAATATTGACAACTGTTCTTTTCTTACCCAGATACCAGAGGAAAAAATGAAGTTTTGGCTATTTATAAGAAGTGGAATTTTTTTAAGTTGTGTTAGCTGTTGGACCATGGAATTACAGGAGCAATGGCTGCACTGTGGATCAGCATCTTCTACAGCACCACATTTTAACCTGCTGCTGCTAATGTTTAGCTCTTTATGAACCAAAAGCATCACCAAATCCTACCTCCATTTCTACAAAACTCATCAAGAAAAACAGCATTGGCTATTCCAGTGAAACTAGCAGAGATCGGGGCTCTCCAGAGTCCCTCAGTGCTGCAGGGGGAACTGCAAGGACCAACTCCCACCGCAGAGGCTCAGGATTATGAAAAGAGCTTTCACATGAGGAAACGAGTCCCTTCAGATTCCCTGCTAAAGCATAGCCCCAAAAATTTCACAGGAATGAGGAAAACACTGGCTAGAGCCTGTTCAAATTATGTTCAAAACCACAAATATGAGAAATATTCTCAGCTTGCTTTTCCCAGACAAATTGTGAATAAACACTCTTTCCTCACTTGAGGAAGCATGTTAGCAGTGGGGAGGCTTTCCGTTGGATGCCTCACTTATTTCTCTATTTGTACTACAAAGATTTTTCCTCTCTCTCTCCACACTGGCTCTTTGGGAAAAAAAGCATTAAATATCTTAGTTTGGTTTTTAATCCTTCCACTATTTCACCACTCAGCGAGGGAAATTTGATAATCAATGTCCATGAAGGGGAATGAAACACACAATTAAAGAAAGTCTTTGCCAGGCCCAGGAAATATTCAGGTGCAGTGATGCCTTAGGATTTTAGCTTTTATATTTTTCAGATCCTGTACTCCATCAGTGTATAACTCTGAACTCCATATGCAGTGTTAGTTACTGTCTTCACATTTTGGTGAGACAGAGCCATTCCTCTGAATCTCAAGGACACCTCACTGCCACAAAATACAAATAAAAGTGAGCTGGAAAGGAGCAAACTGGGGTGAATGACTCCATTACCTGCAGTGTAATTGGAGGATTAACCCCTGATATGTGAATGGACCAAACTGATAATTGTGTGGAAAACTCGTGACCATTGTCCCCCTCGGGTGCAGCCTCTGGGAGGCTCTGACTGCCCAAGCTGTGCCTGTGGAAGGCTCCAAGGAATCCCCACTTTATTCCCTTCACCCTCTGCTCTGGGGGCAGCAGCACTCACCACCCAGGGCTTGTCACAGAAGTTGTAGATGGACTCGAGGGAGTTGACGCTGGGGATGCCGGCGTACTGCATGCCGATGATGAGGTTGCGGAAATCCTCGTTCTCCGCCATGCTGTAGGAATGCTGCCGCACCAGCACGAAGTCCGGCCGGAAGGACCTGCCAGGAAACGTTCACAGAGGTGAGCACCCACCACAAAACTGGGTTGTCTCCAACAGCAAAACGGGCAGAGGGGGAAAAATGGCTGGTGGGGGAGTAGGGAAGGGCTGGAAGAACACACAAAGCAAAGGGAAGTGATAAAAGATGGAAAGAGCCATGGTGGCTTCATGGAAAACACTCAGACAAAAGGGAAATTTTAAAAGATGTAAAGAGCCATGATGGCTTTATGGAAAACATTCAAACCAAAGGGAAATTATAAAAGAAAGAGCCATGGTGGCTTCATGGAAAACCTTTGAACCAAAGGGAAGTGATAAAAGATGGAAAGAGCCATGGTGGCCTCACGGAAACACACATACCAAAAGGGAAATGCTAAAAAAAGAGCCATGATGGCTTCATGAAAAACACTCAAATGAAAGGAAAATTAAAAAAAAAAGATGGAAAGAGCCATGATGGCTTTATGGAAAACATTCAAACCAAAGGGAAATTATAAAAGAAAGAGCCATGGTGGCTTCATGGAAAACCCTAAAACCAAAGGGAAGTGATAAAAGATGGAAAGAGCCATGATGGCTTCATGAAAAACACTCAAATGAAAGGAAAATTAAAAAAAAAAGATGGAAAGAGCCATGGTGCCTTCATGGAAAACACTCAAACCAAAAGGGAAATGGTAAAAGGTGGAACAAGCCAGGATGGCTTCATGAAAATCTCCATCATCCCTAATCTGCTCAGCATCCCCTCAATAATGGGATTCCATTAGGAGGAGAGAGAAATTATCATGGATTTCAGGTTGTTTTCCTGCTGACAGGCAAATCACTTCTATAACCTCTAGGTATGTCCTTTGTGTTCTCCAGTTTCCTAGCAGTGACAAGCAAAATTAAAGCAGGCAAAGGCTCTGCCACAAACTTGGGCTTTTGGGGTACTATTATTTTTTTTCACAATTATTGTCAATAATTTCACTTTTTTTTTCACTATTATTGTGAAGCTGTTCTAAGGACAGCAGAGGATGAAGCAACCACATTGCTGGCATAAAGAATCAGACCAACATGGAGAGAATCACAACTGAACTTCTGATCAAGGGACTTGTCACAATCAATTTTTAGACTTACAACTGCATTTCCCCTTTTCTCTCAGGTAATCAGCATTTCCCCTGCTGCTCCCCACGGCTTCCTGCCTATCACCCTGCCCCTTTGCCAACAATCTTTCACCATCTTCACCTTATCCAACCCTGACATTTTGTTGCTGGAGAAGGTTATGGAAAATAGAAAATACAAACCAACAGGACAGAGCCTCCAGAGCAGGGGCAATTCACTCCTAAATTTGACTGTTGGAAGAATCTTTTCTGCATTCCAGTTTTATAGGGGAAAAAAACCCTGACTAGCTTGAAGATTTCAACCTCCTAGAAGAGGTAGAACTGCAGGGTAAATTAAATTAGCATAGTAAATTGGTGAAATTATTTACATGCCTTGAATAAATACAAGCTGTTTACTGGAGTGAGACACTGAAGATTACAAAATTATTCAGAAGTCTCAGTCTGGTAGAACAAAAACAACAAAAATTACAATTCTTGTTAAAATTACTTTAGCTGTTTTGAGATCCCAGCCTGGATGCAGCAATTCAAGTAAATTAGCTGGATTCTTGAATTTCAAATCACAGGATCATAGAACTGTTTGGAGCTTTTAAAGCTCATTTTCACCTTCCACTATCCCAGGTTGCTCCAAACCCTGTCCAAGCTGTCCTTGGGCACTTCCAGGGATGGGGCATCCACAGCTTCTCTGGGCACCCTGTGCCTGTGTTTTACCACTGCCACTGTAAATATAAAAAATAACCCCAAACCTGCATGATTTGGCCAAAACAACATTAAAGATTTGCTGTCAAGAGTCCTTGAAATGGCACTGAAGCTCAATGAGCAAAACCTCTAAAGAAATCCATGCCCTTAAACAGGATTCCTAAAAACTACCTGCAGCACAGCTCTGATGTTGGGATCTAGGTTTCATGGGGATGCCAAGAGTTTGGAGCATGGAAATCCAATTTACTGGCCCAGCATGAATCTAATACTTAGAGGATTAATGATCATCAAAATTGCAATCCCTCAGTGAAAGAAAGAGGCAACTTTTATTTATTAAAATAAGGAGAGAACACATCCCAGACAGTGCTGTGGTTTCAAATAAAGGAACAGAAAGTGTCCTCTCAAAGACCAATTTAATGAAACAATTGGGGAATGGAGGGAATGTACTTTTTCACAATTAAAAATAAAGAAATACGGTTAGCTTTGCAAAAGCTCCTCAAAGGAATATGATATTTCCCATAATTGTTCTAGTTCTGTAATTAATGCTGGATGGAGTGACTGCACACAGAAGGAGGTCAGGAGAAAAAATTGAATTGTGGCTCAAGCATCAAGATCCAAAAATCTCAGCATTATGTTAGAGAAAATATAATTTTTCATGGATTTTCATTCACAAAAAACAAACAAGTTGGTGCCTGTTAAATATTTTTTTCTTCCTAAAGTAAACCAGCAAAATTTTGTCATTGAAATTTCTGTGATTTTGCTATCTAATAATTTGCTCACAAATCTATGATAGAAGGTCACTTTGGGTCCCAAATTGAAAACAAATATCTGCAATTATCACAGAAACAGGGAATTGCTCTCCCATCATGTCTGCACCTCCCCAAACCATACCCCCAGGTAACTCACACCAGATTTAAGGGCAAATCATCAGCTTCAGGGAGTTCTATTTGGGTAAATAAAATACCCATAAAACTAAAATATTAAAACCCCCTTGTTATCTCATTCTCAGAGCTCTCTCTGGCACAAAGGTCCTTTGTTTCCTGACAAAAGCAGCACTTTCACCAAGTTTTCTCATGACCTGCAGATCTTTGGAGATGTTATTTTCTGGAGGTTCCCAGCCCTCATTTTCTCCTGACATGTTTTGATGGTAACTTGGCCTCGATACTTTTTAAAATACTTTTTGGAATACTACAGAAAAGCCACTGGGGAGCAGTGATCAAGATTTCTTGGCTTCAAAACTTCCATCATTGGGTAAAAAATTCCACCAACCCTAAGAAAAATCAAATCTCTCGCTCTTCTAAGGCAATAATCTTGTGGATTTGGCATGAGATCATTGTTTTTGTATTAAACTGAAATATTTTTAAAACATGCCAGAGATTAAAGAGTTGGAATTTTGAAGCATAAACTCATTTTGAATATTTTTCCTGGAGTTTTTTTGTTGGTGTTTTTTAGGTTTTTGTTGTATTTTTTTTTAAAGGAATGAGTAGACATTTTCAAATCTTTTATTTGGAGACATGTTCTGCAAACCATGACATGCTTTAAATTCAATTTTTCAGCCAAAGAACTGCTACACTTCACTCACATATAACAGTACCAGCCAAAATAGGAGCAATTATCACAATTTAAATAAAATATTGGATATAATTTTGCTAGTAATTTTGCCAATAAAATAATTTTGGTGATATAACTTTTCTAATACTTCCTTAAGTTTTTACTTTGCCTTGTTTTCTCCCCTCACATTTATGAGGCTGTTGATGTCCTCACTGAAAAAACCAAAAGTTAAATTTACCCTGCCTTCATTGGCATCATCCTTTTTAGACAAAACAGCTGTTGGGAAATCTGAGGTGTTTAAACTGAAATGTTTCAAACAGGCTGAAATATTCCAGGAGCTGCTCTGAGAGGGTGTTATGACTTGGTCTGTTTCAACTGAAAATATTCCATGTTGGAAATAAATTCTGCTATTCTGGGAAAGTCTGGCAGGTACAAAATCATCAAATCTGGGTCCTTCTGTAGCAAACATAAAACTCAAATCAGTATCTCCAACTCCCAACCATGTATTCTTTATTCTGGACTTCATTCCCTTAATAAATCCATTTTCCCCATGATTAAAACGTCAAGATGTGTCCTCCTGTCACAAAAAGGTTGTCACAAATCAGATATTTTATTTTCTACTTTCCCTGAGGGGCATCACTCAAAATGCACAAACACAACCAAACCACTCAGCACCTTCCCATGCACACATGATGCTTTGATTGCTTTTTGCTGTTATTCCATTTCCTTCTTCTTACCTGACCACTTTTGTGCCATTTCGAATTATTTGGATATCAACTGCATAATTGCCATCAGCATGGGCTATTAAGTTGATTTCTGAAAATTCTGCCTATGAAAAGAAAAAAAAAGACTCCCATTAGTCAGTCTGAGTCATTTTACCATTATTTTCCTAACTCCCTTATTTTCAGCAGTAGGGCCAGAAGGGCTGACAATATACATTTGAAATAAAATGAGCACCACGAGGGCATTGATCCAGCAGGATTTGTCAAGTATGACACATCACATTTCAAAAGGTTTTAATCCAAAGAGAGCAAAAGGTTAAAAAATGTTGTGAAAATGGATTGTGGGGCAGTAGCAAGTGGATTTACTCCTCCATGTCTGCATAGAAATGTAGGGATTGTATTTTTGCTTTGCACAATGTTATCAAAGAGATTAATACAGGCTCAACATTGACATAAAGTTTTGAAGAAAACAATATAAAAGCAGAATTAAAATAACGTTTTCTTGTAGAATTTAGTGTCTCCTCATGCTGCTCACTCCTTTCAATTTTCTTTATGAGCATTTACTCTTCTTTTTAAAAGATCTGGTGCTAATGAGCAATTGTCTCACAAAATTCTCAATTAAAGCCCTTTTTCAAAAGTCTTCTCACACTGGAAATGTGGGGTTTAAACAGAGCCCTGCCATACTCTGAATCTGCAGTTATTTGAAAGGAAAGGACAGGATGTTTTTCATTTATCCCCAGCCTTTCACCAGCTTAGGCTCTCAAGGCACTTTACAATGACATTACCCAGCAGAAGAATTGAAATGCAGCCAGCTGTCTTCTGGTGGATAAATAAAAGTGTCTTTGCTGTCCCGGACAGCAGCACAGAATGGAGAGTGTCACAATCCTCGTTAGTCTGCTCCTGGAAAATGGAATCCCTGCAAGTCTTCCTCAGGCAGAGCTGGGAGGGTTTCACACCCTGCTGCTGAAAATTTCCTGATTTCCTCCCACTGCTGCAGCTCAGGCCTGGAGTCAGGGCTTGGATTGCAGCACTGAGCTCTCCTCAGCAAACCCTGACACCCTCACACCTCCTGGCATCCCTGGGACAGCTCTCCTCGCAAAAACAGAGCAAATGGGGAGAGAATGAAACTCTGCACAGGCACTGAAATGTCAGGCTCAGTCCCGTGACTCTGAGACTGAGAATGGGTATCTCCAATTAATAAATCATTTAAAAAGCTTAGTGGGTGATAGAAGACACTGTATGTTGAGAAAGGCAGTGTGAAAATGAAGTAATTCCTGTTATAATAAACGGTATTGGCAGCAGGACACTGCAGCAGTTGTTATTTGTATGTTGATGTGTCACAAATGGATCTGTGTGGCTCAGGAATCTCTGATTGAAGGTCTGCTCCCACAGCACAGCACAGGAGGGCAGTCCAGGCTCACCCCGAGTTTCTGCTCCTGTCAGAGATGGGGTGTGCTGAGAGCTGCCTGCTCTCTCCTGGGTGTGAGTGGACACATCAGCTGTCTTTGTTTTCCTGCCTGTCCCTCGATGCTCCTGAAGACCCCTGGCAAAGCTCTGCATGCTCCCAAGCCAAGAGTTCCAGGGGTGTAAAGGGTGATGCTGCACCATTACACTGAATTTACACCAGCTGCATCCACAGAGTTGATGATAATTCTCCCTCACTCCTTGAAAATCCAACGACAAAACAACTCAGGGACTGATGCTTTGTACAGCAACATCTATTTGAGGAGTTCAAGATTCAAAAGCAGTGAAAAGACTTCTTTAAATGCCTAGTTTCAGCTTAAATAAAATAGCCATCATTCTGATGCACCCTAAATGATACCTCCACATTGACTCCTATTTATTATGGATTTTTTTAAACCCCCACATGCTAGCACGGCACCCAGAGCACATTTATATTCCTGAGTGGGGAATTAGTGATACAGAACTGCCACACGTAATTCATGGAGTGTCTGGGAACCTCACAGTCTCTAAGCAACAGCTTCTGAATACAAGATGTTTTTCATGCTGTGGAAATTATGGTCCAAATCCCCTAAGAAGAGCCCACTTTGGGTGCCAAAAAAGGGCTGTCGTGGTTTAACCCCAGCTGGCAGCTCAGCCCCACATTTATTCCCACCCAGAGCGATGGGGAGATAACAGAAGGGTAAAAGTGGGAAAACTCCAGGTTGGGATAAACAGAATTGAAGAGATAAAGCCAAAGCTGTGAGTGCAAACAGAGGAAACCAAACCCCACAGCAGCTCCAGGGGGGAAATTAACTCTGCCCCAGCCCAATCCATCCCATTTCCTTAATTGTGAGGGGTTTGGGGCACAAAAATTGTGAATTTATCTGTGTATATATGCAGAGAGAATCATGGAATCATTAAGCTGGAAAAGCCCTCTCAGGTATTCTCCATGGTCATTAATCCAAGGCCACCACCAAACCATGTCCCCACGTGCCACATCCACACAGCTTTAAATCCCTGCAGGGAGGTGTTGTGTGCATGTATTCAATACATGTGTTTCTGTAAATGCACAGATATAAAAAGGACATTCAGTTCAGACAGTTACCTGCTCCACCTTTATGTCATACTCTCCATGGATCTTTTTGCCACGAAAAGCCTTGGCCCTGCAGGAAATAAAAGGAGAGAAAAGGATTTATGTATCTGTAATCTGTGTCTGTAGAAAACTTCCTGTATTGCCTTCAATGTCTTGAAAACACACAAATATAATTCATATTATTAATATAATACACATACACAATGCCCCTTCTTTGCCATCCCTGTATTCTTCATCCCACCCCACAATATTTTGTAATAAAAAGCACAGTGTAATTTCCAACACTGAAAAATGCACTGAAATGATGAAACATTCAGAAGTACATGTTTCACAGTTGTTTAATAATATAAAAGGAGTCCTATTAAACAGGTACAATCTTGCTCTCAAAGACAACAATGCCAGTGGAAATTCATTTCCATGTGAACAGCTTCCTAACAACCACTCATGCTCATCTTTATCCACCTAGTTCACTTAGAAAAACTGGTTTATTTGGAACACTGTGCTTGGAAACTTTACATTGTTTTTTAAAGGATCAGAGTACTGGAGACTGCTGTTGTCAGATATTTGAGTGTCTGGTTGGTTTTCTTTATCCTAGACTAACTTGAAATGAAATAATGAATGTGAAGGAGAGTTTATGAGCAATTATTATGCACCAGGATTGCTGTGATAAAACAGAACTGAATTCACTGATCCAGGCCTTAAACATTCCTCTAGGAATGCATCCCTTGTATCCCTCAGGCTGAATGTATCTGCTTTGGACTAAAAGAGAATTTCAACAAAAAAGAGAAATCTGTTGATTAAAAGGAATTATTCTGACACTCTGACATTGTTGAAGGAATATGGGATCAGCCCCTCTGCATTTTCTTTGCTCAAGCCAAAGTCTAGAGCACATTCCCTGCTTTTTTCTTGCACAAGAATAAATTTGTTGCACAATTCAAAACCTGAACACCACAGAACAACACCTCAAGTGTTAAAGAAGAGCAGCTTTGTCCATTTCCAACATCTAACAGAATGCTATTGCATTACATGAAAGCTACCTCACCAATGAAAGCAATATCAATATATATATTAATAATTAATTTCCTCTGTGGTCCAGAAGAATTTCACCACTGGTTTCAAAAGTGGATGAACAAAATTTCTTAATAATCAAGTGAAAACACTGCCTTGAGCAGCATTTCATAAGGAACAAGGATATTTTTT
Organism: Toxostoma redivivum; assembly: GCA_013397375.1. Taxonomy (NCBI): domain Eukaryota; kingdom Metazoa; phylum Chordata; class Aves; order Passeriformes; family Mimidae; genus Toxostoma; species Toxostoma redivivum. The sequence continues at coordinate 23,256 of VXBI01009182.1, read as the reverse complement.
AAGGATATTTCTTAAGGGTATGGATAATGGATGGTAGAAGTGTTCATACTGAAATCACACACTAAAATATTGCCCAACCATTAATTCTGTATAAACATCAATTGGGAAGAAGAAAATAAGGAAGAAAGCTTTTTTTTTTTTACTGTATTCTTGCAATAAATCCACAGGAAAGATGAAGTTTGAAGTCCACTGTTCTGTTCTAGAAGATTCACACTCAGCTTAGTGTTACCAAATATTTTTGCCAATACTAAAAGTAGAAATTAAATATAAACCTAATTACAGAAATATCACTTGTTTATCTTTCCAAATTTGTTTTGGAATTCCATAAAAAGGAATGTGAGCATCACTCCTTGAAAACTTTGGAGATTCTGGATATGTTTTATGGGCAAACCCAGGAGATTTGTGCCAGAGCAGGGAGGAAGGTCTCTCAGGCAGGGAAAGCACCCAGCTCACATCACCAGACAGCTTTAATACCACTCTGAAAAACTAAAGATTCACCACTGCAAAAAATACTTCAAACTCCAGTTCTGATCCCCATGAATTTAACAGCATTGTTCTGGCTGAGTTCTGTGGGAACAGGATGAGCTCCTGGGTTTTATCTCTGATGCAGTAATTGGTGAGGAAGATGTATTATTTGGCATCATATCACACATTTAATTTAAATACAATTATCTTGGCTGCCTTATTGTGAACTGCCTCTTGGATACTGGAAAATAAGTTTAAATACTCAATTTCTTCAAATTTAAATGGTAACTTGGCCATCCAGTGATTAAACCTCCCCCAAAGCTGCCCTAACAAACATCAGGAACTGGTAGTTCTTTGAGACAAGAAATGGAACTGGGAAACCACACAGAACCCAAGACAGACCCTTCTGCTCTTTACTCCAAGTCCACTGCATGTATGTGTTAGTGAGATAACCAAAATACTCATTAACTGGTAATTAGTGAGATGCTATTGCTCTAAACTCAGTCTTCCCACTGAAACATGAGGCAATCCCCAAAGAGCAAAACTCTGGCATGATTCACATTTCAACAAATGACTTCAGCTTTGAAAATAAACAGGAGTAGTAAGGGCTGAAGTTAAGCAATCTGAGGCTCGAAAACAAACCTGACATTCAATCATTTAAAGAGAATCGATTTCATAGCAGCTTTAGCCAACAACTTCTATAAAAATGTATAATATTCCACAATATTCTCCAAATGTTCAGCCACAAACTGCAAGAATTTATCTTGGTATCTCTAAAAAATAACTGAAAGTTTCATCGCTTGAGCATTTCAGAACAAAGTCTAAGAATGACTTAGCATGTGTTTGTTGTGAAACAGAAGCCAGTTTTCATTTTATTTACTCTACCTAGGAAATTCAGCCATGCCCTGCTTGAATTATTCCTTGTTTTCAAAAAGAGGCAATCCTATCATAAAGACATTCATTACACATTTATGGTAATTTTTTTTTTTTTTAAGAGAGGGGAGACAGGGATTGAAATCATTTGGTGTTATTGATTTGCAGGATTCCTCTCAATTGTAGTTTAAAATTCCTGTTAATTCTTGGCACAGAGTGTGGGGTGTGGGGTGGCTGTGACCAGCTCTCAGAGCTCTCAGGACAGGGGCTCTGAGGAGTGTGAGGTGAGCTGCAGCACGGGTGAAATTAAAAAACAAACATGTCCCAAATCAGGTAACATTTGTCTGCAGCTGTTGATGATTTTTGCATTGTAGGTAAAGAAGAAAAAGAAAGAAATCATCCACCTGGAACTCCAACACTGCTTTCCAAAGGCCACAGAGAGAGCAGAGAGCTGTGCACGGGATGCTGCCCTCTGAAGTCACTGCCATGGCCTCTTACAGTCAGAGTCTGTTCAAAACACCTGAAATATTGATGCATTTCTTGCTTCACAATTCATATTTAAAATGAAACCACAGAGAATATGCAGTTAGCATAGAGGCAGCCTGACACGAACTCACTCCACTCACTGAACTTGGGCGAGGACAAGGAATGAAGCAGTCATTAAAGGGGTTTCAAATATATGTAAAAATCTGATTTATTTCCCTATTCAGCTACACAGCATCTACCTACAATTCCACAGTATCTGAATATGCCATTAGACCAACCTGGTTTAGTATGTAAATATATGTGTGTGTATATATATGTGTGTGTGTGTTTATCCACACACAGAATATTCCCAAATAACTGGTTCACTGGAACTATCAGTGAACTTCATGTAAAGATTCTGACAGACAAATGACAGACCCAGCCAGAATTCCATGGACTTAAAAAGTGTCTCAGTGAGAGACCAGAAAAAGCTGAAGAGAAACCAAGTCTTGTCTTCAAGTTAACATTCTGAAATGTTGCTCAGATTCTGCAGAGACCTGTCTGGATTTAAAGCACGTCCTTTTGTTTCTGCACGGTGCAGTTCCACCCTTGGCACCTGAGCCAGCCAGTGTTTCACTCTCCCATAAATCAGTGATGATTTCTCAAGGTGTTGCTCCATGCAGAAATTGCCTGGGGAGGAGCAGCCCCCCACCACAGAGTGAGTGACAGCTCCCCACACGTGTGACTGCAGTGACTTTTGGCTCTAGGAGCACTCCCTGCCCAGCTGGCTTCATTGATTGATGCTCAGCTCCACTAGCAGGAGCTGTAAATATGCCCAGCACTGCATTTCCCTGGCTCTGGGACAGCACAGGTTTTTCCAGCAGCTTCCATGGCTCACACTTCCAGCAGCTCTGCTTTGCTGCTCATCACTCAGCAGGGTGAATTCCCTCTGCAATGGATCACAGCCATGGCAAGGACACAGGGACTGCCCTTCAAAGTCACCCACCCTGGGAGGTGACAGCTCACACTGAAATTTTATTTATTTCATACAAACATTTTTTCCCCAGTATGCCAGGTAGGACATGACTGATGCACTTCTTCACTCTCAGTCCAGCGTTTTGAAAGGGAAAATAAACTGCTCATAAAAAAAAAAAAAAAAAAAAAAAAGTGTTTTTGCCAATATGTCTGAGGCTTCATGGTGTCTCTGTACCTGAAATCACTGCATCGACTATTTCTATATCAGAGCTGCCAGTCGTAACAGATGCAAAGAGAATTTTACTGGGAGCAAAGGCAAGAATTCCTGTCCTGGTGCATCTCAGCACAGCCCTCCCAGCTGGCCAGACCCTGGCACTCTCACAGGTAATTCTGTCAGGATTTCTTCATCACTGAGCTGCCCATTTTAGAGAGAACCACGAGGGCACCCCACAGCTCAAACTGGGCAGGAATCACTGCTCCTCTTTTGCAAGTTTTTCCTGCCCTCACCTCTGCAGCCTGGAGCAAAGAACTTTGGTAAAACTTGCTTAAAACCCAGAGCTCTCTCATGAGGATGCACCCTCATCCCCTTCCCCACTGCCTTCACCAGGAATGGCCAAACTCCTGAAAATCCACAGAGAACACTTCTCAGTGGAGGATTTCCCTGCATAAAGAGATTCAGATCTAAAAACTTATTTAAAAATAACCCATAGCCTAGCTAGAAATAAAGAGCACAATTTAATAAAGCAGCAATTATTCCATTTCCCTGTCTGGGCTGCACACAGCTCTTGCTAGAAAGGTGGGGGTTTTGTCACAACAAATTCATGTGTGGCACCTTCAGAGCCTTCCATAACCTCCAAGTCAATCCCTTTTTTAATTCTCCTAATTTATTGCCAGCCCTTTCTTTTTTAACAAGTTCTCCCATCCCTTGGCATGTATCAGATCCCCTCTACTCTGATCATCTAAAATAATGGAGCCATTTTATTCTTTCCAGCCCAAGAGGCATTTTTGTTGCTTTTATCTATTAAATCTATTTGTCCCTCTGCTCTGTGCCTGAGCAGTGTTTTCACTGGGGCTGAAATGCAGAGGGAAGTGCCTCCTACTCCTCAATGTCTCTGTTGAACTGAAATTTTCTGGGTCTTTTAAACAGCATGCTCAACTGCAAATGCCTCATTTTCTGCCCACTCAAGGTGAAACAAGTCCTCTTTCATGCCCAAACACCAGTCTGCCTTGCTGGTAATGTCTCAAAATCCCCCACCTCCCATTATGTAATATTTACCATTAGCCCATTACTTCTCTGCAAGATTTATAGCACGATGTCACTTCTGTGAGCTCCTTTTTTGCAAACTGGATGAGAAAGGAGAGTATTTTTAAATGTTGATTCCCTCCTCAGCAGAAGACCCAATAGGTGATGCAACACATTCTAACCCTTCCCAAATCTGTTAGACTCATTAAGACTACTACACTTTCCCAGGGTTGGGGTCATAAAAATATTTTGTACTCATGAGATGAACAGAAAGTTCCAACTTTTCTACAGGAAAGCATGGCCAGCCAAATTACGAAATATTACTGCTCTGAATGCAGCTTTTATTGGTGCTTGAGCTCAAGCCTCAAACTGCATCTTCTGCACCAGCTGCCCTGAACTCCTTATCTCCTACAGCAAATGGAACAGCAATCCAAGATAAAGTGACTAATTTTGGCATTTTCTTACCAACTAAGTAGTCCATTCTTTCTGTTTCATCTGCTGATAACCAAGATAAAGGAGTACAAACAGTTATTGAGCAATCCTGTCTAGAAAGGAAGGCACATCATCTTGAAGAAGTGGCAAAAATGTCCCAAAAATGCAGCCCCTGGTGAATAGTTTGTGACAGAAAAATCCCAAACCAGCTAGAAGGATAATCAAAAGGTATGTTAGTTTATTTTTCCTTATTGAGGTAAAGCAAACAAAGTGAACCCAAGGACTTTACACTGCCAGGAGGCCATTTCTGGCAACATCTGAAAAGCCAGATAAACCAGCCTGGGGTGAAAGAGCCTCTGAGACTGGATCCAATCCATTTTTTCATCAAAAATGCATCTGCCTTTTAATTTTTCTGTTTATACTGAGTTTTCTAAGGTGTTTCAGGCATCTCTAAGGAAGCTGTGTGACTGTGAGGTAAATTTGAATCTTTTATGGTGGAGACACTACAGTGTTACTTCATATATCACATGTTGGACTATGACATTGTTTGAATTTTCACCTTTGAGAATCCTGAATTTAACACAAGAACTGTATCTTAAAAACCTCTCTGAGGCTCTGAATGAGCCACTCAAAGGGAGGAAAGAAAGGGGGGAAGATGCAAGTCATGCACTCCCATTAATAGGAATATTTGAGGCCCCATTTGAACAACAAGCTCAAATAATTGGTGTAAAACAGCATTTGATGTTTCAATTTCTTTTTACATGCAGCTGAAACTTATGTTTTTATATTATACTCAAGGCAACCACGTGCTNTTGGGGTTTTTTTTTGTTTTTTGAGTGGATCAATCAGAAAACCTCATCCTGTTTTAGCACCTGCACAGCTGCAGGAAAGAAAGGAGTTTGTGGCTTTTGCTGCCCTCTCCTGTAGGAAGAAATGCAGATGAGATTGGCTAAAGTCTGGTTTCCAATCACTGATAAACAGATCCATGGAGTTCCTGGCTCAAAGGGACCTGCCAGGGTGTCCCAGGGAGGAGGTGGATGGAAATATTGGGAATATTTCAGTGCCTGCCTGTGCTCAGGGATGGGTGATAGGCACCCAAAGCATGAACTCAACTTGTAAATTGTTTAAATCTACCAGAAAAAGCACATTACCAGAGCAGCCAGAGCACTCTCCCTGTGTTTCATGCAGCATTAGCAACAACTCACAAGGAAATTCATCAGTGACATCCCATGGATTAAATTACTGCTAATTGCTGATGCTTTCTATGATCCTCTGCTATTTGCAAGGGAATTAATGAATATTTCAAGGTGGGCTTTTTTTCTCACACACAGAGTTTCCATCAGTTTCATTACAGTCTCTTCTGACTATAAATATGGATCTGAAAGCTTCCAGTGCAGTTTCCCCTCCTCAAGAGAAGGAGAATTTCATGCACTGTGCTCAGCAGAAAACAAAAAGAATTTATCAGTTCTTATGGAAGAATGGCCTCAGAAACTTGCATTTTCAGAGGAAGGTCCAGACTGCTGCCACAAAAACTCTGTTACTCCAAGATACTCAAGTTCCAACAGCCATGGGAATTACATTGTACAAATAATTCTCTGTGCAAATGGATACCAAGAAAGTAGAAAATGCTTTTGCTGGTATCACCTTTTCATGGTTTTTAAGCTTCCCAAGTGTGTTAGAAACTAAACTCACCACCTTGTAGTTTAATATTACACCTTGAAATACAATCACATAATTTTGTCTGTACTTCAAATACCCACGCTTGGTTTATTGATTTCAATGTTCTCTAAAAAGCCAAATAACCAAGATCCTGTGTTATGAGGTTTTTCAGCTTCTCACTACAGATTAGGGAACAAGAGAATTTCCCAGTACTGCTGGTTAGTGAACTGTGTTTTCCACAGCAATAAACTGGCAGCACAAGCAATGCCCCAGACATGGACATTACATCCCTTCCCCAGGTGAGCCTGACCTTGGGAATGTGGACTTTAGAAATTCCTGCACAGAAACAGCCCAAAAAGCTCAAAGTCAGATAAACATCTTGGGATCTGTAACACAAAACAGACTCAAGCTGAGGATGCTGTGAAAAGGGGAAGGCACCAGAGATGAGACAGGGGTGTCTGACAGGCAGCTGTGCAAACACTGCATTTGCTCATGGTGCATCTAATTAACCGAATTAAAACCAAAAGATCTCTGTCAGAGAGAGGCACACTCATTCTGGTGTAACTACAAATAAAATAATACAAAATCCACCATGGCCCACACCCTTCTCATCATGTGTAAAACAGGACAGAGCCAAGGTTTTAGTGCTTAATGAGCACTGAGCCAGCCAAGCTCCACACTCTCCCAGTGTTTGGTGCAGAACTGCTCCAGCCAAGGTCTGCACCACTCAGGTCATGTCCAGCTCTGCAGGAGAGCAACATGGACAGCACAGGGTTGGGATTTGGTAATGCTGCAGTGTCCCCAGAGGCTGTGCTGCAGAACCCCAGCCCTCCCAGCTGTGAGGGGCAGAGGCTGTGATGAACACAGGGTGGGATTAAAAAAATCTGCTCTTCCCCTGTCTTCTTTTATTGCTTTTTTGCACAGCTAAGTGCAGATCTGAGATTTACTGCTAAAACATGGCAGTGTAACAGGCATGAAGCAACTGAGATGCAAACAAGCATTCCCTTCTGACACACAGCCCCACGTAGCAAGAGTTGCAATAATTACATAATTAAAGGATTCACATCCATAGGATTAATTCCCCCCATGCCTATAGGGGCAAGAACAGAACCTCTCTGTGTTCTCTTCTGCACACAACAGCAAAGCCTGTTCCAAAACCTCAGAAGTTTGAGTAGGGCTGACCTCTGCCTGAATTTCACACAGCCCTGAGCCCAGGGTCCCCAGGAGCTGAACTGGTCCCACCAGCTCACACACCCCTGGTCCCCAGCAGGCTGCCTGGGGCTGTGGTCACCTCCCTGCTGCTGGACCCTTGGTCACCCCAAAGCTGCAGCCCCAGGCCCTGTTCATGTGGAGAAGGGGCTGGGAATGCTTTTCCCATGGAGGAGCTGCCATTTGGCAGAGTCCCCCGGAGCAGCCCTGGTTATGTAAGAGCCCAATGTGCAGTTGGTTACTGGGAAATATTTTCACTTGTGAATTTACAACCCCGGGCAAGGAGGATCCTCGCAGGGAGTAAACAATAGCAGCACTCCGAGGGAGAATGTGTTCCTGATTATTGCACTGTAATCCTGTTGGGACACAAAGTCAGGATGTGCTGAAAAGCTCTTGGAGCTGGAGGCCCAGGGTGTCCATGCTGCAAGTGTAGGAAGGAAGGCTGCTGCACTCAGCCTGCTCTGCTACTGCATCCACACCAACTGCAGCTCCAGCAGAGATGCTCAGGCAGCTCTCCTGTCAGAGTCCCACACAATGGCACTCTGCCAGTGCCTTCTCAAACCCTTCTCCTTTTCATTTGTGAGCAGGGAAGAAACTAGAGCACACAAAATGAGCAAGTAATGCCTAAGATCCTAACAGCACAATCAAAAGAAAATTCACCACGATTCACAGACATGGCCATTATTTTTTTTTTCTAATAGCAAGTCTGTGAATCTTTCTGTCTACTTCTGAAGTCAAGATTTTCTACCTTTTCTCCTCTTCTCCTCTTTCACTTTAGAGGTTCTTTCTTACCCCCAGTAGTTTTTATGACTTTCTGAACCAACCTCTATTTTCCATAGCAACCAGAACACACCTGGTGAGCATTGTATTTATTATCTTCATTGCAAGCTCCTGCAGTCTGAGTTTCTCCCTTCTCATTAATTACTCATCCTGTTCCATTGCCCAGCAGCTAATTAAAGGAAAAAAAATGGCACTGTTGAGTTACAGACAGAATCTGAAGTATTGTTATGTTTTGTTTAGAGGCTATTTTTAAGATTTCTTGTTAGTGGATCTCATTCTTTTGGATAATCCAGCCATAACATGCATTAACAGTGTGAAACAAAAAGGGGCAGATTCCTTTATGAAGATTTAAGAGCAGCCAAAGCCAATCTTAGAGACTTTTAATAAAGGTTTTTGTGTTTATGGGCATTTCTTCTAAATGCATTTCACATTCTGTCAGCTCAACCAGAATTACTCAAGACAAAAATCCCAAATTCCTTGCCATGAGTTTGTCTCTCCAGCCATTTCAGACTTCAGTGAGTGCTGAGGCCACCTCTGTTCCAGGAAAGGGAAGCAAAGCAAGCCAAGATCCATTTCTGCAAGGTGTGTTTTAGGGAATAACAAACCCCTGGAGTGAGTCTGAGCTTCTGCCCCATTTCCAGGCTGGAGGAGAGCAGGACCTCACCTACATCCAGTCCAGCACTGCCATCTGCCGGGAGCTGCAGCTCTGCAAAACCCCTGCCAAAAACACCCAAGTTTGGAGAGCTTTCACCAATTTGTCATTCTAATTACTAATTAAAAAGTAATGGTGGTTTAATTTTAAACCAAAATATTAATCGCTGTAAATAAAATCAGAGCAACCAAAGGTAATTGGAGCAGTAATTTCCATCTATTCACCACTGCTACCTATTGAGCTCTAATTCTGCTTCTGCAAGATTTCAGAGGGAGAGGAAGGAGCTGAGGTATTTTCTCAGCTGGACCCTAGATCATATTTAAGCAAATGAATTCATCACAATCCAAGTTACTGACCAAAATCCATCTCTGACTTTTGCTTTTACATTTTACCTCAGTTTGAGAGACTGAAAAAATTCCAAAATACATTAAAATAACCCATCCATGAATAATTATTTAATAAAATAATATTAACTAGATTAGATTCCCCAAAGTTTTCTTTCTTCCATCAAAGTAAATGTCAGTTTTTAAGTTATGCCAGGTGGGGAGAGCCTGGTCCCCCATTTTTGAAGTGACACCTGGACCTGCTCTGGCTGGGACACAGCTCCTGGAAAAACTCCACATTGGACAGGGAGGGGAGAGGGAAAGCAAAGTGGAGCCTTGTGCTCAGAAATTAACACAACACAGGTGTAGGTACCAAAAACTGAGACAAAGACAATGGGGAAATTCTCAGCATCAGTTTATGATGATTTTTTTGCATCATTTATCCAAAAGAAAGAAGAGAAAAATGGTCACTTTTAGTCCAGTTTATCATTAGGTCTCTATCTACACAGGCAACAAAGAATTCAGCAAAATTACCCAGTTTTCATCATTTGTAAGAGACTAAATTTTAAACTTAAGTGTCCTCATCTTGCCAGCAGCCCCCAGTGACAGCCAGGACAGCAGGGGACAGTGACACATTGATGGCTGCAGCCCTGCAGCCCCCATCCTCCCTTCCTACCTTACCCCAGATTATCCCAGCACACATTCCTTGTGGCAGGATAATGCCTTGAAGCCAATTCAGAGCCTCCATTTCCATTTCATGTGCTCAGGAAGGATCAGATCCAGGGGAGCACTCTGTCCAAAGCTGTGTTGTGTCCTTGGGGGGTCTGGCAGAAGCCAGGGGAGCGTTACTGCTCATCCAGACACAACTCCCAGCTGGAAAGCACCTTGGGACCACTCCCAGGGCCACAAATGGGGCTGTTCTCTGCACTTTGCTGCTGGAGAAAACGATAATTGGGAGGGTTTGATATTGACCTTTCTCTCAAAGCTGCCTTTGATGGCAGCTGACTCCAGCCCCAGCACAGGCAGGAGAGCAGAGCAGCACAAGGAATGGGAATCCTTGTTCCACACCAGCCCCATGCCAGGCAGCCCAGCAGGGCTGGGAACACCCCCACCTCTGCCTCCCAAGGGCTGAGCTGGCACTGAGACAGGCACAGCCTCACAGCCAGGGAGGGGAGGGATTCATGGAGCTTTCTCAATTACAGCTTTTTAAAAACCATCTCCAAAGGCAGCAGGTCAAGGCTTCAAAATTTCATCTTTCCATACTTGTGTGAATCCCCATACTTTGAGCCTCTCTCCTGATTGACAGCTTGAGGCAAACACTTCTTAATTCCAACCCACGATGTTGGGATACTTTGATTAATCTGCAGCTCCAATATAAGACATCCTGAGGGCTTGTTTTGGTTCTAACCCCCAATAAAAGGAGTCACAACTTTCTGTCCCATCCCTGGATTCAGTTTCTTGCTCCTTTTCCCCTCTTCCCCCTCACATATTTAAGAGTTGAGAGCCTGAACCCTTCTCGATCCCAATGTTTATCCAAGGTTTCCATTCCATTATCACACATACCTTTTTTTTCCTCATTCTGTGGGCAAGTTACAGCTCTCATTTCCCTGCAAGACAATCTCAAATTATTTATCCTATTTGCCTTGGATGGAGTAGTCCTGGCAACCAAGTTGAAGCAGACTCCAAGGACTAGTGGTGTCTTGAGATGAAATTCCTCCCTCAAATCCTGCAATATGCTCCTTTCTGAGCACAGGCAGAAAACCCATTAACCTGAACAGATGGGAGGTAGTCTGTGGGCAGGCAAAATCTGTTAGAGCAAAAACTTAGAATACAAAAAAAATAATTAAAAAATCTGACTCACAGGCCTGATAAGAATCACAAGATTGGCATCAGAGATCCCTAAGTTTTAAGAGGAAATATGTATTTTAAAGAAAACAGACACATCATTCTTGATTTTTGTTGCATGCTTTTGACTCCTCTCAAAGGAAGGGTACCCTCATTTATTTGAAAGGACAACTGGGATCATTATTTGTTTACAAAAGCTTCAACCCTAATTAAAAAACAACAGCAAAAAGAGAAGTAAATGGGCACAGAGGAACATCCCTCAACAAACACTCCATGGTCTGCTGCTCGACCTCCCAGCAAAGGCACAGAAAGGATATCCACAATGATGAGGATTTATTTTTTCAAACCTGCTATTCCAAGAATTTATATTTTCTGCACCAAACTTAATTGGACTCCTTATTCCCAAGGAAATTCATCCCAGAATGCACAGGGCACGTGGAAAATTTGTGAAATTGTGCCAGGAAGAAGGGAAGGATGCAGGAGGAGGGAGGAGTTTGGAAGGAAAGGACCAGGAGAACAAAACAGACTGAAAAGTGATTTTTCTTGCTGCCCCAAGAATATTTGTGCTGTCAGTGGAGCAGCAGGAGGGCAGGGACAGGTAAGGACAGCCTCAAACTGGAAATGGCAGCAGTGGTAGGTGACCTTAGAGAAGCACAGAAATGGATCCACAAAATCCACTTTGGTGCAATCTGTAATTCTCCATAAATAACACAGTTCTACATCTTGTTAGTAATTACTTTCATTTTTTTAATGGATACATATGTCAAAAGAATCTTTATATATTTTTGTATCTTTAGATCAATGTAAAATATATTTATATGCTGTATGTACTTAAACCCCTTTTATATTTACAAATTTCAATTCAATAAAAAACAATTTCCATAACCTAGTTCACCATGATATAAATTCACCTTACTCTGAAAAATACCAGACTAGAAAAGGAATATGCTAATGTTTCCTTATTTAATTTTTAGCATTTAATCTAACTCTAAATTTGTAAATTAAAAGTAGATGGGGCAGGAAAATCATTGCAAAAACACAGGTCATTAAACAGAACACAAAAAAAACCCTAAAATTGCAGTTTCAGAGGCACAGGGAAGCAAGAAAGTGCCTGTAGGAAAACTGACTCTTAGGTGAAACAATTTATTTCCCTCTATGCAAATTCCTCTCTCAATTAAAAGAGAAAAAAAATATTTCTCAGCTGGAAAAAAAAATCAATACAAAGTTTTGATTAGGGAATACACGAAACCAAAATGATTCAGTTCCTTTATCAACACACAGCAGAAGTCACCACGGGCCTGAGAGACTCTCAGAACAGAAAATAAAGTTTGCCTAGGACCAAGAGCACTCTTTAAAATACTCCATGATATTCCCAGTCTTTTATTCCACAAGAAAAATATTCCTGATTGCTCCAGGTCATTTGGGTAGAATGAAAAACCTGAAAATGAAATGAGAATGAAAATCTGAATACAGATAATATATGGACCCACAAATGCTCTTACCAGACCTCCCTGTTGCTGAGCTGGGCACTGGAAATAGTAAATCTCAGTGGTATATTTATTATTAACACTGTAATTTGATGATAATTTAATTTACAGCAGATGAGAATGGGGGATAGAGAAAGGATTCTAGATGATAGCATTGGGGGAAACACAATTTTTGAATTAAAATAAGAAAACAGAACAGCATTTGGCTTCATTCTCATAACTTGTGTATTTTAAAGCCTCACACGTCCCAATAAAGGAGCAGTTTTTCAGGATTTTATTATTCCTGGATGCTGAGGGTTGGCAGAACTGCCAGCATTCTGGCATAAATGATGCAGACAAGAAGGATCTCCTCCATTTCCCATGGCTCCCACGGCTCTGGGAGCTGGTTTGACTTTCACTGGAGGAGCAAGGAGGAGTTGCCAGAGCAGAGCCCATTTGTCACCCTGTGCTCTCCCCAGACATGATTGCTGTCACAGCCTCAGTGCCAGGCTCAGGGTTGGGGATTGCAAGCTGAAGGAATTGTCTGTCCCTCCCTGCACAGCCACTAAAGCTGGGCTGGTTCCCTCCTCCCTGCCCAAATTTCCCATCCTCAGTGGGATGGGTCCCTGTCCCAAGGAGCTCACAGCCCTAAAGCAGAGCAGGAGCTGTTTATTCCCATTTATTCCTGCTCCTGGAGCTACAGGTGCTGTTCTCAGCTCCCTCTCCCAGAGTTGATATTTGTAAATTTTATATTGTGAAGTTTATCTTGTTCATCTTGTGTGGGACAAGGTGGGTTCTGTGCTCACAGCCCCCCTCTCTACAAAGCAAAATGCCACCAAAAGATATTCCCTGCAAATCTCAAGCATCCTTCAGATCCCAGTGGCTTCAAACCAGAATATTAGAAGAGTATTTAGCTATGATTTACCACTCTTTTATAATGCCAGCAACATCTTCCAAAATGTCAGCACCCTTTGCCTCAACCAGGAATTTAAAAGCATGATTATTTCATAAGCAAATGTCTTTATTGTGCTAGAAAATAGAAAGAAAGCACTCAAATATGCTTGACATGAAAATGATCAGCCCCAAACCCTCCCCTGGCCCACACAATTCACACAGCAAGGCATTCCCAAGGATGTAAATTCTTGCCCAAGCCAAGCTGGGAGGGTGTCCTTGCTTTTGGAGAAGCCCTTTTGCATGTGATTTCACAATTATAGCCAGAGCTAAATCTGCTTTAATCAGAAAAACATCAGTGCAGGTGGCACTGTAGAAAAGTCTGCAGAGAAAAAAAAAAAAAAAAAAAGCTGAAAGGAAATAAAAAATACAGAGCAAAGTGTGGCTTGACAAAGCTCATTGTGCTGAGAGGAGCTAAAAGGGACAGGGACAAAAGGAGCTGCAGCCCTGGCAGTGCATTTGGAATGTGAGCAGGGACTGAGGGAAAGCTGGGGACCCATCCTCAGCCCTTCTCCCTCTGCTCTGGGGGTGGGAATTCTCTCCATCTCTCCATCCCTCTGAGGGTCTGAATTCTCTCCATCTCCACACCCCTCTGCCTCTGGGGGTTTCAAATCTCTCCTCTCCATCTCTCCATTCCTCTGGGGGTTTCAATTCTCTCCACCTCCACACCCCTCTGCCTCTGGGGGTTGGAATTCTCTGCTCTCCATCTCCCCATCCCTCTGGCCCATCCCATGAATGTGGAACGAGCTGGTACAACCCAGCCTCCCTGGAAGCTCTGCTTCCATCACTGGGCACAGCAGCATCCCTCCAGGACTGCCAGGGCTAGTTCATATCTGGCTGCTGCATTTTAAATCACTCCATTTATTCCATCTAAAGACAGAAGAACTGTTTTTCTTCCCCTGAGGACGTGAATGGATCCAAGTGAGTTTCACACCAATTTTCTTTCTTTTACAGCCACACAGTCTTATTAAAGCTGAAATATCACAATGGAATTACTAGGCAAAAAAAAACCCCAACAAACAACAACCCTACCCTTTAGAAAACTTAATTTATGCCAAGTAATCTTTAAAACATTCTAAACTCTTCTAAGAGAATCAACTTTATAATCTAAAGAATTCTTTCCCATAATACAGAAAGGTTTTAAATGGATTTAAGACCAACATTTGCTACATGCTGGCCTTCCAGATTTGGAGGAGGAGGTGGATTTGTACATTGTGAGAGCTGCCATATTTTAATTTATTCATTTTTATTCATTCCAGAGGAGCTGTGTCCCAGAGAAGGGCCAAGGCAAAGGGCTGCCACTGCCTGGCACACAGGGCAGGGCATTTCCTGCCAAGCCAAGGGGCTGCAGAGCTCTGTGCATGCTCTGAGAGGTTCTACACGGGGATATTAAAAAGCTAAATTAAAATTTAGAAGGGGGAATTAATTGAATTAAAAGAATATGCAGAATTTAACAAGTTCAAATCCTGAGACCCCTGCAATTATTAATAATGCTAAAATTCTTTTCTCTCCAAGCCCTTTTCCTCACCTGTGTCTACAGAGGAGAGCAGCTGAAGGAATGAATTTTTATTTATTTCCAGGCATCCCATGACACAGGAGTTTCCTCCAAAAAGTTAATAAAAAGCCCCACACAGATCCAGAATGCAGCACTACCAGTAGCTCTAACAGGAGGATCCATGTTAGAAACAGTGACACAAAAAATTAAACTGCTGAGAGCTGATGTAATACACAAATATCTGCTGGTACATGGGCTCACAATAATATTTTATCTTGAACTTATCAGCAGCTGAAATAATTGGTGACAACAAATGATGGATTATTCCATGGATATTGTTATTACATCACTGAATTACAAAAGGGAAATTTGTGAGTATATTCCATATCCTTCCTCTTCCCTTCTTTGCCACTACCTGTCCAGTGGGAATTTTCCTGAGGATTTTGAAAAAAAAAATCTTTAATTTCCAGGGTGACACTTTCCAAAATACTGTTTTGTTGCTTTTTGCATTCCTGACTTAATTATTTTGCAATAACACCGAGTCATTTTTGTGCAGCCAGCTTTGTGAATCTGTAATTATACCGAATGCTCACAAATATTACAATTGCAATTTAGAAATCTCCCATTTAAAGAAAGTGTTGCAATTTCTTCAAGAGCATTGTTCCATCAATGTTAAATAATTGCTACTTTTTAAAAGCAGCACAAATAAAAACAGAGGGAAATCCAGTGTGTGCTGCTCAGAAGAAAAAGCCATGCTTTTTTTTAGATATTCCCAAACCCAGCAAATGTGGATTTAAAAAAAACTCCACCATCCAAACACATCCTTCCACACTGACTTCACAGAGAGGACTGGCTATTTCCTATCACCTTTATTATCTATTACTTTGAATATGTTAAAATCACCCATCTGATGAATAAAATCAAGTTGCTTTCTTGTACTTGAAGTGATTTATTTCAGCTCTCAGTCTAATTGCACAAAAAGGCTCCAGAAATAGATGGCCTTTGCAAAGAGAGATGAACTCACTACAACACTCTGAGTCAACTGGAAGGGATTGAGCCTCAGTTATGCAAGTTACAAACCCATGTGAAATCCTAATTTCACATCCATACTTCCACAGCCTGCTTACACACACCCCCTGTATATATAGAGATGCAAATCACTTTATTCCACTTCTCCAAAAGCTCCTGTGTGGTGAAGACAGGGAGATCTTCTGTCAGTGAGCTGTGCACAGATTGACTCCTGAGTGAAGAGGAAATTAAATCCTCCCTGAAGGAACAGTCATAACTGTGCATTGTTACATGGAAAAGAAGGGGCACACGTGAAAAATAAAATAAAAAATGCATTCAGACATGAATCATAGACTCGTATTGAAATACCCCCCAGGAATTGTCATCACAAGGCTCTCTGAGCTGAATTCAATGCACAATGTGGGTTTATTTTCTCGCCGTGCTCACACAGAGGAATTTCCTGACAGATGGAAGGTGAGTAAGTGGCCGTGGGCTCTCCCTGCAGCAGCAGCAGCTCCCAGAGCAGCCCTGCCCGGTGTCCAGCTGACTCAGACTCTGCCACCTGAGCAGAAGTCACCATGCCCAAATGCCACAGAGACAGCTAAAATGTGACAGCAGCCTAGCTGCAGAGCATTTCGGTCTGAGACAGAACTGGGAGAATCCATCAGAGCTAAGCACCAACAGCATCCCTGTGCTCCTCCTGGTACAGCATCCCTGTGTCATCCCATCACAGCATCCCTGTGCTCCTCATCCCATCACAACATCCCTGTGCTCCTCATCCTGGCATGGCTTGGATGCTCAAATGTGGGTTCCAAGGCACCCAGGCAGGGGAGCAGAGCAGGGACAGCCCAGCACAGCTGAGCTCTGTCCCTGTCACTGCACAGGGACAGTGATGGCACTGCCAGACAGACCCCAGATTCCTCCAGCCCTCCATGGTGCCCCTCTCCATGACACTCATGGAAATTGATGCTTTAGGATTTAGCTTTTATGTTTTTCAGATCCTATACTGCTCTAGTGTATAACTCTAAAACTCCACAGCCTNCCCTAAAACCAGCTCTGTGAGACACATTTACATCAACAAAGTTCAGTCCCACCTGAGAGGGAAGGATTTAGAAAGGGCTTGAACTGGTGGGGAGGAATTGCATCACCATTTGTGCTCCTAATTGGTGATTTTTGTCAGTTGTGCTACTTTGCTAAATTTATAAACCTGTGTTCACCCCATTGGGGGTGGTTTTTGTGGATATTTTCTATACCCACCCCTGGAGGCCTCCAGTAAAGACCAACCTTTACATTACTTCCTATACTAATATCATCTCAAAAGTTTAGCAAATTAGCATAACTGACAAAAATCACCAAGAGCTGTTTTCCAGCCTTGGTTCCCAGAATGAACCAAGATAGGACAGAGGTTTTGGAAGGCATTTTGCCCTTGGGCCTAGGGAAAAGACAGGGAAAATTACTGGGAAAACCAGCTACAAATACAATAGGCTACAGAGCCACCAATCTGTGTGTGTAGAACATAGAGAATATATTAAAGAAAAAAAGGCCAAAATCAATCTGGCATCACTTATTTCCATTCACTTCCTCCTGTGTAACATATATTTAGCAAAGAGCTGTGGTGTTTTTGTTCTCTCCCCTGAGCTGTGCCTCAGTCCTGCAGCACGACTTCCCCTGCAGTCGTGCCTCAGTTTGCACCATTCAGGCACACAAGTGCCCAAAAATAAAACAAGTGCTTCCATTAGCAGCAGCACCAGGCAGCTGGGGAAAATCAAGCTGCACTTGGAAATTCTGCTTAGCAGAGCTGAGCACCAGCTTCACTCACCTCTCTTGTCTCACTCACAGCAGCAAGGAGAGGGAATGTTTTGGGTGCAAATATGTGATGGTGAATAAAAATTTAATTTGAAATGAATTTAAATGAATTGAATGAAATGAAATTTAATTATTGTAAAGTCATGAAATCGTAAAAGTTGAAGCAGCTGATGGAAACAAACTCAACACACACAGAGAAAATGAGAAATCATAAAATTATTAACAATTATTCCAGCGGGGAGAAGACACTGTGGATTATAACTGGTAGGATTCTGCTCCTACAATTCTCACTGTGTTGGATGGAATATCCAGAATTAATCTTGATGCTTTTGGACATGTTGTGGGGTCTGTTCACACAACAGATTTCCACATCCAAAGTGAGCCCCATCTGATGGGCTGTGTTCAGAACACCTGCACATAAATTGTCGAAAAAGATCTTTACTATAGGCTCACACTGAGAAAAGTGTGAAGAAATTCTAGAGATTCTTTTTTTAAAAGTAAGGCTAAAGCCTTACTGGTGTAGTTCAAGAACTAAAATTCTTGCATTGCAGGTCTGAGTCAGGTAACAAAACCCGTGGTATGTCATGTCCTGCCTCTGCATCTTCAGACTAAAAATAATTATAGCTCTTAAGGTGATAATTTCCCAGTATTATTAATTGCATCTGGCACCTAAGATATAACAGCTACACTGTACTTGATATCCAGACAAATACCTCCAAAAATCAATTACCAGTTGCATGCTTTTCTCCCTGATCTCAGGAGGAAAATCACACAGAATGTGTATTTAGACTGATGAATTTCATGCACACACACACACACACAGAGTTTTTACTGAAAAGGTTAGTTCAGCTTCCCATAAAAGCCAAGCATTTTGATCATCCTGTAGCCCTGGTAACTTTCTGGGCACTTCCAACTAAATTTGAGGGAGAGATGGAACCTTACAATCCATTTAACTCTGTGAAAATAATACAGAGAAGTATAAAAACACCTAAACCAGCATCTCTTCACGGATCAATAGCTGGACAGCACATGAAGGATTTCATCCAGACAAACCAAGCACCTCTATGTGATTTTGGATAAATCTGTAAATCCTTCCTTTCTCCTCTGACTATCTTAAAATCATTCCCTACAACACATTAAAGATTTCATCCAGACAAGCCAAGAACCTCTGTGTGATTTTGGCTACTGCTCTAAATCCTTTCCCTGTGTTTCTCCTGCAATCATTCCCTACAGAAGCAGGAGGAGAAGCAGGCTGTGCTGTGACAGGGACACTCCCAGCTGGCTCCTTCCTGCTCCCTGAGCCACGGCCACCAGAGAGAGAGGGGCAGCCCAGCAGAGCCCTGTGGGGTTTGGGTCAGAGCCCTTTGGGGTTTGGGTCCAGCAGAACCCTTTGGGGTTTGGGTCAGGCAGAGCCCTTTGGGGTTTGGCTCAGAGCCCTTTGGGGTTTGGGTCCAGCAGAACCCTTTGGGGTTTGGGTCAGGCAGAGCCCTTTGGGGTTTGGGTCCAGCAGAACCCTTTGGGGTTTGGGTCAGGCAGAGCCCTTTGGGGTTTGGCTCAGAGCCCTTTGGGGTTTGGGTCCAGCAGAACCCTTTGGGGTTTGGGTCAGGCAGAGCCCTGTGGGGTTTGGCTCAGAGCCCTTTGGGGTTTGGCTCAGAGCCCTTTGGGGTTTGGGGACATTTGTTCTGTGCAGCACAGAGCATCTGGCACTCTCAGGTGCCCCCAGCCCTGCTGCCAGCCCCACACTGAGCTGCTCCCAACCCCATCCAAGGCTCAGCACCTCTGCTGGCACTGGGACACGGCCCCAGCACACTCAGGACACCACACACACATTTCCATTTCCCACCTGGGTCAGAGGAACAGCAGCACTGAGGGTGTGAGGAAAGGCTGGGTGAGGCAAATCCCTCTAGGAAGGCTCTTCTCCACCCCCTTGGAATTATTTCTGAGTTCTCCATTATTTAGGAATTCACCCATGTGGACAGCAATGCAACTTTAATGAATTTGGGTTTTCAGTCACCTTGCACAGACTCCTTTGGAATGATCCCTGGGCTGGGAAGCCAGAGGCAGCAGCTGGAACAAGGGATCCCTGCTCCAAGCCTGAAGCCATTTGTTCTCTTTGTGATACTCAAATCACTTTGCTCTCATGCACCACATTCCAGCTGTGCATCACATTCCAGCTGTGCATCACATTCCAGTATCTCACAGAATCTGCAGGACAGGGCTCAGGTAAAGGATGCCCCATGTCTGGCAACCAAAATCATGGAATCACAGAGTATCCTGAGTGGGAAAGGACCTGCAAGGATCATTAAAGACCAGACAACCCAAAAATCCACCCTGTGCATCCCTGGGAGCGTTGTTCAAATGCTCCTGAGCTCTGGCAGCCAGGAGACATTCCCCAGGCTCATCCCAGATTCCAGCTGCTTATTCCTTGGAGTCTGGAGAAAGGACAGGGCACTGCAGCAAAAGAGGTGGGAGGAGAAGGTGGAAGACGAGAATTCCATGGATATTTAATAACAAAAAAGATGTTTATGAGCATTCAAGTCTTTGATTTATATCTGCTATCCTGGAAATATTAATGGAGGTAGGAGAGCAACACTGCTTACAAGGCTCAGTGGAATCAGGGTATAAAATAATGACTGACTTAAATTCCAGACAGATCAAGAATCTTTCATCTTCCAAGCTTCCTTCTTTGGTGCTACTCTGACTGAAATTACTGAGCTGGGTGTGATCCAGCTAAAAAGTAAACTTTCTCCATGATAATGGCAGCATTGTGCCCAAAACAAGAGCACAGAGCCACAAAAGATGCCAAGCAGTTGATGCCTGCTGTTGACTTGCAGAATTTCTATAACAGCTCATAAAACTTCCACACAGCCACCTTGTCCAAAGCCAAACAGCTCCACACACAATAGAAATTAAAAACAACCTCCCCACCAGCCATGGGAGTTCCTGAGGTTTCACTGCTCCACTCTGCAGATTTCACAGCTCCCTGTCCACATTTGTGTCTCCAGGTAAAAATAAGTCAGTACAGAAAATAACTTCTCCTTCCCTCCAGTTAAATTATGTGGGAATTAGAAATGCTCTCTGCACTTTTCTGCTTTGCCAGAAATTCTATTGATGATTTTATTTTGGTTTTCACTCCCCAGCTGGGGGGATGTGCCCTTCATGGGGCACCAGAAGTCTGTGACAAGCCAAGGGCAAAAGGGGAAGATGGAAAAGCACAACAGAGGAGTGACCAAGACTACACAGTAAAAAATTATGAATTAGGTAAAAAATATAGAAATGAGATTTAATATCCTTTGAAAGCTTTGACCCCACTCTGGCCATGGTATGAGAGAGGCATTCCTAGAATTATAGAGGCATAATATAAAAAAATAGAAGCATTCCTAGAATTTGAACCCACAAATCCAAAAATTAAACAAAGAGGGTAGAAATCATCTTTTCCCTTTGTAAACATCCTGGATATGATGAAGACACAGCTGAAGACATAAAGGAAAATGTCTTTTGGGCAATATTATCTGTATAGTTCTTTAATATTCATAGTTAATTTGGCAGGGAGTGTCTTCATTTGGATCAAACACAGGAGAAAATTTCAAATTGAACAAACTGTACCTGACTTTAAAGAAAAATTAAATCCATAAAGAGTTTCTGTGTCCTTCCTAGATTTAGCTTCTGGCCATTAAAAAAAAAGTATAAATAAATAAGGTCTTTAATAGTATCACTTAGCAATGATTATTGAAATATCAAAGATTGGATTTCAGAAGTCCTGACTGTGCAAGAGAAATTAAGTGAATTCTTGGCACAGAAAAGAGAAGGAATTTCTTTAAAAAAATGTTAAAAAGAAATTGTATTAATGTTTGAAGGTCTGTGATTACAGCAGCAAGATTTCTTCAAGAAAAATGCAATTATTGGGTTATGCAAAGGCTCTGATCTACAGATAATTTAAAAACCTGTAATTTTTTTTTAGTTCTGATTTTCTAATGATGAAATAATATTTTTGAGGAATATTTACCCCTCCTCTTTAACTCCCCACACTGAGTATTGTACATTGCACCAGGGGCCTTCTTGACAATCAACAGCTTTTTCTTTTTTTGTGCTGTTACTTTGTCTTTTGAAGGTTAATATTATTAATGCTGCACCAGGCCCAAATTTTTAAACCTAAACAAACCCTTCAAAAAATCTTGAAGCATTTTCTTAGAGGCAGATTAAGAAATTATTTATTCTTCTGAACCAACCATTCCACCCAACGCAGCCCTTGCTTATTTTCTGCAGAGTTCTCACCAATGCTGGGAACATTTTTGGAAGGAGAGCAGCCTGAGAGCCATTGAAAATTTAAAATACCACTGCGAGTCCCCAGCACCAAGTTTTTCAAGTATTTCTTGCAAATCAAACCCCAATTAGGACACTACTCCATCTTCTGGACTCTAAATGATGCTTTGCAGTAATCACCATGGGCACAAATACCCTAATTTAAAAGCAATTAGCAAGTTGCATCATTTGTAACAGAACATTCTGAATATATCTGAAATCTGGCTGTGCCCTGCAGTTTGGTTTTTAATGCTTCAACTCCATTTTTATAAAGCACTAGCAGAAGGAAATCATTAGCCAAACCTGTAAAAACCTGCTGTTGTATTATTTCCAAAATCCAACAGATTTTATCAGTGGAAATATACTGTTGATGGAAAAACTCTTTTGAATAAAACTGGACAAGTATTGTGTAAAAAAATTATTTTAGAAAAAAAATGAATGTCTGTATTGTGGCAAAATCTAAATCTGCCTGATTCTAGCAGATAGATAAAACTTCTAGATAAAAGTTTGTGCTGTCCTGTATAAACTCTGAAAGAAGAGCAGGACCATCATTAACTGGCAGGGAATAATCCAAATTAAATCATCCAAAATGGTATCTGAAAAAAACTGACCACCTTCAGCTCCAAAACCTGGGTCAAAACCCCTTTTCACACAGCCATGGCTCACTCTGCTCTTAAAACCAGATTTCACTGCCAGGTCTGAGAACTATAAATGCTATTTTATAGAAAGTGTTGATGATATTTCAGCAGAAAATCCAACTCTCAGAGGAGATGATGGCAAGAGAGCCAGGCATGAAGAGCAGCAGCACTTTGGAGCTGTTCTCACTGAGAAATGATAATTAATGTTAGAATTCCAAGGGATCTGTGAAGGGCTGGACAGCTCAGAAAAAAGCAGAGGTTTTATTGTGGCACAGAGAATGCACAATTCCTTCAGATCTCAGCTCTGGCTTTGAGAAATTTTGAGTTTTTTACTGCACAGACACGACAGATGGGATTCCATGGAGGACATGGATCATCTGACACTGCTGGAAGGGCTCCACAGGGTTTGCAACCTTTGCTGTTCCTCTCAAGATTTGCAAGTTTCCATTAAAAAAAGGAAAAAAAAAATCAATGAAAAAACAAAAAATTAAAAAACCCATCACAATCGAAAAAAAACAAAAATTAAAAAAAAACAAAACCCCCCAAAACCCAAAAACTCCCTCAAAAAATAAAAAAAAAACTCCCTAAAAAAATTTTAAAAATCAAAAACAATCATAAACCCCCCCAAAAACCACGAAATCCTCCCAAAAACCAAAAACCCCAAAACCC
>VXBI01009181.1:0-51102 GCA_013397375.1 Toxostoma redivivum | reverse complement strand
TCCCATCCCATCCCATCCCATACATCTTTGCTTGGCCCAGGGCAATGAGCAGGGGGACACAGGGCTCCCATAGCACATCTATTCTCAAAGCACTGGGGCAGCTTTAGGGCCTCCTTGGGAAGACCAGCAGCCCCCTTGGATCATCCCCAAAGACCATGGAGTGAGGAATATTTGGGACAAACAGCTCTAAATGCAGCATTTTGGCTTTTGCCCTCTGGGCTGTGCTGACAAGTGCTGGCTCTGCTCTCTTGTCCCTTGGCAGAGTGACAAGGTGACCATCGTGGATCATCACTCGGCCACCGAGTCCTTCATCAAGCACATGGAGAACGAGTACCGGTGCCGGGGGGGCTGTCCCGCCGACTGGGTCTGGATTGTCCCGCCCATGTCGGGCAGCATCACCCCCGTGTTCCACCAGGAGATGCTCAACTACCGCCTGACGCCCTCCTTTGAGTACCAGGTGCTGTCCCCACCTCTGCCTCCCACCTTGTGGCCAAGGACGGGGTGGGAGAGGGAGCTCAGGAGGTGCAGGAAGGAGAGGGACACCATGGGACACCATTCACAAGCTGTGCTTCAATTCTGTGACAAGACCAATGGATATTTCAGCCTAACATCGTGCAATAATGGGGTTTTGCTTCTCCATGGGAATGTGGGATAGCAAAGCTCCCAATTTTTAATCACACAGAGCTAATCCCCTTTGGAAGTGCCAAATGGGTGGGTGAGGAAATGGCCTGGAAGGCTTCTGTATCCCTGCCCTCTCCAGCCTGCAGGTTTGAGAGGATCGTTCCTGTATCCCATTCCAGGGTGCAGGTTTGAGGGGATGGCTCCTGTATCCCATTCCAGGGTGCAGGTTTGAGAGGATAGTTCCTGTATCCCATTCCAGGGTGCAGGTTTGAGGGGATGGCTCCTGTATCCCATTCCAGGGTGCAGGTTTGAGGGGATGGCTCCTGTATCCCGGGGATCCAACAGTAGGACAGGGGTTCTGGCCCAGCAGGCCCAGCAGGGGATCAAATGCTGCTGCTGGGGTACTTAACACTCCAGACCATGAAGAAAAACCCCAAAGCAAACACTCCCTCGTTATCCAGCCCTCCCTGCTCCGGTGCTTTCCACACAATGTGACCTTTAGTCAAGAGCCCTTAAGGAATAATCACGGAGCAGGAGCAGTCTGTTCACTCCTGTAACCAACCCACCAGGCACCCCGATGCTTCCTGGCTCTGACTGCAGCCTGCAAGGGCACAGAATGAGCTTCTGTGTGCTTGCTCCTGGCTTCAGCTGCCTCCCCTTCCCAAAGGGCCTCTTAGGGGAAAAAAAAACCTGTGGCCAGAGCAGGGGAAAGGATCTGTTCCCATCACCTCTCCCCTTCTGGCGTTGCCTTGTTTTTGGCTGTGGCCTATTAACGCTCCTCTCGAGAGGTGACAGAGCAATTGGCCAGATGCTGCTACAAGCCAGGAGGGTTTATTAGATTGCAATTTTCCTGGGCATGTTCCATTGCCCCAAAAAAAAAAGCCCCACGAGGCTCCAAGGATCAGGGACATAGAGAGGAGAAGGAGAGCTGTGGAGTAGCAGCTATTCCTCCCCTTTCTGACTGGAAGAATTTAACTCTCAGTGCTGTGCATGCTGCATTTCTCCAAGCTCTGAGCACTCCCTGCCATATCTGATCCTGCTTTTCCCTCTCCTAGCCCGACCCTTGGAACACCCATGTCTGGAAAGGGGTCAATGGGACACCCACCAAGAAGAGGGCCATTGGCTTTAAGAAGCTGGCAAAGTAAGTACCAGCCTTACTGGAAAAGCCTGGGATGTTTGGGGCTGGTCCTGGATTTAAGCACCCTGTGGGTGTGTGCATCACCCTACAGATGATGGGCTTGAGCCTGGGCCCATCTTGGGCCACTGAAGGCTTTACCTGCCACGAGGGACATTTGGGGACACAGGCAGTCCTTTGAACACCCCCTTAGACCAGCACAAGGGCTGTGCCAGGTGAATACCAGATCTTGGATATTGTTTGTTCTCCCAAGCTGCTCATTCTCCAGTGAGGAGAATGCTCAGGGATGGCTTTCCCACTTTTTGAGGGTGTTTTGCCTGTTTGTCCTTTCCCTGGGCAGGAAGATCCCCCCCTCCCTCCTCAGGGCTGCATTGGATCTAACAAGATGAAACTCCTGTTATTCCTCCTTTTCCCATGGACTTTTTCCCTCTGTGAGGAGAACCAGCTTTGGTGTGTGCCCAACCCTCCAAACACCTGCTTTGGAAGGAAGGGGGGAGGTGGGAATGAGGAATCTCCCTGCAGGCAGCAGATGGATCAGGGCTGAGCTGAGATTTGCACTTCATGGTCAGTTGACCCCTGGCAAGGGGCCACCTCAGTCCCTGCTCCCTGCCAAGGCTCCTCAGCAGCAGGGATGCAGGAATGAAGCACAGTTTGGACCCTTTGGCTCATTCTGGTGCAAATTCCTCCCCTGTGGGCCATTGGCAGAGAGGAGCTGCTGGTTCTGTGGCAGCAGAGCCTGGGCCAAGGCAGGAGAGGGCTGGGTGTGCCCTGGTGGCCGTGGCCAGGCTGCCAGGTGGCCCTGACTCGTCACAGCATCTTCCCACGCTTCAGTTTCCCCGAATCCCTGCTATCAATTTGTTCCCACTCTTCAGCTGTCACCTCCTGCGAGCTGTTCTCCCTGGTGCATCCATAAACAGGATCAGCAGCTGAGGAATGTGCTCCTGCAGCTGACACTGGGGCTGGGGGAAGAGCAGGAGAAAAAATGCTTTTATTGCTGTGTGCCCCATTGAGGGATGGTTTTGTAAAAATGTGAGCGTGGCAGGTAATTTAAAATAAAATCTGCATTGTTCTTGGTTAGGGAGAGGAATTGTTTTTGTAATTCACTATTAATCCTGTCTGGATCTGAGCTTATCAGCTGTGGAAGAGGCAGCCTGAGCCCAGAGCCTTGAGCATGATTTGGTGCCTGCTCAGACTCAAAAATCTGGGCAAATCTGAGCCTTCAGAGCTCCAGTCCCGGCCCCGCCTGCCTCCTCCCTGCCCCGGGGCCAGTGCAGGTCCTGGGACAGGGGACAGTGCCACCAAAGGCCAGAACTTCACTGAGCAGCAAACAGAAATGTTCTGAGGCTGACTGTGCCATGGAGAGGAGCTGCCAGGGGCAGGCAGGATAAACCAGCCTGGACGAGTTTCTACCACTTCTTTCCTCTTTTTTAACTCCCTAAAGGATTCCCCAAAACCAGAGTGTTTCTGAGGGGGGCCGGGGGAAGCTGGACTCCTCCTGTCCAGTGTGACCATTCCAGCTGCAGCCTCCATGCCCCACAGCTCATCTGCAGGGCCTGCAGGAGTCCTGCTGACCTCAAAAACCTGGGGCAAGGGCTGTCAAAGTGAATCAAGCATCCCCTCCTCTTGCAGAGGCCACAGACATGCTCTGTGCTCCCTCAGCCTCCCAAAAATTGTCTTTCCCTGTTGCAACACCAGCCTAAATCCAGACCTGGTGGATTTCTGCCTTTCTGCTGGCCCCATTTAAAGGCTTGGTGGTCCACTTAGGACAAAGGAAGATGTGGGCCTGTAGGAAAAACAGTGTTGATGTGATTATGGATGTCCCTAAAACAACAAACCCACAGCCCTGGTCCCCCACCGTGGTGCTCCCACAGACAAGGAATCAGCATTCCTGGTGCTGCATCACCTCAGCCAGGACTGGGGACAGGCTGGTGACCTCCCTGTGCCCTGAGCCAGTGGGGAGAACTGGAGGAGAAGCACCCGGTCACAGCTGCAGGCACAGCAAACAGCCAGCTGGGCACAGCCCTGGCAAGGCTCAGATAAAAGTGCCACCCCTGGGCTCGGGAGGGCTGGTGCTCCCAAGGAGCTCTGGGTGTCACCAGAGGGCAGGTGGCAGGCACGGGGACAGCTCAGTGTGACCTGCTCTGTGTGGGGCAGGGCTGCTCCTGCAGAACCCCCCTGGATTTAAGGGATGGAGGAGCTGCTGTTCCTCCTGGAACTCCAGCTTTTCCTCTGGCATTACCTGCTCCTGATTCTCCTCCTGCTCCTCTGGCCCTGCAGAAACACCACCCCCATGCCTGCTTTAGCATTTTCCTCTTTCAACCTATTCCAGTGTTTGAGCTCTGTTCAAGCTCCCTCGTCTCCTCTTCCTCTCTGATAAGTCGAGCTCTTCCAAGGCTTCTGTTTGCCATTTAACAGCCAAAAAATTGATGCTACCTGGATCAATTGAATAGTTGATCAATTATGTATCAATATGATGCTGCCTGGATCAGTTATCAAATGAACAGCTTTGTAAGGCTGTTCATTTCATAAGAAATAAAAAGGTCTGGGCTAGAGGCACAGGTAAGGACCAAGCTCTGACTGGGATTCATTCTTGCTTCCCAGGGCTGTGAAGTTCTCAGCCAAGCTGATGGGCCAAGCCATGGCCAAGAGGGTCAAGGCCACCATCCTGTATGCCACAGAGACAGGGAAGTCCCAGGTCTATGCAAAAACTCTGTGTGAGATCTTCAAACACGCCTTCGATGCCAAGGTATGGTCCCAGCTCCCGGCTCCTGACACGTGGTGGGTGTGAAATCATGGGTGCTCCAAGGAGATACATGGAAAACAGCTGCCAAGGCCTTCAGGATGTGACCCTGTGGGTCTGGGCTGGATCTTTCCAGCTGATTTCCTGCAGCCATTGCAGTGTCTGTCTGTCTGTGGCATCTCCAGGGCTGCCCGTGTCCCTCCAGGCTCCTGTTCCCATCCTGCCCATGCAGAGATCCCAGCAGGGATGTGCTGTCCCCATCCCCAGGGGCACTGGGGCCAGCCCAGGAGGCTCCCAGCTCTCTGTAACCTCTCTGTGCTCCCAGGTGATGTCCATGGACGAGTATGACATCGTGCACCTGGAGCATGAAACCATGGTCCTGGTGGTCACCAGCACCTTTGGCAACGGGGACCCCCCTGAGAATGGAGAGGTAGGACAGCAGGGGACAGGACCAGGAATGTCCTCTTTTGGCTCACACTGAGCTGGAATGACCCCACACAGCTCCAGGTGCTGTAGCTGGCTCCAGCCTGCTCTGGAGCAGGGATATCTCTGATATCTCCCTGCCATGACACAGCCACTGATCCTTTGTTACATCCATCCTGTGTCACCAGCACCGGTGTCACCAGAAGGTGACAGTGCCCTGGCTTGGGGGCTGTGACCTGGGCAGCTGGGAACAGCCAGCAGGGAGCACAGGCTGTGCTCAGGGCTGGGTTTCCTGCAAAACCTGGCAAAGCTGATGGCCTTTTTCATTCTTTTTCTGTAGAAATTTGGCTGTGCATTGATGGAGATGAAGAATCCCAACTCCAACCTGGAGGAGAGGAAGTAAGAGCACTCCAAGCCCTTCCACTCCCACTCTAACCCTTTCCCCTCCCAATCCAAACTCTAGCATGCAGGACAGGTGCCCTGCCTTCATCCTCTCACAAGGGAGTGGGAAATCCTCAGGAAGATCTCTCATTTGCAAATATCCAGGAATGGGACCTGCCTGGAGACTCAGGGAATGGAGAGAGTGGAGTCCCAGGAAGGACAAAAGCACAGTGGGGGTGCCTGTGGATCCCAGCTTGTAATTCCCTGGGATGACACTTTAAAGCTTCTCTCTTCATCTTGAAGAGGCAGGAATCTATGGAAAAAAACAGATAAAAGTAGAATTTCCCCAAAATCATTGATTCTGGGAGCTAGGGCCTGTCCAGGAGGCACGAAAATAGTAATGGTTGGAGGTAGAAGGGAGTTCCCAGCCTTGCAGATGTAGGTGGGGGAGGGCTTGAGAACCAGATTTAGCTCCATGCATGGTGTGAAAAGATTTCTAGGGAAAATAAGAGCTGTGATAATCCTGTGATGTTTGTAACCGGTACCCTGGAGACAGAATCTGGGATTGTAGAAAATCCCCCTTCAGGGGAAGATGAGCTTTGAGCATCTCTGTGCAGACCCCAGGGGCTGGGAAAGGAGGGCAGTGAGAATAATCATTTGGGGTCTCCTCTTATTTTAGCAGTGAAGAATAAAACATTTCCCAGAACTGGGACACTGCTGTGCCCTGGAATGTCCCCTGAGCTAACAACTGGCACAGGGCTGCTCGTTAATTAAGGATGGAGCAGCTCTGGCCGGGGATCCAGGGCAGCTCCAGCCCCCTGACTCGGGGCGGTGTCACTGGGCTGTGGAGCGGTGACAAACACGGCGGGGCCGATCTGGGGCTGTGCAGAGCTGGCCCTGCCGCAGCCCCGAGGTGCTGTCCTTGCTGTGCAGCCAGGTCAGGCTGGATCCCTGCAGGGCTGCCCCGCTGAAAACCCATCAGGCTCCTGATGGCCGCGTGCCTTAATGGGGACAGTGACAGAGCAGGATGGGCAGGCTGCCCCGGAGGGGTGGGCATGGAGAGGGGCACTCCACACGGGCTTCTCACCCCAAGGATCTTCTCCTTGGCTGCTGAGGTGCTGCCCATGGCTGGTCAGGCAGATTTGAGGAGGTTAAAAGCCCCTGAACTCTGTGCTTGCTGTCCCAGACACCTCCAAGTGTAATTTACGGAGTTTCTGAGAGCCAGGCAGGGACACCTTCCACCATCCCAGGCTGCTCCAAGTCCAGCCTGGCCTTGGACCCTTCCAGGGATCCAGGGGCAGCCACAGCTCTGAGCCAACTGTATTTGGGATTGCCCCAACCAATATCCAGGACCTTGCTAACATCAAGCACAAAAAAATTTTTGTTTTTTGGAAAAGGAGACCTGGAGGAGACTGTCAGGGGAAAAGGGACAGTGTCAGCCTGGCAAAAGAGAGCTGGGACTCCTGTCCATGCACCCCATGGACTCCCAGCTCCCCCATGGGATGCTGAGACCCCTCAGGGCAGGGTGGCCTCTCTAAATCCCAGTGTCACAGGATCCTGTCAGGGCTCTCTGCCCACAGCCCTGAGGCTGTGCTGGGGTTTTTTTGGCTCCTCATCTCTTCCAGCAAGAGTTTTCCAAAGCATTCTCAAGCCATTCCTATCCCAAGCCTGCTGTTCAAATGCATCCCATCCTTCAGCAGCCATCCCACACCACAAGGACCTTCTCATTCCAGCTGCTGCCCCAACCTTGGGCCCAGCACCCACCTGGGGAATTTGGGCTTTGTGTCCATCTAATGCAGAGGGTTTTGCTGCCCTGAGCCGAGTCTGGGATTGCAGAAAATCCCCCACACTGGAAGATGAGCTTTGAGCATCTCAGAGGCTGGAGAGGGAGGGAGGGAGGGAGGGAGACCCCCTATCCTGGGCTAACCCAGGGCGAGGCCATGGCCAGGGCCGGCAGGGTGGGCTGGAGCAGGTGGAGAAGCAGAACAGCGAGGAGGTGTGGGGAGAGAGGAGAAGGAGGCTGAGGAACAGAGGTGGCAGCGGGGCTCTGTGACCCGGCTGTCACTCGGCTCGGGGCTGTGCTCTCCGTGCTGTGCCGGCTGCAGGAGCTGTGCTGTGACTCATGCACACACCACTGCTCACTGCTCTGGCTGTAAATTTAGAAACTCTTGTGTGGAGCAATTTTGGGAGATGGTTCAATTCAGAAATACTTCTGCTGTTGTCAGATTTTTTTTCTCCCCTGCTCCCCTTCCCCCTCCTCATCCCTTTTTTTCTCACTCCGTTTTTTTTTTTTTTAATTTTTTTATTTCCCACTTCCTATGAATGAAAAAACCCTCAGAATATCTCTTCAGACACACACACACTCATTGTGTGCTGCCAGGGAAGAACAGGTAAAGCCAAAGGTCCTGGCAGCTCTGCGTCATTGGGGACAATGTGGTGGCCAGCAGCTGGGTCAGCACAGTGACAAGGAGGGGACAAGGACCTGGGTCAGCACAGTGACAAGGAGGTGACAAGGACCTCGTGGAGCATTCCTGCTGCAGCTGGGGGATGCTGAGGGGTTGCTATGGCACATTCCTCTGCTCTTCCCACAGTGCCTGCTCGTGGAATTGTGAGCCCTGAGCTCTGGTTTGGTGTCCCCACGGTTGTGTCCCCTCCGAGCACGAAGCCAGGTGAGGTGAGGTGACCCCGGTGTAACCCTGGATGTGTCACTGTTCACAGGAGCTACAAGGTCCGGTTCAACAGTGTCTCCTCCTACTCGGATGCACGGAAATCCTCCAGCGATGGCCCCGACTCCAGGGACAACTTCGAGAGCACGGGGCCCCTGGCAAACGTCAGGTAAAGGGGACAGGGAGGGAGGGACAGAGCAGGAGCTGACAGACCCCAGCACTGCCCCTCACCCCGAGGTCTAGGTGATGTGCAGACGCCTCCAGGCTGCTGTGGGAGGTGGTGGGACAGGAGGGGATGTGCCAGTGTCCTTCCCAGCTGAACCATTGTCTTGGTTTGAAAGACAGGTGTCTGCCAAGAAAGACAGGAGCCTCT
The DNA here is from genome assembly GCA_013397375.1 of Toxostoma redivivum. Taxonomy (NCBI): domain Eukaryota; kingdom Metazoa; phylum Chordata; class Aves; order Passeriformes; family Mimidae; genus Toxostoma; species Toxostoma redivivum. The sequence goes on along the minus strand of VXBI01009181.1, from coordinate 42,763 downwards.
TTTTAAAATGGAGAGTGTAAACCCCCTCCCTCCAAATTATTATAATTTTGATAATTAAGGAGCTCTCAGGCAAAGATATGGGAATAGGAATAACAGTTCTTTACTAGGAAAATTAGAATAGAAATACAGAATTACAGAGAACAAACCCAAAACACTGCCAGAGTGAGAATGCGAGCTGCCCCGTCAGTCAGTCAGGGGTTGGGGCAGTGCCATCCCATGGTGTCCATCCTCCTGCAGTGACAGATGTGGCTCTGCTGCAGCAGTGCTCCTGGAGAAGGGGCAGTTTTCCTCCCCAGGCCCAGGGATGATGTGCAAGGCTCTGGTTTTCCTCTGGGCTCCAGTGGGAAAAGGCTGCTCTGGTGTTCCCAATGCCAGCTTGGATCCGGGTAGGAAATGCTCGGCTCCTCCCCCTGGCTGGAGCATCTCCCCATGGGATGATGGAATTGGATCAGCCATGGCCTGGGACTGCATGGCCATGGCCAGGAGAGATCTCCTGGAGGGAGGATGGGCTGTGGGGCAGATAAAGAACACTGGAACAGCTGGGGTAACAGCTGGAACATTAACAGGAGATATCCCCTCTGGAGATAAAGATCACTGCCCCAGCTGGGTTATCAGCTGGTGATAGAACCCAGACTTTTGGTCCCATCCTCTATTGCAACCCAAGCCAGCCAGCTTCCCACAGGTTCTCCGTGTTCGGGCTGGGCTCCCGCGCTTATCCCCATTTCTGCGCCTTCGCCCGCGCCGTGGACACGCTGCTGGAGGAGCTGGGGGGAGAGAGGATCCTCCGCATGGGAGAAGGGGATGAGCTCTGTGGCCAGGAGGAATCCTTCAGGACCTGGGCCAAGAAGGTCTTCAAGGTAACCTGGGGCTGCCCAGGTGCTGCAGGGAGGAGCAGGGGGGAGATGGACAGAGATTAGAGCTGGATCTGAGCCCAGCCTCCCCTTCCCGGCACTGGGATGCTCCAGAATCACCCCAGCCCACAATAAAGATGGTGGAGCTGATGCTGTGGCATGTGCTGACCACCAAAAGGTCACCAATGTGTTGAATTCCTGCATCATCCCAGATATCTGGGAAGAAGTGCACCATGAGCCATGCCCGTGGCTACCCCTACACTGCTGGGGGCTCCTTATTCCCAGTGGGTTGGGATGAGAGGGTCAGTGGGGTCAGGGAGGTGCCTGGGTCTGGATGAGAGGGTCAGTGGGGTCAAGGAGGTGCCTGGGTTGGGATCAGGACTCAGTGGGGTCAGGGAGTGCCTGGGTTGGGATCAGGGGCTCAGTGGGGTCAGGGAGGTGCCTGAGGGCCTGATGTGTGCTGCAGGCAGCTTGTGACGTGTTCTGCGTGGGGGACGACGTCAACATCGAGAAAGCCAACAACTCCCTGATCAGCAACGACCGCAGCTGGAAGAGGAGCAAATTCCGCCTGACCTACGTGGCCGAGGCCCCAGAGCTCACACAAGGTACAGATGGGCTCCCCTGGAGGGCTCTGGCTCTGGGGCAGGTGGAGAACACATAGGGGCAAAGGGGCCAAACCCCTTTTTTTGTCTCTTTTAAGTTCCCAGAATTGCAGCCCTGCCTTTTCCCCTCATCCCATGCCCCAGGAGCAGCCTGTGACAGTCCCAGGCCCCTCTGGCCAGTCCCTGTCTGTGTCTGTAACAGAGATGTTTGGACATGATCTGCTCTCCCTCCTCCTGACCCCGTTTTTTGAAGCTAGGAGCTGGGAAATTGGGATCTTTCCAAGCTTATTTTGTGCAGTGCTGCTCCACCGAGCGCTGCGGAGCGAAGGCAGGTGCAGCCCACGGACACCTGGCCCCTCAGCACGGCTCCTGCAGCGCAGGATCTGCCACACAGGCTCAGCTCTTCCCAAACCTTCCCAAAATCTCCTGCCAGCCAGGTGGCACTGGCAGCGAGAGGAGCCTGTGGGCACAGCCCTGAGTCTCATGGGGTGCTTTTGGAGTCCTCCTGTGTCACCAAAAACACGAGCTTGGGTCACCCCTGGGGTTTGTGATCCCTTGGGCTTGCAGGAGGGACACAAACCCATGTGGTCAGCTCTGCTCTGAAGGGCTGAACCCACAATGACCCTACAAAAGCCAGAAGTCCTTGGCCAGGCTCTGCTGAATCCCTTCCCTGACTCTTTTCCTGCTCAGGACTGTACAGCATCCACAAAAAACGCGTCTATGCAGCCCGGCTCCTCACACGCCAGAACCTGCAGAGCCCCAAGTCCAGGTAAGAGCTGCTGCTGTGCTGGGAGCTGGGAACACACCTGGGGCACCAAACCAGTGCCACAAACAGCCCCTGAGCCCATGGAACCCACCTTTGTGCAAACCATGAGTAAGACTGGAGCGGGGGCTTTGCATCAGTCTTGTCATCAGTCTCGTCTGTTTGCCCTCAGAGCCAGGATTAACAAAAACACGATTGAGACAGTTTTTCTCGTGTTGGGGCTTGGATGTTTATTATGTCTTATCAGAAAGCACAGAGAGTACGACAGCACTTCCAGCTACCTGCTAGAAGTGAGAAAAATGGCTGAGTATGCAGCTGCTACGAGGTTTTTTAAGGCTAAACAGTCCAATAGAGAATTAACACCTATATTATTTATACTTTTGACCCAGTAACTAGATTCCCATGACCCTTAGAGTGACACTGACTGACCAACCAGAAACTACTATCTGAAAACCATGAAGAAGAAGGAAGAAGAACAATGAACAAAGAAAGAGACAACGCCCAAAATCCACCTTGTTGTCTCATACCTATTACTATACTATAAAAACCTCAAATTTTCACCCTGTGAAATCACACACTTCTAATTCACTACACACCTGTGATTTTAACTCCATCACTCATATTTAGAAGCCTCCTCCAAGGCCTCAGGTCAAAAGCAGTGTTTTCCAGGGGGTCAGTGCCTGAAAGCACAGAAAGCTCAAAATCTCCAGGTTTGTGGGATCCAACAGACTGGAAACCAGTGGAGGATGTTCCTCACCTCCATGCACGGTGAAATTCCTGCTGGTGCCTCCCTCAGCCCATGGGATGGGGAGCTGGCTGGAGTGGCAGCAAAGGGAGGACAGAATTGCTGAGCAAGAGATTAAATTGGTTTTCCCCTTTTAGATAAAAGTCCCTGGGGGTGAGTCAGGGTGTGCTGCAGTGTCCCTCTTCCCTGCTGTGACCTTGGTGACACGGCCACCACAGCTTGGACCTGCCACCAGCACTGCCCAGTGCAGCAGCAGCTCCTGAGGCCAGGGCTCTGTGACTCCCTGAAGAATCCCCAAAAACCTTTTCCTGCTTTTCCTCCTTCCCCCGCAGCCGCCTGACGATTTTCCTGCGCCTGCACACTAACGGGCACCAGGGGCTGCAGTACCTGCCCGGGGACCACCTGGGGGTGTTCCCAGGGAACCACGAGGACTTGGTCAATGCCCTCATAGACAGGCTTGAGGATGCCCCTCCGACCAACCAGCTGGTGAAGGTGGAGCTGCTGGAGGAGAGGAACACGGCTCTAGGTAACCAGGGAGTACAGGTGACCTCTCTCCTGCAGTTCTTGGAGCTCCTCAGGGAAGTGGGTGATCCCAGGAAAATTATTTTCATCTCCCTGCTGTGTGTTGCCTGGATTGGGAGCAGCTCCTTCCTCCCTGAGCCATTGCTTGAGTCTGCACTTGGGATATGGAGCAAGGGCTTGAAGGGTGATATAGGGAAGATATTTCCTTATTCCATGGGAAAATAAAAGGTGTTACATTCCCTTAGAAAGGGCAGCATCTAGGACTGGGAAGAATTAAGGGATCTTGAGGAGCCATCCCAACACCGTATTTCAGGGATAAGTCTGATTCCCTACTGCCATGCACGGTGCAGCTGGAGATGGAAAACCCCAATCCAGTGTCTCAGAGGGGGATGAAAACCAGGATTTGCCCACCTTGGCTCTGCTGCTCAGCTGATCCCAGGCTTGTGCTGGATTGCCTCCTGGCAGGTGTCATCAGTAACTGGACAGACGAGAACCGTGTCCCACCCTGCACCATCTTCCAGGCCTTCAAGTACTACCTGGACATCACCACCCCTCCCACCCCGCTGCTGCTGCAGCAGTTCGCCCTGCTGGCCACCAGTGACAAGGAGAAGAAACGTCTGCAGGTCCTTAGCAAGGTAAAGAGCCCAGGCCCCAGGTTCTGCAAGGCCCTGGGGACAATCCCAGCCCAGCCAGGGCATTTCCATCCCTCACTGTGCTTAGGCTGAGCAGGGCTCAGGGTGCCTTCACTGCCACCCACTCCAGCTTTGCCATGACCTCCTGGCATATCCCTTGAGACACCTGGAAAAGGTGGATCCTGCAGCTCTCTCCTCCCTCCCCCTCTCCCAGGGCTTGCAGGAGTACGAGGAGTGGAAGTGGTCCAAGAACCCCACGATCGTGGAGGTGCTGGAGGAGTTCCCCTCGGTGCAGATGCCCTCCACGCTGCTGCTCACCCAGCTGCCCCTCCTGCAGCCTCGCTACTACTCCATCAGCTCATCCCCGGAGATGTACCCGGGAGAGGTGCACCTCACCGTGGCTGTGGTGTCCTACCGCACCCGAGGTACTGCTCCAGGGCTCTGGGAAGGGCAGCAGGACAGGGCTGACCACACCAAACCCCTGGCTGGGACATGCTCCTTTAGAGCCTTTCTGCTGTTGTCTGGAAAGGCTGAGCTGCAACAGAGACTAGGCAGAGCAAAAGGGATAAAATAGGAATTTATTGAAAGGATTCACCTTGGGCAGTGCAAGAGCCTGGCAGGGGTTACACTCAAATCAAATCAAAGATGGATCCTGGTCATGAGTTTTTACAATTTTATAAATTTTGGTTCATCTTGGGGTCAATTATCCAACCACAGCCCCAGGCTATGATGTCTCAGTCCCCTGGCTTGTCCCCTTTCCCTCTCTGTTGTTCCTGATTTTTGGGTACCAGTTGTCCTTGATTCTCTAGCTAGAAAGGAATTGTTTTGTCCAACCACCCTGTGAAGAGACCTTACTAACACCTAATATGAAGTTTCAGAGTTACACACCAAGCAGCAGAGAATCTGAGAAATATAAAAGCTAAAACCCAAGGCACCACTGCCTGCTGCAAGAGTAGATTCCCCCAAACCACAGCACTGCTGTCCCATGTCATGGAGAGTGGCAGTGACACAGAGGTGGCACTTCTGGGGCAGTTATTATTTATGTATATAATTATATATACATATATATATAATACATAATCCAAGCTCTGTGTAGGATTCTGTTTGCCCACCCCAAAATCCACATTCCTAGTAGCCAAATTTCTGTAGCAGTGCAAGCACTGATGTATCCAAGCATGGTCCTGGTGTGGATGGACACAGCCCTGGTGCTCTGCAGGACACAGGGGGGACCCTGGAGCTGCCAGGGAGGGGTTGTGCCTGGCAGCATCACGATGCTGCTCCTGCCAGAAGGGTCCAAAGGAGAGCTGGGTGCTCCCTAAGGATTGGGGAGCTCCAGATGCCAGGTTTGGGTCGCTCCACGGGGGCATCCAAGTGCCAAACTCTGCCAAGTTCATGATGCTGAAGGATGAAATGCGTCAGGGAGTGTTCATACAGCATGCAGAAGGGAGGGTTTTAGGAGAGGAAATAGGGTGATGTACCACGTACAGACCTCCCTCCCTCCCTTCCCAGATGGAGAGGGACCCATCCACCACGGAGTGTGCTCCTCGTGGCTCAGCCGCATCCAGACGGATGAAGTGGTGCCCTGCTTCGTGCGAGGGTGAGTGACCCACACGCGGCCAGGGCTGGCACCCCTCACAGCATGAGCTCTGTGCCCTCGAGTGTCATCACAGCGGGAGAAAACAGGGCTGGCTTTGCGAGCAAATGGCTCCCCTTGGAGAGAAATTCCGCAGGAAAATGTCACATCCTGGGATTTTACCTCATGTCCTACCCCTCCCTGTCCAGGAGGTGCCTGGGCCGGCTGCGGGCAGGGGGAGGGAGGGAGCGGGATAACCGTGCTGGTGTTTAACCGTGCTGGGTCTCTGGTGTGCGCAGTGCCCCCGGCTTCCACCTGCCCCAGGACCCGCAGGTGCCCTGCATCCTCATCGGGCCCGGCACCGGCATCGCCCCTTTCCGCAGCTTCTGGCAGCAGCGGCTCTTNCACCTCACACAGATTTTGGGGTTCTCCTCTTCCTCACCTCACACAGATTCTGGGTGGGGCCATCCTGTTGCTCACCTCACACAGGTTTTGGGTGGGGCCATCCTGTTGCTCACCTCACGCAGGTTTTGGGGATGCAGGGATGGGGTCCCACCGTGCCAGGGGTGTCCCTGCAGCTCTGCCGCAGTCCAGGGCAGGTGGCTGGTGGCCATTGCCTGGTGTCCCCTGCTGTCCTCAGGGCTGAAGCCGTGCCCCATGGTGTTGGTGTTCGGCTGCCGCCAGGCCAGGATCGACCACATCTACAAGGAGGAGACACTCTTTGCCAAAAGCCAGGGAGTCTTCCGAGAGCTGTACACGGCCTATTCCCGGGAACCCGACAAACCAAAGGTGGGCACGGCCCCAGCAGTGCCAGCCTGCCCTGGGGGCTGGGCACGCTGGTTCCTCGGCCAGCGGTCACTCATCCCTGGGCACGTAAATAAATGTGCAGGGTTGGCCCTTCCCAGTGACCACCAGTTCCCAGGGTGTGTCCCCATCCCAGTGCCAGTGGGGAGGGGAGGGAAATGTTGAAAGGAAAGAGGAAGGAGAAGGAAGGGGAAATGGAAGGAAAAGTGAAAAAAGGAAAAGGAAAGGAAAAAGAAAAGGGAGAGGAAAGGAAAAAGGAAAGGAAGAAGGAAAAAGGGAAAGGAAAAAGGAAAGGAAAAAGCAAAGGGAAAAGGGAAGGAAAAAGGAAAGGAAAAAGGGAAGGTGAAAGGAAAAAGAAAAAGGAAATGAAAAAGGAAAAGGAAAGGAAAAAGGGAAGGTAAAAGGAAAGGAAAAGGAAAAAGAAAAAGGAAAGGGAAAAGGAAAAGGGAGGGAAAAATGAAAGGAAAAAGGAAAGGGAGAGGAAAGGGAAAGGAAAGGAAAAAGAAAATGGAGAGGAGAGGAAAGGAAAAGGGAAGAAAAAAGGAAAAGAAAGATGTCACCAGTGGTGTGGTCCTGAGCCAGTGCAAATACCTGCTCCAAATTCGCACTGGGACCTGAGCAGGCCTGGCAATGACAGAGATGGCACAGGTGTGCCCATGCAGGAGCAGAGCCATGCTTTGCTGCTGTCCCCATCTCCTTTTGTCATTTGGGTGCTGCCAGGCACAGCTGTGTCCCCCAGAGAGGGGTCACACCTCAGCGCTGGCCCAGGGCTGAGGAAGCAGAGCTAACCCAGCTCCCTGTCCCCGTGTCCCTCAGAAATACGTGCAGGACGTGCTGCAGGAGCAGCTGGCCCAGACCGTGTTCAGGGCGCTGAAGGAGCAGGGAGGCCACATCTACGTCTGCGGGGATGTCACCATGGCTGGGGACGTCCTCAAGGCCGTGCAGCGCATCGTGAGGCAGCAGGGCCAGCTGTCAGCAGAGGAGGCTGGAGCCTTCCTCAGCAAGCTGCGGGTGAGCCTGGCTGCGGGGTGACACTGCCACCTCTGTGCCACCAATGTCACCTGTGTGTGACACCACTGCCACCTGTGTGTGTGCAGGGTGACACTGCCACCTCTGTGCCACCAATGTCACCTGTGTGTGACACCACTGCCACCTGTGTGTGTGCAGGGTGACACTGCCACCTCTGTGTGCCACCAATGTCACCAGTGTGCCATCGCCTGTGTGTGCCACCACTGCCACCCTTGTGTGCCATCACCTGTGTGTGCCAGCACTGCCACCTCCTGCCACGGGCACTGCACCTGCTGCCTGCCCCCTCCCGCACTGCGCCCAGGGACAGTCAGAGGGTGACATTCCAAAGGTTCCTGTGCAGGGAGCTCCTCTGGCTGCTGAGCACTGGGGCCAGCGCTTCTGGGCACCTCTGGCAGGGCTTGTTCACCCTGCAATGTCCCTCCGTCACAAAATGAATTTATCGGGGCGCTTTGTGGGTCCCTGCTCCAGATGTCCCTGTCTGTGTGCCCCACACCAAGGACAGATGATGCAGCTGGAGCATAAACGAGCTCAGTTTGGGACACTTGGATGGATGGTGGAAGAGCAGCTCTGCTTCTCCCCAGGGAGATAACTCAGCATGATTCCCGTGGGATTTCCCCTTCTGAGCCGTGTCCCCACCTCCATCCAGACCCCAAGGGAGCCCAGAGCCTCTGGCTGTCCACAGACTGGCACTGGGGCTGCTGTGCCCCTGCCAGCCGGGAATTTCCAGCAGCTGAGGGGGTCCAGTGCATGGAACAGCTCCCCTGTTCCCAAAGGGTGACCTTGGGAATGTCACTGCACCCCCTGTCCCACTCCTGGCAGACCCCAAGCCCTCTCCTGTGCCTCTGGTGCCTCCCCACCCTGCAGGGTTTGGCTGGGGCTGACACCAACCCTTTACAAATCCCATTTTTCCCTGTGCCCCTCTCCCCCAGGATGACAGCCGGTACCACGAGGATATTTTTGGAGTCACCCTGCGCACGTACGAGGTGACAAACCGCCTTAGATCCGAGTCCATCGCGTTCATCGAGGAGAGCAAAAAAGACACGGATGAGTGAGCTGACACCTTTGTTTTAACCCCTGCAGTCACCTCCTGGGCTGGGGGATGGGGAATGGGGAATGGGGAATGGGGAATGGGGAAGGAAGCTTTGGCTTTTGTGGACACCTTGGAGCACAAGGATTGAGGAAGGCACTGGATTTTTGCTCTGGCAGTGCCTCTGCAATAGCTGTCACCTCTCTAGGATAAATCCCCCCAGCTTCCCAATTTATTGCATGGATGTGACAATCCCATCCAAAGGAAAAAGGTCCTGCCTGCTGCCTGCTTCCAGGCTGGAAAATCCCACAGGAAGGGGTGACTGTCCTCAGCTGCAGGGGAACCTGGCTGGATCCAGGTGTTCAGCTCCCCATGCCCCTTCAGGAAAGATCCAGAGATTTTTCTCCCTGCTGTTGCAAAAACAACCAGAAATTTAAAAAAAAAAATCTTGACATTTGCCGTGTTTGTTTCTGCTCTACCAAGTCCTGCCATTTGCTCAGCTTGGTCATGGTGGGATTTTCCCTGGCTGAGGAGAAGGATTATTTAGGATAAAGGCTGGGCAGCTGCACGGATCTTGCTCCTTGTGCTGGCCCTTGGTGGCTTGGGGTGAAACTCCTTCCCTGTGTAGTGCCTGGAGTGGGTTTCCCCACATCCCTAAAGTTTGGTAGGAATTGTTCTCCAAGGAATCACATACTCTGGGGTCTGGACTCTCTCAGAGTGCCTCAGTTTCCCACCTGTGGGTAGGGATAAAGGTCACCTTCCTGCCCACCTCCCACAGCTCTGTAAAGTCCTGCCCACAGCATGGCAAGTCCAGGCTGGGATGATCCCAGTGCTCCTCACTGCTCCCTCTAAGGCTGCCCTTTCTCCCCTTTCCCTTGCAGGGTTTTCTGCTCCTAACTGGACCCTTCGCCCCCAGGGGATGCCAAACCAGTCCCAGCACCTGCTGCCCCCTCCAGCTGGAGGGCACTGGGTTTTGTATTTCACGGACACGGTGGCTCCTTTTCCACGGGGATCTGCCCATGGAAAGCGCTCTGTCTCTCGTCCTGTTGTTGTGTCCTGATGATGATGATGATGATGATGACTTTGATTTCCTTTCTTCCTCCTTCTCTTGCTCTTGTCCATTTCTTGTGGCCATTTCTTTTCACCTCCTTCCCCTTCCCTGGATTTCCCCACTGGAGTTCGATGGCTTTATAACCTGCAGTGGCTCTTTTCAGAATTCCACATTTCCCCTCCTTCCCATGAGGGCATTTTGCAGCTGCATGAAATCACCTCCTTTGTGATCATTTTTGGGTGTTTCTGGGGGTGAGCAGAGGTGGCAGGGGCTGGGCAATGGTGAGGTCTTGTTGCTTGTCCAGAGCTGGGGGTCGTTCCTGCCGGGCTCCCTCTTTCCCCAGCTTGGGGCTTGGCTGAATCCTTGTGTTTTCATGGCTTTCCTTTGGGTTTGGACAAACCTGGGCATATACCCGAGGCTGGGGGCAGATGATGTGCAATTCCCATGAATTTTATTCACCCCCAAGCAGCCTGGGTACAGCTGTGTATTTTTTGATCTGATTTATGTGTCATAATTTCTCCTAAATGGCCCCCGCGCTTTGTCTCTCTTTCCCTGCTCTTTTCCTGCTCCCTGTGAGCCTCTCCTTTTGCTCAATCCCAACTTTTGCTGGCATGGAAGTTCTCCCAAAAGCTCTGAACTCACAGGCTGATGTGCAGGCCAAGGAAAAGCTCCTGGCAGTAACTTCTCCAGAGGGTTTTCCAGGGAATATTTGTTCTGCAGCCACGATGCTGGTGGGACCTGGCTGCACCCAGAGCTCTGCATGCTCTGATCCCTCTCCCACATGAAAGCAAGGAGGATGGGACAGAAGCAGCTCCCAGCTGCCAGAGGCACCTCTTGGGAACAGAGGCAGCACTTGGAGGGGGATGGAGGCTCCAGGTCTTTGGCAAGGATGTGCCAACAGAGGAACCATGAAACCCCAGAGCCATCAGCTCTTAGCACATCTCATGAGCACCTCTGGGACAGCAGACTCCAGCCCTTTCCACATTTTAGGGAGCAGAAAGTGCCACCGTGGAGCCACCTGCCTGCCAGGAGAGACACGTGTGGCATTTTGGGGGTGAGGCAGGCTGCTCTGTGCCACCTGACAGGAGCAGGGCTGGCTCAGCCAGGACATCTCACGTGACAAGGGAGGTGACATCAGCTGCAAAGGTGCTGGGCTCTGACACGCTCACACCTCAGCCTGCTGCAAGAACCTGGCCCCAAAAGTGATTTGTTAACACAGCCACAGAGAGGTTGGAGAGAACAGAAGCCTCTAACAGAGAAGAGCTGTCTGCAAGGGAAAGCAAACGTGACCTTGTGTGTCCTTCCTCCTGCTGCACCCTGAGGAATCTCAGAATATTCTGAACTGGAAGGATCAAGCCCAGCTCCTGAGTGAATGGCCCATCCAGGGATGGAACCTCGGCGTTTTCAGCACCAGGCTCTGCCCAGCTGAGCCAGCCCCAGGTTTGTCCTCCCTCACTGCCATCACAAGGACAGCAGGACGTGGCTGCAGGGATGCAGGCTTGGCATCTTGAGGTGGCAGCTGCTGATCCTCCCCCCTGCCCTGCTCTGCCCAGCTGTGCACAGATCCTGGATGGGGCTGAGCACCAGGACTGGTGACAGCACAGGGTTGTCCAGGAGCTTTCCCAGGGCCAATGTCACCTGCCCTGAGCTAAAGGCAGCACAGAAAGAGCTGCAGGAGCTTGCTGCTCTCCCAGCCCATGGAACAAGCCCCACTGGCTCCCCTATCTCAGGCTGTGCTGTAATTCCCACCCTCAGCCAGGATCTCCTGCCCTCTCCTGTCACATCTCCATGGGCTGTGACACCTTCTGCAACTTCGACTCCCTCAATCCCTGAAGCATCTCCAGCCCAAAATCCCGGAGCAAAAGGGCTCCAGGCACCGGGGGAATTTGAGATGCAGGAATGCTGGTGCCAGCCGAGCATCCAACACGGGATAAAACGAATAAATGCTGCCACGGTGTGGCCAGAGCTGAGCTGGCGGGGCTGGGACACACGGGCAGCTGTGTGACACTGCCCCGGGACTTGGCGACCTGCACAGCCCTGTGGGATGTGCCCCAGTCCCAGGGCAGGCAGTGGGAGGGGGGAGTTGGGTTACTTAGCTCGGGATGTGAGAGTCTGGGAGAGGTCCTGACAGGGAGAAAACTCCAGAGCTGGGAACTCCAGAGCTGGGAACAAGCAGCAAGCTTGGCCTTGATCCCCATCCTGTGCCTGCAGAAACAAAGCAAAAATCAGAAAGAAAATCAGACTCATCCTCTTCTAGGAAATTCTGGCTCTGGCTTTGTGCTCTCATCCTCCTTTAGAAGAAGGGGCGATGCAACCTGACGACGAGGAGGAGGAGGAAATGCCCAAAGAAACATCTCTTTGTCCTCTTCCCAGCTCACACCCTGCTGTTCTGCCCTCCTGTCCTGCCCCCTGCCTGCTCTGCTGGACCATCTCCCATCCGGGGCCCGTGCCTGAGCTGGATTATCTCGCTTTTAGTGCATCCCGAAGCTCTCCAGCTCCGTCCCCCCTCCTGGGGGAGCCAGCAGGGAAGCACAGCTCTGCCTCCCATGGGTCTGCACAGGGGTCTGGGCCAGGCAGGCAGAGCTCAGCAAAGCTCAGCCCTGCTGAGCCTTCCCTTGGGAAGGGAAATGCTGGTTTAAGGCTCCTTGCCAGGACCTGGAGCAGAAATCCCCTCCCTGCCGTGAAGGTCCATGAAGTTCAAGACCCCCAGGGCTCTGAGCTGCCTCTGCTCCTGCAGCCCGAGTGGGACTGCTGGCTCCTCACAAGCTGCACCGCTGGGAATTTTGATTCACTCTCTGCTGTTGAGTCAGTCTCAGACGTCTGAACTGCCCCCCTTCATCCCCTCCACCTGCAGGGGCTTCGCACTCCCCTCGAGCTTCATTTTCTCCCATAGCAACAGGGGAAAGAAACTTGTGATGTGCTTTATAATTGCCAAAATGCAGCTCTGCCAGCCTGGCCTCTGCTCATCTCGCTGTGGCATTTCTGATGGGTGTAGCCACAAAATCTGTGCTATAAACACAGAGTGAGGTGGGCTCTGCCCCAGCCTGAGCTGCTCCAGGGGTCACACACTGAGGGCTTGTGGCACTTGGGTCACAAATCTGTCCCCTCTGGTGCCTGCTGCCCCTCCTGTGCTGGACTGATGGACACCCAGCCTAGCCAGTGTCCCAGTGCCTCTCCTGAGGATCTCCACCACCCCAGTTCTGAGCAGCCCTGCTCCTTTTCACTCCCCAGGTGTTAAAGAGACTCTTCTCCAGCAGGAGGTTTGATTTTCAAGACACTACAAAGTGGGGTTTTTTGGCAAAGATTTTACATCCTAGGTCTTTCAAGCATCCATGGAGAGTCATTACATGGATTTGAAAATCCAGGGGGAAAGGTTCTGTGTTTTCCCAACCTGCTGTGTCCAGCAGCAGGGAAAAACCATCCAGTGCAGGGTATCCAGTGCTGTGTTGTTGGTGATTTCCGAGGTTTCATCCCCAGGGAAGGACTGCCTGGGAGTTTGTTGTTCTTCTGTTTATGAGAGACAACGGCAAAACAATGAGACAACGGCAAAACAATGAGACAATGGCAAAACAATGAGACATCTGCCACCAGGAGTGGCTTCACAGAGCTGTCACCTCCACAGCGTGGCCTGGAGTGTGTGGAGAGGAGCTGAGCCAGTCACACCCAAACTGGCCAGAGAATGGGATCTGACCCGGGGCTGTCCACGCTCCCTGTCCCCTCTGTGTCCCCAGGGGGAGCAGGGACCCTGTTCAGCCCCTGAGCACGGGGATCTGAGGTGTGTGTGCATGGCCAGCGTCCTGCAGGTGTGTCCTGGGCCAGGAACCCCAGCCCTGCAGGAGAGGAGGGGGAACAGCCCATGGACAGTGGCCCCGTGTCCAGGCTATGGCTGCTCCTCTCCTGCCAGGTGTGACTCCTCTCAGCCCATCCCCTCCTGGCTGTTTCCCCCTGCAGATCCCTCCCTTCCCAGGGAGCGCAGCTGCTGGGCTGGACAGTGGCTCCCAGTGCCTTGGGCTGGGGAGGGAGCACGGCACAGCTCCTGCCCTCTGCCTTCCAGGGATGGGGAGATCCCCTGGGATCACTGGGAGCAATCTCCCCCAGGGGATGGAGGTGGGGAGAGGTCACAGTGTGGGTGCAGACTGGGGCTGTGAACTCTCCACATCCCATTCTGATTAAACTGTGGGGTGAGGCTGTGTTTGTGCTTGAAGCCTCCTGGATTGCACCAAGCCCAAGCCAAAGCTGCTGCATCCTGACTTCTGACCACTGAAGCCATTCCATTGCCCTCTGAGGGTTCCCACCATTTTTTGGAAGGATAATTTTATGCTCAAAACTAAATTCTGTTCCTGCTTTCACCAGGGACTAGTTCTCAGCTTCAGAATTGCTCTGATAACTCTGCAGTTGTGTTGATAGTTCCAGAGGGGAGCACAGTCCCTTCACAGAACAGATGGAGACACATTTTCAGGACCATTCAACTTTGCTGTAGCTCCGTGTTTGTTACAACAATTCCTTCTGCAAAATCTGGCCAGCACTCTTGAAAACCTGCAATCCTGAACTTGCATTAAATTAGCCTGGAATCTAAGTCCTCCCAGATCCAAAATGCCTTCCACACCTGCTGGCTTCAGTGGCACTGGGGATTTTGGCAGCTTGCACAGCAGCAGCAGCAGCAAATTCAGAATATTTTTGCGTGTGTCAATCTGTGCTTGCACGTGCCTGCAATGCATGGCTCCAGCAATCCCTGGGAAATCTCCCCTTTCCCAGGAAAATTCCAGCTCCAGCTTCTTCCACGTGGCTGTGTGTGTTCAGCAGGGAGTCAGGGGAGAGGGAGAAAGTTGCTGCTTTAAAGCACTCGGTTCCAGAGGTGAAACAGAATTTAGGAGAGGTCAAAACCAGCTTGGTTCAGCACAGGGAAACTCATGGGTTGTCCAAGCATTGCCATGCAGATCCACCTTTTTTTTTTTTTTCCTGCTGGGAAAATGAAGCAGACTGGCAATTCCTGGCTTCCAACCCTACAGATGTTTGGCTGTGATGGAATTGGAGCCCTGGAATCACAGGAATAAAGCCCCAGCAGGTTGTGAGCTCAGAGCTGAGCAGGGGCAGCCCCTCACTGCCAGGGCTGCTGCTCTCCTGCCTTACTCCCCACATTTTGGGGAGGGAAGAACAGCCTCAAAGTGAGCAAATCAAACCTGTGAGCCTGGCCCTGAGAATTCCTGGTTTATCAGGAGCCTACAGGCTGAAGTTCTGCAGCTATTCCTCATTCCTGGGGTGAGGAATTGGGCAAGACTCTTGTAGCCAAAGCTTTCAGAGCTGTTCTGGAGCTGTGGAAAAGCAGGGACTGCACTGGGATGCAGGGCTGGTGCAGAAATCTGCAAGGGAAAAACATCAGGCAAAGTATTTTCCTTCCAGGGGCATCCTTAATACCTGGAAAATTGAAAGGCTAAATACTGGAAAAGTTGATCTAAGAAAGGAACTAATTCAGGGCTTCTTTTTGTTGCTTTGCTTTCATGTGTTGGTTTTGGGGTGGGGAAAGCAGAGAGCAAACAGCCAGTGTATCAAATTTGGATTAAATCAAACTTTTTGTTCCTACAATAACTGCTGGGGGAGATTTTAAAAATTTATCAAGGGCAACAAAACAGCCTTAATTAACTGAGACATTAATGCTCCTTTCTTCTGAGCCTGCTTTTTTGTTCTCCTCTCTGTGTGATTGTGGCATGGAATCCTGTCTTTACAAAAGCCACTTCCCAGTAGCCCACAGGATGCCCAGGAACAGGAGATGGGGTTGGAGAATCTCCCTGCGAGTGAGATTCAGTGCAAAATCCCTGCTTTGCTAAAATCCTACAATATAGGCAAATCCCCACGGTTCCCAAGGTTGAATTCCCATGCTCTGCTGCCTCGAAATGCCTTTAAAAACCCCAGGCTCTGTGTGCTTTGTGAGCAGTCTGCAGCTTTTCCAGAGTGCACACACAATTCCCCAGGCACAGAATGACTTTCAGCCGGGACTCATCGCTTTTTAGATTGCACAGAGTTAAAAACACCACTTCTGCCAGCTGCCCAGGGAATTTGATATTCAGTGCCAATTAATTTTTGTAATAGGAGCAGGGATTTATCCCCTCGGCTCCCCCAGGCACCCTGAGTCTCAGACTCAAAGGTTGGGTTGGAGTCTTTAATTTTCTGGTGGCCTTTTCCTGAAGAGCAGCAGTGCCACGATGAGGATGGGGACTGGGCTGGGAAAGGTGACAGCTTTGGGGCAGGGAAATCCCGATTTTGTCATTGTGAAACCTTCAGCTGTGGGTAAACCCTGCTGGGCTGGTGGGGCTCCAAGCCCTGGCTGCTCTCTGCTCCTCACACCCTCATGTCACTGTGCCTTCATTCGCTCGAGGAAATGATGCCAAGATCTGAGCCTGGCACTCTCACTTTGCATCCCATCCCACAGGCGTGTGTGGAGCAGGGGGAGCTCCTTCTGGAGCTGTTTTTGGTGTGGTCCCAGGGCAGGATTGTGCTGGGGACACAGGGGTGGGCTGAGCCCGAGCTGTGTGTGATCCTGCCAGTGCTTTAAGCAGCCAGAAGCGTGGTTCTTCCCCTACCTCTGAGCTCTCAATGCTGCTAAAATCTCTGCCACTCGTTCCCCGTGCTCCAGCCCCTCTCTCAGATTGACTCTGGCTCTGTTTGCAAGATATCCACGTTGTTCTGAAGCATGCACCTCTCTCTGTATAGTCCCAATCTTCTGATTTTATGGAATACTTATGCCTGTTTGCATTACAGTCAAAATAAAAAAGTGAACTAAAAGCTGGCAGTTGTTCTCTCCTCTCTGGGTTTTTAACACCAAAGGCTGCTCAAGGTCTCTGCTGATGCCTTGGCCTCACTCTGCTCTGCCACCTGTAATGCCAGGGTGCCAAAAATAGCAGTGACAATCAGCAGTACCTGTTTACCTGCCAGACACAGACACTGCCTGGCGAGGTGGCCTGAGTCACAGCATTCCATGGATCCTGTCATTTATCCCATGGCCTCGGGGGAAATGTCACAGCCCAGAAAGGAGAGCTGGCTGTGTGCAATCTAGAGTTTTGGAGCCTTGGGAGCACAGCAAAAACAGTGCAGGCAAGGGCTGAGAGGCCTGGAAATGGCAGAAGGCAGCCAGGGGAATGAGGCAGAAATATGGACATGGCTTTTCCCATGGAAAAAGGTTTTCCCATGTAAGGGGGATCCTTCCAGTGCTTGAAGGTGGCTTGTTAAAAAAAGGCAGGTTGTTAGAAAAGAGGCAGGGAGTGGCTTCCCACTGCCATAGAGCAGGGTTGGGTGGGATAGTGGGGAGGAATTGTCCCCTGGCAGGGTGGGGAGGCCCTGGCACGGGGCCTTTGGATATTGATCCACTTTAGATATTTCTACCTATTGATGAGGTCCCCTCTGTGCACCCCCTTTAGGTACTGATCCACATTGATAAACCTCCTTTTTGATATTTTTACACGTTGATATGTTCCCTCTAGGTATTGATACACATCTGCAAAAGTCCCCTTTGGGCTCCCCCTTTCAGATATTGATACACATTGATGAGATCCCCTTCTGGCACCTCTTTTTTGATTTTGATACACATTGATGGGTCCCCTTTGAGCACCTCCTTTTTGATATTTATACCTATCAATGAAGTCTCCTCTGCCCTTTAGATATTGATACCATTGACAGGTTCCCTCTGGGCACCCCATATTAGATATTGATCCCCACTGACGAGCTCCTCCTTTTGGCACCCCCTTTTCAATACTGATACATTTTGATAAGTCCCCTCTGGGCACCACCTCTTAGGTATTGATACACACTGAGTATTGATTAGATGAGGTCTGCTTTGGGAACCCCTTTTCACTATTGATACACATTGATAGATCCCTCCTGTGCACCCCATTTTCGATATTGATATACATTGATTAGCTCCCTTTTTGACCCCCCCCCCTTTCTATATTGATACACATCAACAAGGCCCCTTTTTGGCACTCTGTTTCCAATACTGATCACATTGATGAGGTCCCTTTTTGACACCCCCTTTCAATATTGATACACATTGGTGGGTCCCTCCTGTGCACCCCATTTTCAATATTGATACACATCGATGAGGTCCCTTTTTGGCCCCCATTTTTGATATTGATACCCATTAATGAGGCCCCTTTTTGTCCCTCCAATTTTGATATTGGTACCCATTGAGAAGGTCCCTTTTTTGCCCCCCATTTTCACTACTGACACCCATTGATGAAGTCCCTTTTTGCCCCCCCATTTCTTATATTGATCCCCATTGATAAGGCCCCCTTTCTGNCCCCCATTTCTTATATTGATACCCATTGATAAGGTCCCCTTTCTGCCCCTCTTTTCCAATACTGATCACATTGATGAGGTCCCCTTTTTGCCTCCCCATTTCCTATATTGATACCCATTGATGAGGTCCCTTTTTAGCACTCTGTTTCCAATATTGATCACATTGATGAGGTCCCTTTTTAACCCTCGTTTCCAATATTGATCACATTGATAAGGTCCCTCTTTTGCGTCCTCATTTCCTATACTGATACCCATTGATGAAGTCCCTTTTTGCCCTCCCATTTCCTATATTGATACCCATTGATAAAGTCCCCTTTCTGACCCTCTTTTCCAATATTGATCACATTGATGAGGTCCCTTTTTGCCCCTCTTTTCCTATATTGATACCCATTGATGAGGTCCCTTTTTAGCACTCCGTTTCCAATATTGATCACATCGATGAGGTCCCCTTTTTGCCTCCCCATTTCCTATATTGATACCCATTGATGCGGTCCCCTTTTTGGCCCTGTTTCCAATATTGATCACATTGATGAGGTCCCTTTTCAGCCCCACATTTTCACTATTGATACACATCAATGGGCCCCTTTTTAGCCCCCGTTTCCAATACTGATACCCATGGATGAGGTCTCTTTTTAGCACTCTGTTTCCAATATTGATCACATCGATGAGGTCCCTTTTTCCCCCTCTTTTCCTATATCGATACCCATTGATGAGGTCCCTTTTCGGCCCCACATTTTCACTACTGATACACATCGATGAAGCCCCTTTTTGGCCCCCGTTTCCACTATGTACCCCTGGGTTTCTCTCCCTTTCCGGCCCCGTTCCGCTGCTGACAGCCCCCGCCGTGCCCTCTCCTCCCGGCCCCCCCGGCAGCTGCGCGCTCTCCCCGTCACTTGGCAGACGCTCCCTTGGCCGCTCTGCGCTCGGCGCGCCGGCCGCACTTGGCGGACGCTCCCCGGGCCGCCCCTCCCCGGAAGCGCCGGCGGCCCCGGAGCGCAGGTAAACAGCCAAGATGGCGGCGGAGGCGGCGGGCCCGGCGGGCCCCGGCAGCAGCGGCGGGACGGGCCTGACGGACCTGCCGGGCGAGCTGCTGGAGCTCATCCTCTGCTGCGACGTGCTGGGCGCCGCCGACATCGGCCGCGTGTCCTGCACCTGCCGCCGGCTGCGTGAGGCGTGCCAGCCCCGCGGCAAGGTGTGGCGGGAGCGCTTTCGCCTCAGGTGGGCACCGCACGGCCCGGCTCAGCCCGGCCGGGTGTGGAGGGGAGGGAATGGGCACCGCTGGCCTCAGCGGCACCGGGGAGGGTTGGCCCAGCCTGCCCGGGCGCGGAGAGGAGGGAATGGGCACCCCCGGCCTTCAGCGGCACCGGGGAGGGTCGGGCTGGCCCGGCCGGGGAGAATGGCGTGTGCCGGGGGTGGTGGAAGTGCCACCGTCCCCCCCGATCCCTTCGTGCCTTCCCGGCCCCACGGTGAGCTCTTTCCTCCCGGGCTGGATGAGCCGGCGGCGCTCCGGGCGGGATCGTGGGTGGACAGGGAGCTTTAAACCTATCGTTTCACCCCGTGCCATGGGCAGGGCGCCTTGCACTGTCCCAGATTTATCCAGCCTGGGCTGGAACATTTCCAGGGATGGGGCAGCAGCAGTTTCTCCGTGCAGGTGGCCTGCACTGCTCCAAGGGCTTCCACAAGGCTGCCTCCCCTCCCAAATCCCGTGGGGAGGGTCCAGGCTGAGCCTGCTGCTCGCAGGGGATGCCCCTTGGCCAGACATCAGTTTTGTGGCCCTTTCCACGCCTTTTGTGGATCCCCTGCATTGCCAGGTCCAGCCTGGGCTCTGGCAGTGGAATGATGCACTGGGGTTGTGGCTTGGCCTCCCTGACCCCTCCAGGACTCCCAAAACAGCAGCCAGGACCCATCTCAGGACTTATGCTGCATAGCAGAGAAGTGTTTATCCGTGAGGATTTGAGGAGAGCTGTTCTCACACATACTCACATCCTTGGGATGTGTTTTGCTGCTGTTTTGTTTCCCCCAGGGTAGCACCTGCTCATCTCTTACCTGCTTTTATGTGTGTTGGCACAGGAGAAGCAGCAGAATTGCTTTCTCTAGCTGCCAGTTGGCTCCTGAAATCCAGCACAGCACAAGTGAGGGGATTATTCCCTTTTCATGAGGGGAAAAAAGGCTGCTGAACAATTACAGCTTCCCCACCACGCCATGGCTCTGGGATTGACTTTCACCAGGGCAGTGGCTGCAGTTCCTGCAAGTTCCACCCTGCTTGGGATGCAGCAGCTGGAATGGGGTGTGGTGGATGGTTAGCACATGCTGCTCTCCTCCTCTCCCCTTGATAATGGAGTTTTTGGCAGGAGGTTTCACCCTGACCTCGCCATCCTGGCTGGATTCCATCGTGAGCAATGGCACTTTCATCTGTTTAAAATTCCCACTGTTCTCCCAACCCATGGAATTCTCCTTTCTCATCCCAAAATAAAGGACTGTGGTGGTTACTGGGAGGTGGCTGGATTTCAGCAGTAGCTGAAGGGCCAGGGATTCATCAGGAGGGAGGTTATTATGTAATGTGAGGTTATTTGACTTTATTTTGTGGAGGCAAGTGCAGGGGAGTTTTATTATTAACCAGCAGTGAAACATCTTTCAGGTGTTGTTTAGACACTGGTAATAATTATTATACAGGAGGAGTGATTTCAGTATTTGGCAAATTAAATACATAAATATATCTATAACCTGAAAACCTGAGAGAACCCTTGGAGCAGAAGGAAGATGTTCTGTATAAACCAGTAATAATGAGCAGCATTTCAAAATGTGGAATAAATCCCCCAGCAAATGAAATGAAGCCCCTTTCTCTCAGCTTTCTTTCCAGAATATTTCCATCTGTGCTGGTTCTTGTTCATGTTTCTCACACAAGAGATCTTGTGTCTTCACAGCAGCAGGAATTGCAGTCCTGGCACGTATTTTATGGCACAAAGCTGTGTTGTGGCACCACACACCCACTTTATTCAGAAAGGTGCTGCTGACAGCCCCCAAAGCATGCCCTGAAGTTGGATTTTCAGCTGAACCTTGAAATTCTCAGTAAGCTGTGAAATGTTTGGACTTTGAGTCTGAGTAAAGGAGGGATTTTTTTACAAGAAAGCTGGGAAGTTTTTTATTTTTTTTCTTCAAACAATTCTTTCTTTCTCAAAACCAAATTGTCACAATTTAGCTGTCACAATTTGACTCCAGGATTGTGTTTTCCTCCTGTAGATGTTGCCACCAGCAAGGGCAGTGGAGGGAGCTGTGTTTTGTGCAGCCTTTTAATGAGCTCCCTGAGGTGGTAGGAAGAACACAGGACAAAGAATTCCCCTTCTGTTCAGTGCCAGGTTGGCTTCCACGTGACACCTCCTTGTGGTAAACTCTTTTAATTATAAAACTGAAGCATTTGGGATGTTTAGGTATTGAAATCCTGGAGTGAGAGCCTCTGAAGGTTTCAGGAGAGCTTGCTTTTAAATAATCATTAATGCACATCTGCAATCAGGGAGTTGTGCTTTGATATCTGAGGGAATTTAATGCAGTTTAAAGCTGGGCAGTGTCTGGGCACTGTGTGAGCTCCTCAGGTCATTCAGGAGGGATGGGAAATGTTAATGATGCTGTTCATTTGTGTGTTCTGTGCAGGTGGCCATCCCTGCTGAAGTACTACAGCCACAGTGACAGTGTCAGCTGGCTGGAGGAGTACAAGGCACGGCACAACGCAGGGCTGGAAGCACAGAGGATTGTGGCTTCCTTCTCCAAAAGGTTCTTCTCAGAACATGTAAGTCCTCCTCTCCTCGTGTGTGTGTGCAGCAGCCTGGCCACTTGTCTGATAGAATAATTCATGAAATCATGAATTGAATCATTAAGGATGGAAGAGTCCAAGCACTGAACGGTGTCCCTAAGCACCCCACTTCACATTTTCTGAACTCTGTGAAGGACAGTGATTGCACCACTTCCCAAGCAGCTTTTTCCAATGACAACCCTTTCAATTAATCAATTTCTGCTAATATCCAGCCTAAACCTCCCCTGGAGCAGCTTGAGGCTGTTCCTCAACACTGCCTGAGCATTCACATCACCAGGGTGTATTTTTCTTTTAAAAAAAATCTTAAACCATTCAAAATAGTTTATTTCTTAAGGAAGGTGCCTTTTAAAAAAATGTGTTTATTTAGTTTTTATTATTATTTATGTTAGGAAAAAGTTCTTTTTCCCCCAGAGGGTGCTGGCACTGCCCAGGCTCCCCAGGGAATGGGCACAGCCCCGAGGCTGCCAGAGCTCCAGCAGTGTTTGGACAGTGCTGCCAGGGATGTGGTGGGATTTTGGGATGTCTGTGCAGGGCCAGGAGCTGGACTAGATGATCCTTCTGGTAGTTCAGGATATTCCACATTTCCACAATAATTCAAAGATTCACCTTCCTCAGTTGTGATCAATATTTTTCATTAGTTTCTCTTGTCTCCTTCTCCACATCACCTCAGCTGTGCAGTCAGAGATTTTGTATTTCCTGACTTTGTGTGAAAATGCTGAAACACAGCCAAAAGGGGAGAGAGTTCCAAATCCAGGGGTGTGTGGAGTGCAGCACACTCTGGGATTGCATTCAGCCCTAGAAGCTCTTTGCTTTTTGCTGGGGGTTCAGCCCTGGCTCTGGGAATCCTGTAGGCCACAGAGTTTGTTGACACAAAGCACAGCTGCTGATTTTCACTGAAGACCTTGTGCAAGGACGAGTTCTGAGAGCTGTCACAGGCCCTTTGAGTTCAGGAGCAAGGCACAACAGGGCCACTCAGTTGCAAAGTGTGTTTTTGAAGTTCTCCAGCCAGCCATGACCCTGAGATGAGGCTGTGTTCAGCAGGGAAAAGGTGAAAATGTGGTGTCTCACACTGACATGCACATGGAACAGGAGTTGCTTGGCTGTTTGCTTAGTAGGTGGCTGTGGATTTTGGCAAGCTGTACAGCTGGGTCAGCCTGGAATTCTGTGACTAAAGCATAAAAGCTGCCTGTAAGTTTGGCTGAATTCAAAATTCCACACAGGAGCCACTAAACAGCCCCCCTTTTATGGCTCCTGTGCAAAAGGAAGGCAGTGGGGCCAGGTGGGTGTTTGGTGTCTCCTGGCTGCTCACTTCTGCAGCAGCCACACATTTGTCCATGGAGAATTGTCAGAGCATTAACTGGGAGAAGCAGCTCCTGGATTCCTCCTGTTTTAATCATGTATGCAAAGACTATGGAGAGACCATTAAGCAGTACCCAGAGGCCTCATGATGAGAACCATCTCCTGTGGGGCCACAAACTGCAGCTTGATTCCCTGCTCACAACTGAGAGGAAAAGGCTTTCAACCCATATATGAGCCCATATCCCATAGTGAAAAGCTTGAAAGCCAATTTTTTTTACAGTTCAGCCAAAGTTTAAAAAGTAATTCTGGATTCTGGAAGAAAATAGCTGCTCTGAATTTAGATGCAGAAGAGGTTGTTGCAAAAAGTGAAGGCTCCTGCCTCTTCATTCCTTCACCCAGGATGAGTCTCCTGCACAGGGGGTGTGTGGAGAGGTTCAGTCAAACCACAAGCAGAAGATTCCACCTTAAAATCACTTTCAGCTTGTGCCCACCCTGCATAAATGTCATTCTGCTGGTCCTGAACTCAGCATCACAGCCCTAAATGCTGTTGAATTTGGCTGAAATTGCTGTAGGATGTTCCTGAGATTGTCAATGGAATAATAAATCCAGGAGTACAGACTGGGATTATATGGGGAGCAGAACTTTTTAAGGATTTTTCATAAATGTAAAGAAACTGGACTGCTTTGGTTTTGAGACTTTTTCTGAAGTTCTGGGAGGATCTGTTGTGCTGTGCATAACTCCTTGTCTGCCTTGGCAGGTGCCCTGTGATGGATTCAGTGACATTGAGACTCTGGGGTGCCCCAGCCATTTCTTTGAGGATGAGCTGATGTGCATCCTCAACATGGAAGGAAGGTAAGAGGGCTGAGAAATGGCAGGGGTTTCTTTCTTTCACCCTGGTTTATGCCTAACTTCACCTTCTGCCCTTGATCTCTCATTAAACAAGCACCCCCAGGCCTGCTAATTGATTTCAGAACAAATTGAGTATTTCCAGAGGAAACCATGGAAACCTTGTCCCACAAGAAGAAGATCCTCTGGCTTTGAGGTGCTTTTTGTTGTTCATTGCCTTGCCAGCTCATGGCATTTCTTGGGACATATCCCAAGCACCCACATCTCTGCCTAAGCAGTTCCCATCCTCTTGTTCCTTTTTGGTTTAAACCTGGGTCAGTTTGCTGAACTGATTTACAGGATTAGGCCAGAGCACCAGAGGGAAGCAGGGATCCTTCAGGATTGCCACCATGAACCTCTGTACTGTGAAATTCCAGCTTTTTCTTTCCTTTTCTGAGCTGGGCTAGGTTGGTCTAATTTTTGTCCCCAAAGAAGCAACTGAGTTGAATTCAGCCACTGCAAAATTTGCAGTTCTGTAAATTGTTCAGACAGGTGGTAAATAAAACTCCTGGTTTTTATCTGCCTGGGTAATCTCATCACCTTGATTAACACTGGGCAAGATGAGTGAGTTTATTTGAAGGTTTTATTTGCTTTATTTGAAGGTTTTGCTGCTGGTTCCACCTACCCAGGCTGGGTTTAATGTGATACAAAGCTGTAATAAATGCCCTTAATGGGGCCTAATAGCCTTGATTAGAGGGACTGTTAGTAGAGCTTGAAAAAACCCAACTGGAATAGCAATCATCTCATTTTTGCCTTTCCCCATCCATTTTATTGCCTTCCCTATTTGAACTGGGCCTGAGCATCTATCATTTGACAACTGGTTAAAAAGCTTTTGAGGCTTTGCACTGGCCAAATGCCTCCCCATAAAGCAGAATTGATGCTAATTACACCCTGATTAAGCTGTAGTCATTGCAATTCAGGAGCATTAGGCTAAATCATTTCCCTGGAAGATATCCCAATAAAGCAGTTGTCCCTGTTGAGAATCCCAGTTTATTGGAAGAGGATAAAATATTATGAGATTTGATTGTCCTGCTGTCCAGGAGGATGGAGGTGCTTTAGAAAGTGATGGGGCTTTTCTGTAAAAAGTTTTGGAATTGTGTCATCTACAGAGCAACTGTTGAGCTCCTCCTGCCTTTTCACAGGCACAGAGTTGGTTTTCCTCTGGGGAATTTTGCTTTTCTTCTGCATGCAACTGCACTCACATTCATATCCCTCATCAGTCTGTTTTTAAAGCTGAGAGGATGCTTTAGGAGTGGCTCTGGAGAGATGCAGTCAGACAGAGGGTAATGTTTTATGAATAAAGTATAAGATTTTAATCAGATATTCCTGAGCTCCTTTAATTAGGATCTGTGTTGTTTCCCATGATAATGTATCTTATCAGAATTATGTATCAGTGATGGGGTGAATATTGGAGATGATAGGAGCTATGTTTTGCAAGCTGTGTGGCTTTTTCTGATAAATTCCTCTCAATATTCCCCTTTTGGGTTGACTTTCAGTGACAATGCCCGTTGAGAAAAACAACAACCTAAACTGTAAACTTGTATTCACTGGAAAACTTAAACCAACTGTTCACCCTTCAAATACCTATTTAGGAAAATAAATATCTTCTTGTGTTTAACTGTACAGGAAAGGTCTCACCTGGAAGTACTATGCAAAGAAAATTCTCTATTTCCTACGGCAGCAAAACATATTAAAGAACCTGAAGGAGTATCTGCAGCGCCCCACGGAGCGACAGTCCTTTCTGGAGGGTGAGTCGTTGGCAGAAAGCCCAGCCAGAACCCCTCAGGACAGCTCTCACAGCTCTCCATCATGCTTGGACTTGCAAGGATCCTGCCTTGCTTAAATTCCAGCAAGCCCTTGGCAGGTTGGGTTTTGGATCTGCCTGAAATCCTTCCCATCCCCCAGCAGCGTTGCATCGAAATGTCAGGGTGACATCAGGTGCTGGCAGTGCTGTGTGCTTGAGGAGTCACCCCTGCACAGCTGCACTGAAGGCAGAAATGGACAACACTGCAATCTTGAGCAGGGTGCTGAGAAAGTGAGCTGTAGCTCACCATCCTAATGGCTGACATTGCTGCTGTGGCCCCTGGGCTGCCTTCAGCTGAGCGGATTCCCTGTCAGCTCCCTGCTTCCCCCTTTCCCAGGAACTCCTCAGATCAGGGCAGGGAGCAAGCAGAGGGGGTTGTTGCAGCCTGAGCATGGAGGGTGTCACAAGAACTGAGTGCTGGGCTTTGCTGGGAAACAAATCCAAGTTCAGTCACATGGTGGGAGGGCACTTACACCTGCTAAGAAAAAAAAGCTCTTTCTTCTGCTGCTTCTGCTCTTCATGTCCTCAGTCTGGTGGATTATTCTCCCTCTGTCTTCTGAATGGCTCAGAAGCTGCCAGGGGCTGTAGAAGAGTCCCTTCCTCTTGGTACACACTCCAAAATGTCCCTGAAGGAGGACAGAAGAGGCTGTAACACCAAAGCTGGCTCTTTTTAATGCAATAGACTTTGAAGAAGGGGCTGCTAGGGCAAGAAGGGAAAGGAAAAAGTGGCCTTTTGTAAAAAAAAAAACCCATGAGACTTAGTCATGTGGGTCACAAATACATGTGATTTGTCTGCCATGAAGGTGCCTTTGGAGCACCAGCAGGAAGTTTTTTGGGAATTTTTAGCTGGTCAGCTTTGGGAGGACAAAAAGAAGACATGGGGCCCTGCTGAATTCCTTGGTTTCCAGGCCTGTCATGGACATGCTGCCAAAGCCATGTAGGAGGCTAGAAGAGGTATGGTCCATGCAAAATCCTTCCAACTGATTGCAAAGTTTGAACAGGATGAGGCTTTGGAAAGAGCAGTGGTGCCAAGGAGAAGCTTCTGTGAAAAGAAAGTGTTTTCCTGTAGGGGCTTGGGCAGGAGGAACAGGAAAGCTTGTTCTGTTCTGTGTTAGGAGCATGGAGAGCAGGTGTGGAAGGGAAAGATGAATGTAGCAGACAGGGAAATGCTGAACAAGGATGATATGGAGGATGTGACAGGGAAATCAGAGCTGAGGCAGTTTGAGTGAGGCTGGCATTGTTTCAGGCTCTGAATAAAAATCTCTGTATTTTGGGGAGGTGCCAGGGGCTGCAGTGTGAGCACAGAGCTGGTCAAGCCTGATCCAGCAGCATTCCTGCTCAAGGTGCAGATACCTTTTAGCATGATGGAGAGGGGAATACTGAGTTCAGCTGGTAATTCCTCATGTCAGCTCAATCTCTGCAGTTTGTGTGGCAAATCCAGGAGGTTTCAAACACAGAGCTCTGCTGTTCTGCTGCAACCACTCGCTGCATGCCTGGAATGTAGAGCAGGCAAAACCAAGCAAAGAAAAAACTGAAGTCCTGTTTCTTATGTAGTTTGTTTTTTGCAGGTGCTGTTTTGATTGATCAGTACTGTAACCCCCTGTCAGACATCTGCCTGAAGAGTGTCCAGGCTCAGGTGGACGATATCACAGACAAAGTGCGCAAAGTGCTGCGGACCAAGAACCCCAGGCACCCCAGCTTGGCTTCCAAGGCAGGTACTGTACAGAAATGTGCTTTCCTGCAGGTCCTGCACAGAAATGTGCTTTCCTGCAGGGCCTTCCTGCAGGTACTGCACAGCTGAAACAGCTGTGGACTTGTGGCAGCTTAAAGAGCTGTTGTTTTTATCCCCTGGCAAACAAAATTCTGACATTTACTTAAGCCATCATTCAAGAAATAGCTGTTCAATAGCCCAGGGTTCAGTCCATCTGATGCTAAGAGAATTTGGAGGGGAGTTCTACTTTTTCCCATTTTTCCATGAAATCTTACTAGTCCTGAACTGTGGGATTGGGAAACAACCCCTTTCCTGGCCAATCTCAGAAAATCATCAGTAGAAAGGTGCATGTTTATCATCTCCAGAGGTCAGGCAGCATCTTGCTCCTTGGTTTTATAAACACTGAGTAATTTCTGGCTTTCAATGAGACTGAGCCTGCCCATGTGAATATTTCATTGCATAAAGGTAAAGTGCTCTTGTTTCCTCAGTCTTTATTTCACTGCATGTGTTTCCAGGAGAGGTTCTCATTCCAGAAGTGGAACTTCAGAGGCAAGTGCTTGATGCTATGAACTGTGTCCTGTATGAGCAGCTGAAGTACAAAGGAAATGAGCTGGATTACTACAACTCCCTGAATTCCTACATTCACCAGGTGTGTGTTTGTATTAGGCAAAAACTGGGAGGCTGCAAGGCTTGAGACACTTCATTGGTCTGAATGTAGCCAGACAAATAATTCTCAGTGAAGAGCAACTCTTAAATAAATATGTCATCCTTCAGTGCATATTCTGTCAAGTTGTATTTTCAGTTGTGAAATCAACCCTTGAAATTCATGTTTTTCTTAAACCCCGCCTATGTTTTTGTCACATTTTTTTCCCCCAGGTTTTGATCCGTAGGACAGGAATTCCCATCAGTTTGTCTGTGCTTTATTTAACAATTGCCAGGCAGCTGGGAGTCAAACTGGAGCCTGTCAACTTTCCCAGCCATTTCCTCCTGAGATGGTGTCAAGGGAAAGAAGGGTGAGTGACCTGCTGAGCTCTGAAATTTTGCCCACAGTGACCAGAAAGCATTTACAGCTCCAGACCTATGTGAGAGTGCTTAATTATGTTCCATCTGCCTTTACAGAGGGGAAGATTAGATCTTTAGGAAAGTTTTCCTAGAACTCAGCTGCTGCTGAATGGTAACAGATTTCCTGCTCTAGAGCTGGAGGAGAAGGTTTATTGTTTTCCATCTGGAATTAGAACCTTTACAGAGAGAGAAAGATCAGATCTTTAGCAAAGTAACAGATTTCCTGCTCTAGAGCTGGAGGAGAAGGTTTATTGTTTTCCATCTGGAATTAGAACCTTTACAGAGAGAGAAAGATCAGATCTTTAGCAAAGTAACAGATTTCCTGCTCTAGAGCTGGAGGAGAAGGTTTATTGTTTTCCATCTGGAATTAGAACCTTTACAGAGAGAGAAAGATCAGATCTTTAGCAAAGTAACAGATTTCCTGCTCTAGAGCTGGAGGAGAAGGTTTATTGTTTTCCATCTGGAATTAGAACCTTTACAGAGAGAGAAAGATCAGATCTTTAGCAAAGTAACAGATTTCCTGCTCTAGAGCTGGAGGAGAAGGTTTATTGTTTTCCATCTGGAATTAGAACCTTTACAGAGAGAAAGATCAGATCTTTAGGAAAGTTTTCCTAGAACTCATTTCTGCTGCTGCTGAATAATAACAGATTTCCTGAAATAATACCCATGAGGTGATGTGGAAAAGAGAAGGTACCAGCAGTTTAGGAGAGAGCTGAGGGGGGAAGAACAGAAACAGCAAACCCTGCTGTACCACGAGGCCCTGCTCACAGTTTGTTCTCTTTGTTGCCTCTTCAGAAGCACAGATATTTTTGACTACACCTACATCGATGCCTTTGGGAAGGGCAAGCAGCTGACAGTGAAGGAGTGTGAGTACCTGATCGGGCACCACGTGACAGAGGAGTTCTATGGCGTGGTGACCTCCAAGGAGGTCCTGCAGCGCATGGTGGGCAACCTCCTGAACCTGGGCAAGAGGTGAGTGCAGGGCCCACACCTGCCCAAAGCATCTCCAGCACTGCTGCTCCCAAAAGGTGTCACTCAGCTCATGAAATCCTGACAATTCCCTGTGTCACAAGGCTTTCAATCACCTGCATCTGAGTGGAAATGAAAATATTTAGTGATACTAGTTCCTTAGACCAATAACAACCTTATAGCAATATATATTTGTTTTGGTTTAGGGTAAATTTGGGAAGAAATTTTTGAATGGAAACAGATTTAAGTAGTTTTGTTTTTAATTGATTTGGGGGAAATGTTTTTGTGGAGAGAAGTGGAAAAAAAAGCATCTGTTTATTTAATAGGTAAAGTATTTTTTAGTATAAAAATGCATAATACTAAACAGTAAAATTTTTTGCTGTTTTGAAGAGAGGATAAATTTAGAAGATTTTTTTTTGTGGGTTTTAGTTTGGTTTATTTAGTTTGTTTTTAGTTCCTCCAGTGCTGGGAAATGTTATGGTTTAGGTTAGGTTTGGTGGGTTATAGGTGTGAGTTTTTGGTGGTTTTTTGGGTTTTTAGTTTAGAGTAGGTTTGAATAATTTTAAGAAGAGAAAGGAAAGAAAGACCTTATTACTTTAACTAAACTAATAGCTAGCTTAGTAAGTTCCTGTAAGAACCTACTAACTTTCATGAGAACAGACTCTCATAACAGTAAAAGTCTACTTGTTCTTATTAAAAGAAATTATAAGAAACAAAATCATTTTACCTGACAATCTATTCTTGTGAGGAAAACAGTTCACACCTGCAGAAATAAAAAGTCTATCTCCTGAGAATCCATTAAAAAAAAGAAGTAAGCTATCTAAAAATAAAGAAGTGTAATAGACATGTACATTTTGTTACTGACCAATAAACAAAGTTTCATTAAATTATTAACCACTTAAATTATTAACCAATTAAATTCAAACACAGTGCCCTCTAATACCATATAAAAATGAACTGTGTACAATAAAGATGAGAAACAAGTATCTCATTTCTATCTCTTAACTCAAAGTCTATAGCAACAGTTCCTCTCAAGAAAATAGATAAGATATTTTATTTTTTCTGTGAAAAGCTGACAGGGACTGTCCACCTTCAGAGCAGAGCCTTTTTGTGTCCTGTGGTAGGCACAGCCCCCATGTTCAAATGAACATTTTCAGAGATACTGTTGGTGTGTAGAACATTAAGTTTTGTTTTCAAATCCTCCTGGTAATCCCTTTCCAAGCAGCCATAGACAGACTCACAGGACTGGAAGGATTTTTTTAGGATTGTTTTAGGTGTCAGGGGAACAGAAGGAAATGGTTTAGAGAGTGAATTCTGTGTGTGGGATGTGACCAAGGAGAGGAGGAGCAGGGGTGGGAGGGCAGAGTTCAGTGCTGAGTTGTGGAGAGCTTTTCCTGTGGCAGTGATGTGGTGAGGGGAGTCACTGCTGTGACCTGCAGCATCATTGTGGGGACAGCCTGTGCTGGGAGCTCAGGGCTGCAGAGCCTCACAGCTGAGTTTCCTTTCTGCTGGCAGAGAGAGCACTGACCAGTCCTACCAGCTCCTGAGGGACTCCCTGGACCTGTACCTGGCCATGTACCCAGACAATGTGCAGCACCTCATGCTCCAGGCCAGGTTGTACTTCCACCTGGGAATCTGGCCAGAAAAGGTACCTGGGCACTCAGGGGAATGTTTTGGGGAAGGCTGAGCACTGTTAACACTGGGTTATTGATTTTTGGGCTATGCCAGCCTGCATTAGTCTGCCACGAGTTGTTTCTGTAATAAATGCAGATGGAGGAGTTCTCACATTGCAGGGAATCAGTTTGAAGCAGGGAGAGTGGATGATTCCTGCCTGCTTGTCCTGGGGGAGATTTGGGAACAGCCTTGAGTCATTATTTATGATTTACAGCTTGTCTTGCAACCAAGACTGTGGACTGTGAGTTATAAGAGCATCCTGTTTGCTCTGTGCCTGAGTTGTGGTAAAACTCCTGCTGGGCTCCTGGAAAAGGAGCAATTAACTTATCAGAAAACTTCAGGAAGTTATCTTTGATAAATAAAACCAAAGCTATGCTCCCAGCCTTGGCTCTTGTGAAAAAGCAACTTGATATTCCTGTCCTTGGAATTCCTTTTCCTTCAGGGTAACAACTCCAGTCCTGTTCTCTTGGGAGTGTGGGAAAGAAGGTGCTGAGATGTACAGGTTGTCTGGATCATCCAGGGCTTTCACTGAATCAGGAGAAGGCACAGGGAAGAGCCTGTAACTCCAAAAAGTCTGATTTTTTTTTTTAGTGTGCCATTGCAGCACAGAGGTTTTTCCTACTCAGAACTCCCCATGCTGGTTCAGTGGAGCCTGTGCCAGTTCCACCTGTGAGGTTTGGGAAGGGGACAGGAATATTGGCTGCACAGCTGAGCAGAAAGCAAAGCTCTTCCCACCAAATCAACTGGAGCAGGACTGCTGGAGAAGCTGCCTCCTTCCCTTTCAAAAACAAACTATGCTAAGCTTGGCCTTCCTTTCTTATGGCAGCAAATTTTAGGGTCAGCACAGAAAACCAGCACCAAAAAATGGTGTATGGGAGGGACTCACTGTGCTGAAATGGCAACTGGACAGAAATAGGGAACACTGAAAGATCTTCCTGCCCCTTCCTGGCACCAGGAGAGCACCAGACTTGGATTTGCAGCCCCTCAGAACACATAACCCAACCCCAGGGCTGAGTTTTACTGAGTTCCCTGCACCAGATGCAATGGAAATGAGCAAATTTGGATTTTCAGGACTGCATCCAGTCGTTCCAGGCTGTCAGGCAGGGTTGCAGCTAACCAGAGAAAATGCTGTGTCTGACAGGACACAATGTACCAGCTTTGACAGGGGCTGCCAGATTCATGGACAGGTAGGAAATCTAAATAATCCTGCAGAGCTACACATAATGCTGCCCTAAATATTTGTAAATAACAGTAAATAAAATTCCCAAGAATCTCTGGCAGCTGTGGTTACTTCCTTTAGGATTTTTTAGGATTTTCGCATCCTTCTTAATTTTTAATAGAATTAAAATGGCCAAGAAGCCTGAGCTGTGTTTCTTCTCATGAATTGCTCACCTGTTCTTTATTTAAATTGATTTTCCTTGGTTTTTGGCTGCTGTCCATGCTGAACAGCCTGAGATTGCCATTCCTCTTCTGCTGCTGCTGCTCTGAACTTAATGAGCAAACCTGTGATGAAGGAGACAATCCTTTTGCCAGATGCCAAAGTGTGGCAGATTTTGGGACTCGAGGTATTTGGTGTTGAGACAGATAAGTGTCTTTTCCCATCGTGTTTAGACAACAGGTTGAGGTTTTTTTCCTTGCTTTTACCAAAAAATTAAAATTTGCTTTGTCTGCCTCTAACAAACACAGCAGCAGATGCTCTGATGTTGTGCCAGAGGGTGTTGGGAGGCTGGAATTCTGGATCTGCAGACCTTGCTGCTTTGTGTTCTTCAGTCATCCTGAGACAAGCAGCTTTTCTGTCTTGTTCCCTGTTCCATGGGAAGGCATCGTGGAGGTTATTTCCATTTCTTCCTGTGCTGCCCTATTTTTGCTTCTCACAGACATGCTGAGAAGCTCTTTTAAGTTAAAATACTAGTTCTCAAGAGCAGCAGAAGTCATTTGGAATCACTTCCCAGCAGCATTTTGGAGCACTGGCAACTGCATTCTCATGACCAGAAACCTTGAGAAGGTGGTCTGTGGGCACTAAACAGGACGTGGTGAACTCGTGGGGATGAGTTTTAAGGAGCTGCTGTGCTCTCTAGTGCCTTTCCATGGAAGCTGGGAGCTTTACAAAGAGAAAAGGAATAAGAATAGGCTGTGTGCAGACTGAAGGTGAAGCTATAGCAGAGAGCAGTGTGGAGATGTTGTGGCACATCTCAGGGCACTTACAGCTCTCTCTGTGTGTGTTTACAAGTTGTGCTGCTGTGTCCTGAGCCTGTTTTTGGTGTGGTTTGGAAGGTCCTGGACATCCTGCAGCACATCCAGGCCCTGGATCCCTCACAGCACGGGGCTGTGGGGTACCTGGTGCAGCACACCCTGGAGCACATCGAGCGGCGCAAGGAGGAGCTGGGCCCCGAGGTCAAGCACCGCTCAGACGAGAAGCACAAGGAGGTTTGCTTCTCCATTGGGCTCATCATGAAACACAAGAGGTGAGCTTGGAGCCTTCCCCACAGCCAGCTCTGCAGCAGCAGAGCAAAAGGGTTTGAGCTGACAGCAGGGTTTAGTGCCAAGGAGGAGTGGGAAATGCCAGGCACGTGTATCTGTCCTGTACAGGACTGTGGGGGCGACTCTGTGAGTGCCTGGAGAGAGGAAATATTTGCACTGCAGAGAGCCTGACTTGTCTGAGTCATCCTCTACCACACGGGTAACATCCCCACAGCACACAGCTCTCCAGGAAACAGCAGCAAGCACTTAGTGAGGGACTGTGCAACAGAGTCAACTTCAGAATCCATTCTGATATTCCCAGGACAGTTTATGGATGTTTCCCTGTGCTCTCGTTCCCTGGCCCTGCCTGCACTCCAGCACTCTGTTGCTTTGGCCACTCCTCTGATTCACCAAGATATCCAGAGCATATCTGAGGGACACCAGCAGGAGCAGTTAGCACCTCACAATTAATCCCATCAATTTTCTGTAAACAGTGTTGGGGTTGCCACATCTGTGTGATGAGCACAGGGATAGTTGCACAGCCCAGCAGGGTGGTTGATCGCTCCTTATTTCTTCCTTCCTCTTCTGCCTGCTGATTTCCAGGCTCCTTCCTATTCTATTTCTTGCTCACATTTGGTTTTCCTCTGTCTTCAGCTGTTTATTCCTGTCTGTTTATCCAGTCATTCATAGTCATTTTCCTCCACCTCAAAATACAAACACAAAGTCTTTCTGCATTGTCTTGGTTTTTTTCCTCTTGTTCCTCTGCTCCTTGTGCCAGCTCTCAGGAAGTTCCGATCTTATTTGTGCTCTGTTAATGTTGAGGGAAAAGAGCTGGCTCTGGAGTTTCCACAGCCTCTGTGTGCAATTTCTCTAATCAGGTATGGCTACAACTGTGTGATTTATGGCTGGGATCCTGCCTGCATGATGGGCCACGAGTGGATCCGGAATATGAACGTGCACAGCCTCCCCCACGGCCCCCACCAGCCCTTCTACAACGTCCTGGTGGAGGATGGCTCCTGCAGATACGCTGCCCAAGGTGAGCAGGGGCTCCTGGCTGCACTCTCTGCCCACATCAGGACAAAGGGATGCTTCATTGATTAATTAAGTGTGGTTATCAAGGGTTATAAAGGTGGAGGTAGGAAGGAAATGATCCTGACTCATGGCCTGCTCTGTTTGCTCCATGAAATCAGTACTGCTGGATGGACAGGAAGGCTCACTCTGCTGTCATCTCCTCTTGCCCCAGAAGTGTTTTGGACATTCTCATGGTGTGAACCTTGATGGCTGCTTTGCAAGAAATCATTCAGCTTCTGCTGGAGGCTGAAGGTCTGTCAGCAGCTCCTGACAGCTTTGCTTTGGACAGCACCTGGAAATGGGATTTAGTGAGGGGTTGCTGGTCAGGACAAGGTTCTGGCCACTGTCACAGGATCCCAGGGAACACAGGCAACCTGGCTGGTAGTGCCACCTTTAACCAGAACAAAAATTAATGTCTCTTCACAAGTGCAGGGAGGTGTAGAAATCTCTATGTCACATGTGCTTTATGCAACAAACCATAAGAGGAAATTCTTGTCTGATGGTCACAGTCTGTGGTTGAGATACAGGAAGAACTGTTGAACCGAGGTTCTGATGAAAATTACAAAAGAAAAGCACATCTGTGACTCTACATTGTAAAAATGTTAATTTGCCTCATGTTTGTGTTCCCCCTGTGACAGGGAAGTCCCATCCAGGCAGGGCAGCTGCACAGCCAGAGTGTGTTTGGCTAAGGGAAGATGGAAGCTGCTGGAGGGAAAATGCTGACTAAAGGCCCTTTCTGTGGGTGCTCCCTCATGTTCTGGTCCCCTGAGTGTGACAAGAGGTTGTTTTACAGGCAGGGACACTCATCCTTCTGTAGTTTTAAAGTGCAGGTGTTTCCCACTGTCCTCAGAGTGGCTTTTTTATGTTCAGAAGCCCAAAAAGATGAAGTGGCAAAGCCTGATGGCTCAGATCGGGCAGGACTTGGCCTCAGAGAGTCTTAAAACCAGAAATTCTCATGTGCCATGGGTTGATATTAAAATATGCATCTTGGTAATTACCTAATCAGGTAATTGTCCCCAGTGCTGCTGGGGCTGAGTCATCACTTATCTTGTGTCTAATGATGTTTAAACAAACAGAGCCCTGTCTGGTCCCACAGTTCATGCAGGGTAGGCTGACACTGTTATCTCTGTTAGGAGACACTGTTATCACTGCATCTCTGTGGCCTGCAAGAGTTCTGATATTGCTGGGGAGAAGTGAAGGGTTTGTTCTTGCTGCTGTTGATATCCCCTCTAAAACATCCTCAGATCATTTGGGAAAGATTATTTCATATCCTCCTGACCTGGCTCTGGAGAGGGAGGGAGTTTTTTACTGAAAGAATCCTGAACAAATCCTCATGTGGAGTTTAATTTAACCAGCCCAGAAATAACCCCAAGCTTATTATAGATAAATATGCCTCAGTTTGAGGCCTTCCTGGAAATCTGTGGGTTGAGTGCAGCTACTTCCAGAACTCCTGTGTTGTTCGAGGAGCTTGGTGCCTGTCCACTCTTGTCTGTGTCTTGTTTGCTTTGTGACAGCACAGGAGAGAGATCTGTGGCTCAAAACTGCTAGTCAGCACCTTTGGGAGGCTCCCACCTTGTGCTGAACTGCCTGTGTCAGCCTGTTCCTCCTGCCAGCTGCTCTTCCATCCCTGCAGCCTCATGGCTGCAGCCTCATGCCTGCATCTCCCCATGGCTGCAGCTCCCTGTGCCTGCAGCTCTCCCCATGGCTGCAGCTCCCTGTGCCTGCAGCTCTCCCCATGGCTGCAGCCTCATCCCTGCAACTCCCCATGGCTGCAGCTCTCCCCATGGCTGCAGCTCTCCATGCCTGCAGCCTCATCCCTGCAACTCCCCATGGCTGCAGCTCTCCCCATGGCTGCAGCTCTCCCCATGGCTGCAGCTCTCCATGCCTGCAGCCTCATCCCTGCAACTCCCCATGGCTGCAGCCTCATCCCTGCAGCTCCCCGTGCCTGCAGCTCCCCGTGCCTGCAGCTCTCCCCATGCCTGCAGCTCTCCCCATGCCTGCAGCCTCATCCCTGCAGCTCCCCATGCCTGCAGCTCCATCCCTGCAACTCTCCAACCCTGCAGCTCCCCGTGCCTGCAGCCTCATGGCTGCAGCTCCCCATGCGTGCAGCTCCATCCCTGCATTTCCCTGAGCACAGCTCCCAGCTCAGCCATGCTGCTGCAGAGCACTCAGCAGTGCAAGTTGTTTTCCGCAGTGGTGCAGTATCTGAGAAGGTTCTTTGCAAGCCTCTAGGACTGCAGCAGGCTGCTGAGGCATGGAAAGCTCAGCTGCTGCTGGCTGCACACCCTGACATGCAGCAGCTTCAAAGAGCTTGCATGGATTTTAATAGTTCTCTGCTCCCAGTAATGAAGTGGATTTCAGAGACAAATTATTTCTGAATGACATTCCCTGCACCTCAGCTTGTTCCTGCCCAAAGTCAGCCTTTGATCCTGATGCAGATTTTTTTTTTCCCTAGCTAATACTACCTGTTTTATCTGGCACTGTGCTGGAAAAAAAATGACATCATTTGGGGAGTGCTGCATCCCTGGGCTCCAGCGTGAGGGATTTACTACCAGTCCCTGCTCTGTGCCCACACTGCAGAGCAGAGCAGCCCTTGGCCAGGGTCACCTTTGGGGTTCAGTGTTGTTTAACTCTTGTGTCTACACCAATCAGGTTATCTGGAGGAAAGGAGCTGCTGTGGGAAAGAATCAACGTGTCCTTCTTAAGGACT
This sequence comes from Toxostoma redivivum, assembly GCA_013397375.1. Taxonomy (NCBI): domain Eukaryota; kingdom Metazoa; phylum Chordata; class Aves; order Passeriformes; family Mimidae; genus Toxostoma; species Toxostoma redivivum. Next base: position 5,422 of record VXBI01009181.1, on the reverse strand, counting down.
TTCACTTGGCTTGGGGAAGTTTGGCTTTAGGGAAGTTTATTTTGCTGGAGGGAAATGCTGAGCCTTGGCCTGGTGGGAACACAGGCTGAGGGAGGAAGCTTTTGGCTCCTCTGCCAGAACAGCCTTGTGCAGGTGGGCTTACCTTGGAGCATTTGAGGGTGATCTCTCCTAAAATTGATCCCCCAAGGGCTGTGACGGATCAGAGGAGCAGAGCTCAGTGCAGCAGCTTCTCCCTGTGCTTACAACCAAGTCCTGTGACCAGCAGAGTGGGAGCAGCATCCTGCTGCTCCAGCCTAATGCCAGGCAACCCCAGGCATGGAACAGTTCCCATGTCCCTCTCAGGGGGTGCTCAGGAGGTGAGGCTCTGGGGGCAATCACACTGACTTGCTCTGCACATTTTCCTGGGTTATGGTATTTTTTTCCTTTCAAGCACCAGATTTGGTGTTTCTAGAAACACAAACAAGGCCAGAGAGAGGCTCAGGGTTCCCTGCATTGCAGCAGGCTGTTCTGTGGTGGTAACTGCTGCTCTCCTTCCCTCACAGAGAACCTGGAGTACAACTCTGAGCCCCGTGAGATCCCTCACCCCGACATCGGCCGCTATTTCTCCGAGTTCACCGGTGTTCACTACCTGGCAAATACTGAGCTGGAAATTCGGTACCCAGAGGATTTGGAGCTCACCCGAGCCACAGTGCAGAAGATTTACAGCTCAGGCAAGGAGTGAGTGCCAAAGGCAGCCTGGGGACAGAAGCAGCTGGAGTGTAGCTTTACCCTCTTTGCAGAACTTGCGTGGGAAGCAAGTTTGGTGACAATCCTTTGGCTTAATGCAATGAAAACTGCATTGAACTTGGAAACTGGTGCTACAGCATCTTCCTGTTGTCTGCCTGCCCATCCTGGCCCAGAGGCACAGGGACACTTTGGTACTTGAGGCCCAGCATGAGGATCTTGCAGGGACAGCTGTGCCAGGAGTGTTGTCCTTGGGAAGGATCTGCACATTCTGCTCCTTCTTGGTGGCCTTAGAAGGTCAACAAAGTGAGATCCTGGTGTGGAATATGGAGGAATCCCCTCTTCCTGAGAAGGAAGTTCCTTGTCCTGGCAGTATTTTTGTTTGGCTGTGTCTGTCTGGTTTGGTTTGAGTGTCTGTCCCATGCAGGCAATAGTTTTTAAAGTCTATCACGTTTCACTGTTGTCTTCTCTGGTCTGAATTTTTGGGTCAGGTATTGTTTCACCTCTGTAGTCTGATTGTTCCTAGAGCTACTATTCCAATCCTGAATATCCTTCTGGGCCTGGCAATATCCTTATGGGCCTGGGAAAGAGCTCCAGCCACAAAACCAGCAGCAGTGAGGCTTGTGGGGTGGCCAGCAGTGCTGACCCGGGGGCCAGGTGGCCACCTCACCGATGCCAGAGACTCCGAGAGCAGAGGAGGAGCTCCTGGCCCTTTGCCATGCTGAAAAACACCCAGCCCGTGTCCTGACCTTGTTTTTGGGTCTGTCCATCGTGTGTGTCCAAGCTGGGATCCGTGGCACAGCTGTGAGTGTTCCCAGGAGGATTTGGAACCTCGTGGGGATGTTTGGTGGGACCTTGAAGACAGCACCAGAGTGACTTCGAAGGACACACAGCTGCCACCTCCAACTCTATTTTCCAATAGGTATTTATGCAATACAGGAATGATGACTGGAACCTGGCCATCCCTGGAGTCAGCCAAACCATTATGGAAGCAAGATGTTAATTCCTGCAGCTTGAGGCCTTCTTCCTTCTTGCCAAAAGAAAATGGATTCTAGGGGAGCACAGACTTGGCTGCCTGCAAGGGAAGAGCTTCAGCAGCTCGAGGCACATGACTTTTAACCTTGACTGAAAGGCCCAGACAGAACCACTGCAGAAGAGGTTTCCCTCTGGGCTCAGGGGTGTGGGGTGCAGAGTGACACAGTGTTTGTGCATATCTTTGTGGTTTCTGAAGCAATGTGTGTAGAGTAGCTGCAGCTTGTGTCTCCTGTCACTGTCCACTTGCAGCACAGTAATTCTTCTCTCCGAGCTGACAGTTAGGGCCCTGTAGAGGTAGGTGGATGCTCTTTAGTCTCTTATGCACTACAGGTATCTCCACGTGGAATCACAGCCCTCCTCTCCAGCAATGCTGCCCTGCATGTCACCTCCTGCAACCCTGAGCACTGGTTTGCTGTGGAAATAAATGCTGAGAGCCCAGCACTTTGGTGGTGGTGGTCTGCAGGGATCTGGGGCTCCAGGAAGAGCAGCCTGTGGGGAGAGTGTGAGGAATGCTCAGGGGGCTCTGCTCCAAACAGAACTCTGTGTTTAGACAGTCAGAATCCCAGAATGGTTTGGGTTGGAAGGGACCTTAAAGCTCCTCTTGTTCCATGGGCAGGGACACCTTCACTATCCCAGCTCTGTACTGACATGAACGTGGAGGGAGGGAGGGAGGGGTTTCCATTGTGAGGCAGGGTAGTGAATCCTCAGGAAAAAATCCAAAAATCCATCTCTTGTTCTTGAGGGTTGGGCTACACCCCAGCCCTCCAACCCAAAGCAGATCCCAAAAAATTTCTGGCAGGGATGCAAGGTTGGGAATGGGGGTGGTGAGTCCCAGGGTAGCTGAGAACAGGCAGAGCAGAGCTTGGGTTCTCCCTTCTCATTCCCAGCTGTCAGCAACATTCCTTGGATTTTGAGCTCCTTCTGTTGTCACCTGGGCCTGTCTCCAGTGTATCCAGGGAATTACAGAGCTCACAGAGCCCTCAGCACCAGGAGCTGCCCGAGGTACAGCAGTGCCATGAAAGCCACAGGAGCCAGCAGCAAGCACCCAGAGTTTCCCTGGGAACTGGCAGTGCTTACCAGCGCACCTGGAGAGCTGCTGGTGCTTCAGGGCTCCCAGAGCAGCCAGCAGGGCCCTTCCTGTCCCTCTTTGGGGCCACTCTGCTCGTACCCTGAGAAGAGCCTGGCCAGGAGGAAGTGGGAGCTGCTCACCACAGACTGCTGTGGCCTGGGGGACAGAAGGGGACAGGCTTGGGTGCTCAGGGCAGCCCAGCAGCCCTGCAGCTAATTCCTCATCCCTCTGGCAGGAGTTTTTGGAGGAGCTGTGACCTCAGACAGCTCTGGGTGCTGCCCACATCCATGCCCAGGCTGTGAGTGTTGGGCTCACCCAGAGCACCAACACAGCCTTGGAGGTGCCAAATTCAGAAAAGATTGGGCTGTTGCAATGTTTTATCCACACAACCTCAGCCCAGGGGCCAAGTCAGATTTTGGGATTTGAGACAAACCCAAAGGGAATGGTGAGTTCCCCTGACTTCCCATTTGGGAAGGGTGTCCCCACTGCCTCCAGTGCTGCTTGCCCTGGGTGGAATCTTTGGTTTTGGTGAGGAGAAGCTCCCCTGTGAGCACCTGCTGCTGTGGGAGGCCCCAGCCCAGCATCCAGGGTATGTCCAGGGAAAGGTGGAAACCCCCCCCAGATACCTGTGTGTCTATGCTGGAACAGCTTCCTGGAATCCCCCTGAGTTCCCACAGGCTGCACAGCCTAGCACTGTGGGAACTCCTCTGTGGCACAGTGGGGTGACATTTGGGGTTTGCCTGTGCCCCCTCCCCTCCTGGCAGTGCAGGCACAGTCATCTTTTCCCCAAGAAGGTGAAATTTTGGATCCCCAAAGCTCCTGGTGTCTGTAATATCTGGATCCATGGTGTCTGTGTTCAGGGTGGTGCTGATGCTGTCCCTGGGGATTTGTCCTGTCCTGTTTGTGTGCAGCTCTCCCAGGAAGGGCTGTGGGCTTTCTGGAGAAGGTGGAATTGCCTTCCTTCTCTCCCAGCAGGTGCAAAGCCTGTGCAGTGCCAAAGTCCTCGGGAGCAGGGGCTGAATTCCCTGCAGTCCATGCCATGTTCTCCCTTCCCTTTCTGTGTCACCAGCCACCTGTCCTGGGGCCAGAACAGCCCCGGTGCTCTCGTGTTAAAATCCAGAGGGTGAAGGAAAAAATACAGAATGGGGGAAGGGGCAGGAAGCGAGGAGTACTCACTGTCTGGATCGGAAGGAAAAGCCAGGGCTGGTTCCAAGCTTTGCCACTGGATGTTGGCACTCAGGGATGTTCCAGGCAGTGCCATTCCCAGGCTTCCTGTGGCAGGGATGAGTCCTGTGTCCTCAGCATCCCTGGGAGCTTTGTCCTCCCTCGGAGGCTGAGACCTCCATGTGCTGTTCCAGGCCAGGCTGAGGAGCTGCTCCAGCAGCAAAGGGGCAGGGAGGGGCAGCTCCTGGTCCTCTTGTGAAGCACTTCCAGCCCCTTTGGATCCATCCTGCACCACAGGGACACACAGAGCACCCTGACACAGCCTTGGGCAGGGAGTGAAGCCTCCGACAAACCATGGGAGCTTGTCTCCAGTCTTTGCTGGAAAACCAAGCCCAGGAGCCCTGCCTGGGGCCAGGGAGAGCTGTGGGACAGGATGAGAGGAGGAAAGGGCTGCTCTGGGCTGGAGAAGGGACCCTCCCAGGCCACCTCCACCTGCACACGAGCTGGCTCCAGGTACTGTCCTGCCCCATCCTGGGTATCTCCAGGGATCTCCCAGCTCCGTGGGCCCTGCCTGCCTCCCTGCTGTCTCTTCCCCCAAGGGATGGGGGACACGGAGACTGGCAGCAGGGACAGAGTGCTGCATGTATTTCCCTCCTCCCCCTGCTCGAAGTGCCTGGGCTGGGCAAAATTCCACGTGGGGTGGAAAACTGCTGGCCCAGGAATGGGGGGTGAGGAGCCCTGAGCCCCAGGGCCCCTGACATTGATAGCTGAGGTTGCAAGATGGGGACATCTCTCCTTTCTCCGTTCTTATTTATAAACAGGTATTTTCCTGAACAGCTGGAGGCTGGAAATTATTTCATTCCTTTCCTGTTTATATTTGGCTTTAAACAAATAAACAACACTGACTTGCTACCTGCTGCCGCGGTGTGCTGTGCTGTTTGAGCTGCTCCCAAACCTCTGCCTTCACTCCTGGAAGGGCTTTGCTCTTCCCTGTGCCCGTGGGAGGGTGACGTGTCCCTGCCAGTGCCAGTCTGGCAGGGAGAGATGGTGACAGAATCCCGGGTTCTGCCAAAGCTGCCTCCTGGGGAACCCCCCCCATTGTGGGGGTCCTGGGTCACCTCTGTGCCCCCCCTTGGTCTCTGCCCACGCAGGGGGCACAGCCCGGGCAGTGCCAGGGCTGGGGCAGCCGAGGGGCTCAGGTGGGAGCTGCTGCAGGGTGTCCATGGAGAGACCCCGGCCCTATTCCCGCACCGGGATACACGGGGGATGCTCCAGAGCCGCGAGCGGGGGGCACGGCCGGGGGCTCCCGGGGCTGTCCCCGCTCCCCGGGGGTGCCCCCAGCCGCTCTGGGGCTGTCCCCGCTCCCCGAGGGTGCCACCCCCGCGGGCCCTGCGCTGGCTCTGGGCGGGGGCGCGCAGGGACCCGGGGCCG